>OU015495.1:23578296-23968296 GCA_907164885.2 Dolomedes plantarius | reverse complement strand
GGCGGTGCTTAAGTGTGACGTCACTTCATGACGTTTCCAGCAGAAAGCCTATAGTACGCGAATAAATCATTCGAATGATTCACTCGGTCTCGGTCACAACGATTATTTTGTACGCGATTATTTCTAATCGAGTGAATCACTCGGACAGAACGAATATTTTTTAGGAGATTATTTTGTACGCGATTATTTCTACGCGAGTAAATCACTCGGACAGAACGATTATTTTTTAGGAGATTATTTTGTACGCGAGTGAATACTCGGACAGAACGATTATTTTTTAGGAGATTATTTCCTGCATAAATTGCGCTGAAGTACTCGAGTGAATCACTCGGACAGAACGATTATTTTCCAGGAGATTATTTCTTGGATAAATCGCGCTAAAGTTCTCGAGTGAATTTCTCGAAAGAGATGATTATTTTCCGGAGATTATTTCTCGTTTCCCGTTAGCTCGAGTGATTGCCCAAGACCAAGACGATTATTTCTTAGATAGTTCGTATCTCCTTTGTTAGATACTCAATGCTAAACATTTTGATTTGGAATTAGGAATACTAGACCGGGTGAGTGGAGGATTTTATAAAACATTAAAACTACAGTGTTTATGTATAGCTGAACTTAAGACTAAAAAATTAATCTATACATATGAAAATGGATGTATGTGTGCATGTTCCAGCATCACTCTGGAGCGCCTGGAGCAATATCAATTAAACTTGGTACACATATTATTTACAATCTGGGAAGAAACAGTAGGGGGGGGGGAGGTAATGGTAAGCCAACCCTAGCCTAGCACCCTTAGGGGACAGGGGGGACATGTAAAAATAATCGAAAACGACTGATATTAGTGTCGAATCTATAGTTTTCGGGGTCACAGAAATTGATAGTGACACTCTCGATGCCGTTTAAGTGCAAGTTCAGCCCCCCCTTCAGTACTGGGGGAGGAGGGGGGAAGGGATGAAAAATAAAATGTGCAAAATGACCGAGAGTAGTATCGAATCTATAGTTTTCAGGGTCACAGAAATTGATAGTGACACTCTCGATGCCGTTTAAGTGCAAGTTCAGCCCCCCTTCAGTACTGGGGGAGGAGGGGGGAAGGGGTGAAAAATAAAATGTCCAAAATGACCGAGAGTAGTATCGAATCTATAGTTTTCGGGGTCACAGAAATTGATAGTGACACTCTCGATGCCGTTTAAGTGCAAGTTCAGCCCCCCTTCAGTACTGGGGGAGGAGGGGGGAAGGGGTGAAAAATAAAATGTGCAAAATGACCGAGAGTAGTATCGAATTTATAGTTTTCGGGGTCACAGAAATCGATAGTGATACTCTCGATGCCGTTTAAGTGCAAGTTCAGCCCCCCTTCAGTATTGGGGGAGGAGGGGGGGGAAGGGGTGAAAAATAAAATGTCCAAAGAGACCAAGAGTAGTTTCGAATCTTTAGTTTTCGGGATCACAGAGATTAATAGTGATACTCCCGATGCCGTTTAAGTGCAATTTAAGCACGCTGACACTTGTTGATGCCCTACCATTGGAATCCGCAGCAATTTGTGGAAGTGTTGCACGTCTATCTGTATTCTTGTCAGTCGTCAACAGTCCCGTTCATTCAAGGTCTTTTTCTGGCCGCAACGATGTCGGTGATTTGATGTTTTACCGGATACTTGATATTCACGGTACACTCTATAATGGTAGTGCGCGAAAATCCAAATTACATCGCTACTAGGGTTTGACAGTTTTTCAAACCCGGTTTTTAAAATAAATTTGTCACATTTGAAAACCGGTTATTAAATTAAGATAATCGGTTTGAAAGAATTCAAATTATTGTGAAAAATTAATTTTTAACTTATTTGATTTGCTTATTTGATTATTTGATTTGAAGTTATCTGGAAAGATATTCTCTAGAATATTTCCAAATTCTTATGTGGAAACAGATTCTCATGAAGAGCAAATCGAAGAAACTACTCATCAGAGTAATGCTTTTTTTAAAGGAAGCCATGGAAAAATAAATTCATAAGTTTCTTGAAGACCCTGAAGAAAAACTTACAAATCCAAAGACACTGAAGATTGCTTTTGTGTATTAATATTTTGGTGTACAGTATTATGCAACACAAGGTTAATCTTTTCTGAATATTTAACGAAATAAACTTCTGAGAAAACCAGTGAATAAGAAATGGCATATATTAAAGTTTTATACTTTAAACTGCCATAAGTGATAAATCTTAATAATTTCGCTAGAATTAGAAACATAAATAAGTTCTAATGAAAAAATATCTTACCATAAAAAAGCATTCACAAACAGTAGCATAAAAACAGTTTACGATTTTTGTAATAAACTATTTGTTTTTTATTAACAGAAAAGGAGTCCAGAGAGAATAGAATGAGATTAAAATCTATCCTATTCAGACACCCATTCAGTTTTTCCTCTCTAAACAGCACAATAATTCAGTGCCAACTTGGGGAGCACATCAAAATAAATAATAGGTATGATAAATTGAGCTTTCAGAGAAAAAGACATAGCAATAGGGAAGTGAATCAAGTACATAGATAGAGAGATAGAAATAAGCATACATCTAACACGTTAGAAATCTCCAAAAGTGTATACCAATTGTAGGATACATGTAAAACAATACAATGTACAATACCAACACTAATAATATATCAACTTCAAGAGCCCTTTGATTTGGCAAATAGTGTTATGCAAAGGGCATTATATTGCTTTAAGTATATTATCAAACATATATTCGATAAACGAATGAACAATAAAACATATACGTATTTTTACAATGATAATTTTTATCGAAAATGACTATTACCGTTAGCATCAGCGATACAATCAAGTAAATACAATGGCACTAGTGATAAATAAGTGTTCTTGGGAATAAAATCTACTTACTAATTCATTTAAGATTATGATATATTTATCCACATAAACAGAAGCAACGTAAAAAACTATTCACAAACACTACATAAAGAATTCCAAGCATATCACTACCTCTATGCCTATCTTTCACAGTGATAGGCTTAGAGGAATGAAATTTTAAAACACCATCTGCTCTCATTCCTGTACCACATAGAATTCTTTAGTTTTTGTTCCAGGCAATTTTTTACTCCTTTGTTGATTTCAAGACGTGCAGAGAGATAATATTCATTAGTTTAAAAGAAATTAATATTTATTTATTTTCGAGCCCTATGAGGCAATAACATGGGGGGCCGCCATGACACTTTGTTTCCAACATGGCGGCCATGACGTCATTATCAATCGATTATTAAAAATCATTCGATTATTGAAATCACTCGAATACAAATAATTCGATTATTGAAATCATTCGATTATGCCCATCACTAGAAAAAGCGCCCTTAGCCTGCACTACGGAGTGATCCCGTCGCCGTACGCGGGGCAGCGGGCGGAAAGTCACAACCGGCACTGTATTCATGCTGCGTTTTCGTGATACGGTAAATAGTGCGATGTTAAAATCTTCAGAAATACGTAATTAAAGCTCAAATTTTTTTTAAAAAGTACTAATTTTCTTATTTTGTTGCTTTCTATAATATACTTATAAAATCAAAAGAACGTGCAAATTCTCCATTGTCTTGCCTTAATTACGTCGTGGACTACAATTGTTAATGACGCATAGTTTGTTTACGCATACTCGTCTCGTCTCGTAACTTTAACAGTTTATCTAGTTTATTTGTGTTATATTTACGATTTTTAACTGTTATTTAACATGGATAGTTCAGCAAAAAAAAAAGTGCAGGATAGCAAGTGTAACAGAGAATTTCAAACCTGGTGGACCGAGAAATATGGCATGATTAGTAAAGGCGACAAAGCGGTGTGTGTTTTATGTTCTGGAACAGTGGTATGTAGAACATCCTCTGTGAAACGGCATTTTGAAACAAATCACAAATCTATTTGTCAAAAAAGCGAAACAGAGCAAAAGAAATTAATTGCAAGTGCAATAAAAGACAGAAATAAACAGTCGACGTCTATGATTAAATATGTTGGTAAAAATTGTCATACGAGCGCGGCAAGTTACTCGGCTCCAAATGTCATTGCACGGCATAGTAAACCTTTTCAAGAGGGAGAGTTTTTGAAGGAAGCCTGGTTAGCATGCGTGTCCTCACTTTTTGATGATTTTGATAATAAAGATAAAATAATTCAGAGCATCAAAGATACTCCTTTATCTAGAAACACAATAAAAGAAAGAATCTTAAAACTGGCCGGAAATGCAACAGATCAAAAAAAAAAATGACATTAACTCCTCCTTTCATATTGCTATGTCTTGACGAAAGTACTGATGTCACTAAATCTGCACGTTTAGCATTTTTTTTCTCGATATTGCGTAGGAAACGTCATTAAGGAAGAATTAATTGCGATAATATCGTTGTTAACAACTACAAAGGGTTCAGATATTTGCACGGCTGTTAAAAATTCGCTTGATGAGAAAGAAATTGATTTGAAAAAAAATTGTTTCAGTAACAACTGATGGTGCTCCAAGTATGGTGGGCAAAAAAAATGGTTTCATTAGTTTATTTCAAACAGACGTAGGACATTCGTTTCTTGAATTCCACTGCATCATTCACCAACAAGTCTTATGTGCTAAGAGTGGAATAGCATCTCTTGATAATGTAATGGCGTTAGTCACAAAAATAGTCAACCTCATATCGTCGCAGGCTTTAAATAAGCGAAAGTTTGAGGCTTTGTTGGATGAAGTCAACTAGGTGTATTATGGCTTACTGATGTATAATAATGTTCGCTGGTTGAGCAGCGGAAACGTACTTCAAAGATTTGTTGACTACTTGGAAGAAATCAGATTGTTTCTGCAAAATGAGGGGGAAATTTATCAATACCCACAGTTGCTGGATGTTATGTGGCTTTCAAAATTGATGTTTTTTACAGACATATGCCAACATTTCAATGAATTGAACATAAAGCTTCAAGGAACAAATAAAACAATTATCGTCATGATGGATCTCATTCGCGCTTTTGACGCTAAACTGCATGTTTTCAGGAACGATATTATTACAAAAAAAACTACAAATATTTCCCAAACTTGAAAAAAAATATCAAAATATTAGATGTACATGAGAAACCAGACGAAGAAAATGTTATTGATGAATTAAGTTCCGTAATTGATTCTTCAATCAAGGAATTTTCAGCCAGATTTTCTCAGTTCAATGAATTATCGGAAACGCTCAGGTTTATTATGTACCCTGATGTGATTTCATTTGATAAACTGAACTTGTCCCAATTCGATTGGTTGGAAGTTGAAGAATTTGAAATGCAGCTGATTGATTTCCAGTCTAGTTCAATATGGATTCAAAAATTTATTGAAACAAGGAAAAAGTTGGAATTGATTGAAACAGAAAGACTAACAAGCAATATAAGTAAAAATGCCAGTAACAAAATTTTGGCAACATGGAATTCGATTCCAGATACATTTAACTGTTTGATGAAGCTGGCTCATGTTGTTTTAACCATATTTTCAACTACTTATGCCTGCGAGTCATTATTTTCAGAGATGAATAACATTAAAAACTCGCTTAAAAACCGTTTGGAAGATGATTCCAGTTCAGCATGCATTCTGCTAAAAGTAACATCTTACTACATATACCTTACTACATATAACATATACCCTAATATAAGTTATTTGTCGTCTAATCTGCAACAACAGAAGTCACATGAATGATACTTTAATTTGAATTACACATATAACTGTATTTTTTTGTTAGTAAATAAAGAGTTTTTAGTTGTTAGTATTTAGTTTTATTATCTTCCCAATAATCACTAAGTCAAAATTATTTGACGGCACGTCTATGGCCTCATTAAACATTTTTTTAGAAAAAATGGCACGTTGATTCATAAAGGTTCGCCACCCCTGCACTAAATAGTCAACCACTAAACATTGAATTTGATCATTTCAAAAAACATAATTTTAAATATTGTTATCTCCATTGTTGATATAATTAAATCCCCCTCTGAAAGGTTATATTATGAAAATATATATATATATGCAAAAGCAAAAAACTATTTTTCCATATGGCCTTAATCAAATTTATAAACAGAAAAATGTTAATTTCAATTTTACTGATGTGTCAGCTCATCCTATTTACCCTCAACTAATCGAAGATACTAAGACATCAAAAAGAGCTAAAAGAGGTAAAAGTTATAATAAAAGTAAGACTTTTGATTGTAACTTATATAAAAATGCTTTAATAAATTATCAAGAAAGGTTTATTATTGATTATCAATATAAAATATTAAAAGCTCGGATTTTTTCTATCGTTAAAAACATATCATTAAGCTATATCAACTATTTTAAATACTAAAATAAAGAATTATCATTATCAGCATCTGGTTTATGATTTACTATTAACACGGGCTAATAATTTAAAAATAAACTTATTTAAAAAACAAAACACAGGTAATAAGACTTATTGTGTACTAAATTTTACCAACCCTAAACTAAATAATATAAACTTCAATAGTATATTTGATAAACTTACTGATATTTTTCCGCTAAATGATATAACAGTAAAACGTGCCTTTAAATATACACTGTCTATGGGTAGACGTATATTTAACTACAGAGGCTGTTCGCACATTTTTTACACGATTTTGGTAAGCGGTAATAGAAAATCGTTTGCTGCAAAAGAAATAATTGCAATTGTACTATGTTTTTAAAAGTCAAAATTATCGTCTGCGGCTTGAAAGTTTTGTTTTTATTCAAAATGGCGTTTTTAACAAAGCAGTGGTTCGAAGGCTACATTTATGCTCTTTCCGAAGAGAAATATGCATACTCCGTTATCCAAAAACGATGTGAGAGTCATGGTTTTGTGATATCTAAAGAGTCGATAGGTAATATCGTCAACAAGAAAGGAAAAAACGTCAAATTGGAGCCTCAAGTGGGGCAAAATTCCAAACAAGTATCCAAGGAAAAAACGGACATCTTCGACTATTGCAAAGGTACGTTGTTTAATGTTAAAAGAAAATCCCCATAGTCAAAGGACAGTTGCAAAATCATTAAAGTGCTTGGTGTCCACTGTAAAAAAATGATAAACGTTGATTTAAATCTTAAGAAAGCGAAAAAACGCAATGTCCATCGTCTTCATCCAAATCATATCGCTGAACGCAGAATTCTATATGAGAAACACTTATCCAAAGAAAAATGGAAAACAATTGTCACAATAGATGAATCATACGTGTAATTAAATGATTGCAACAAAAAAAAGAGCCATTTATTATCATAAAAGGGGAGAAAAAAATTTAAGTACATGGTTCAAAGAATCGAAAGAAAGTTTTTCTAAGGGATTCATGATTGTTGCTGGTTTTTCTTATAATTGCAAGTTAAAAATAAAGAGAGTGGAAAAAAATGTCAAGATTAACTCCAAATACTATCAGGAACATATTTTATCGCCAATTTTTCTGAATGAAATACCATCGCTTTACCCACAGTGCCATCAATCTGTGAGACTCCATCAGGACAAAGCTAGCAGTCACACATCAAAATCCACTGTAAATTTCCTAAAAGAAATGGAACAAAAAACTGGTATCAAGGCCATACCCTTCACTGATATCCCTACTAAATCTCCCGATGTATCACCTATGGATTTTTGTACTTTCGGACTTTTAAAATCTGCATTATCCAAACGTCGTCCCAAAACCCTTACAGGACTCTGGAAAGCTGTTAAGGAGGAATGGGATAGAATACCTCTTATGACACTTCAAAAGGCATTATTATCCTGGAAATTCCGGTGTCGAAAGATAGTTCAGAATAAGGGATGTCAAATAGAACATTTAAAACACAAGAATTTTATGTAATTTAGTTTTGTGAATGCAATATACATCGTCTAAAAAATGTGTGAACAGCCTCTGTATAATCAGGTCTCAAAAAAATGTTCTCAATCAAAAAATTTAAATTTTGTATGTCATCTGCCCAAATACAATAGTAATGTTGACACGGCACATGGTCATGTAATAACAGGCAATTTGGAAATAGTGGATCATTTTGCACTGCGTGATTTAATGAGTTTGGGAACTAAGTATAGATTACATAGTACTAATAATAATAAGAAAATTATAAGTTTCTTAAATGCTTATTTAGATAAATTTATATACAAAATAGCTATTAATTATTCTATACCTACAGAAGCCTTCAACCAATAGAAAATTAATTTACTTAAGCTAGTACATTCTAAACTACCCAATTATAGTAATTTCATTAATAATTCCTATAAACACTTGAAAGATGCTATAACAAAATTACAAGAATATTTTATAATCACTTATGTAGATAAAGCAGCCAACAACTATGCCATTATTTGTAAAAAATATTTTGCCATAAGTTTAAAAAAACAGCTAGAAAAAAGTGATCTTTTTCAGCCTTTAAAAGAAACTACTGGTATTATTATTAAGAAAATAATAGCAAAATATAAACTACTAGGTATATCATCAAACAACTACACTGCTGGCCACCCAAATTGCAACACGAAGAAAGACAAGATATATCGCAACAAAATTTATTTTGTAGATAACATGTTGACCAAGTATCAAATGATTAAATTTATAGACTTCTGTGAAGTGTGGTTCCTGCCAAAATCAGTAGCCAGAGTAGCCGCCATTGTTGGAGATCACCGCTGCCACACGCCTCGGCATTGATTCAAAGAGACTTTGGATGAGTTCTTGGGGTACAGCAGACCAAGCATCTTCCACACGTTGCCAAAGTTGATCTGCTGTGGCAGCTGGGGATGGAATCTGGGTCAATCGTAGAGCAACCATGGACCACATGTTTTCTATCGGCGAAAGATCCGGAGAGCGAGGCGTCCAGGGAAGCAATTCAATCTGGCGATTGACGAAGAATAGTTGGACAATGCGTGCCACGTGTGGTCGCGCATTATCCTGTTGAAATATGGCTGTGGGCAAGCCCTGAAAGTAAGGAAGGACAACTGGCTCCAACACCTCGGAGAGGTAGCGCTGGCTGTTTAAAGTACCGGCAATGCGTACTAGAGGTGTGCAGGAGTGATATCCAATACCGCCCCATACCATAATACCCGGTGCAGGACCAGTGTGGCGGTGCATAACGCAGCTGTTCAGCATCCTCTCTTCACGGTGTCTCCAGACTCGAATGCGACCATCGTGGTGTTGCAGACAGAAGCGTGACTCGTCAGTAAAGACAATTTCATTCCATTCAGCCTTCCACATCCTTCTGTCATCGCACCATTGGCGGCGGAGACGTCTGTGGTTCTGCATCAAGGGTAGACAAAGCAATGGACGTCTTGCGGACAGACCACTCTGCTGTAAACGGTGTCGAATGGTACGCGCAGACACTGGATGATGCGTTAGAGACTGCATGTGCTTTGCTATGGTTCGTGATGTGACTGAGCGATCCGTCACTGCCATGCGCACAATTTGCCTGTCATCACGTGAAGTGGTGTGCTGAGGTGGATGCGATCGAACACGCCGGTCCGTCGTACCCTCCTGCATCCAACGATCACATATCCGCATTACAGTTGTTTGGTTTCGTCCAACACGACTACCGATTTCCCTGAAAGATAATCCACAATCTCGGTAGGCCACTATCCTTCCTCTGTCGAACTCGGATACTTGATCAAAAGGTGATCGCTGTTTTCGACGAGGCATAATTGATCGTTTTTTTTGAAAAAACCACAAGAAAAACACAATTGCCGAATTTGAAATCGTCGAAATCTCCAAGCCTTAAATAGCGCTTTGAAGTGGCGCCACAGGCGCGTGTAATGTGCGTCTGCGCTGAAATTCTAATCATTTGCATATCTCACCTCCGCTAATGCATGTTGTAAATTTCATGTTATTTGCATGTTTCCTTCAGGGTGTTGCATTTACAGTGGCCGGCAGTGTATCTCTTTCCATATATTACTTTAGTTCCTAAATTTCATAAAACACCTATTGCTTTTAGAGCAGTAACCTGTGGTCACAACACTTCTGCTACTAAAGCAAGTGTAATATTATTAAATTACCTCAAATTAATCTATAAAAATATACATCTGGTGTTTGTTGTATAATTGATAATAGCTTTAATCTAATTAGAAAACTACAAACATTAGATAATTGTAAAACAGTAGTAACTTGTGAATTTAAAGATTTATTTAACAATATCAATATAATTGATTTAAATAGAATAATCATAAAGTTAGTACAAAATAATATTCAATACTTAGGCAACGAAATTAATCTAACTCGTTTCAATAGGTTCCTAGATTTTGTAACTAAACATAATTACATAGTTCATAATAATAGTATATACTTACAGACCAAAGATGTACCACAAGGTGAAAATGCTTAAAGTATGCAATATATTTTATATATATATATATATATATATATATATATATATATATATATAAATATAAATAAATATATATATATAAATATATATATATGAATATATTTATATATATACATATATAATTATATATATATATATATATATATATATATATATATATAATATATATATATATATATATATATATATATATATATATATATATATATATATATATATATATATATAAATATAAATAAATATATATATATAAATATATATATATATGAATATATTTATATATATACATATATAATTATATATATATATATATATATATATATATATATATATATATATATATATATATATATATATATATATATATATATATATATATATATATATATATAAATGAATATATATATATTTATATATATATACACTGAAGTGCCACTGAATTAGGGATACCTACCTAGTAACGAGTTGGGCCTCCTCTGGCCTTGATAACGGCTGCCACACGACGAGGCATAGATTCAACAAGTTTCTGGAAACGTTCCACGGGAATGGCTTGCCAAATATTGGCTAAAGCTACCCATAATTCAGTAAGGTTCTTTGGTGCTGTGTGGTGGCCTTTCACGCCTTGTTCCAAAACATCCCAAAGATGCTCAATAGGATTTAAGTCTGGGCTTCTAGGTGGCCAATTCATGACAGAGAAGTCAGAGGAAAGCTAATCCAACCAGCCAGTAGCCAACCGGGACTTGTGAGTGGTACAGTTGTCTCTCTGGAAGACTCCATTACCGTTCGGATAACAGAACAGCATAAACGGATGGAGGTGATCACCTAGAAACTCTACGTACCGAATTGCATTGAGGGAGGTTGGTACACGCACCAAAGATCCCAAACTGTGCCACGAAAAAACATCCCAGACCATGATTGAGCCACCATGCCCTTGTACAGTTCCAGCCAGGCATGCAGGATCCATGGCTTCATGAGCCTGACGCCATATTCTCAGCCTCCCGTCGGCGTTAAGTAGTCGGAATCGAGACTCATCACTTCATGCTACTCGTTGCCAGTCCTCTACACTCCAGTCTCTGTGCTCTCTTGCCCAGGCAAGACGTGCAGCCCGATGGCGAGTATAGAGCAATGGTACTCTCGTAGGTCGACGGCTCCCGAAACCCATACGGTGAAGCGAGCGTTGCACAGTCCGTTTACTGACTGTAAGACTGGCACCGTCATTAAACTGGGTGGTAATTTGAGCTAATGTTTGGCTTCGCTGGCTACGTAGAATACGACTGAGCCGTCTCTCACCACGCACTGTCAAAGCTAATTGTCCTTTGCAGTTTGCCCGATCGCTAGTTTTTTTGCACCATCCATGTAGTCTTGGTATACTCTTGACACTGTCGACCTTGAAAATCCTAGCTGTCTGACGATTTCGGAAATTGAATGGCCCATGCGTCGCGCACCTACGATTTGTCCGTGATCGAAGGCGTCTAAATCAGGCAGTTTACCCATACTGGTAATTCCAACAACTAATTCAGAACAACCACAGTACGCGTTATATATGCAGTTACCACAGCGCCCTCACTTGCACATACATGATGCGCAGCGCTACACAATTTGCATAGGCTTTGCTATCCCTAATTCAGTGGCATTTCAGTGTATATATATATATATGAATATATATAAATATTTATATATATAAATATATTTATATAAATATATACTATATATATATATATATATATATATATATATATATATATATATATATATATATGTGTGTGTTAAAAAAGTTTTCAAAAAGTCATTTTTCGTTGGCCTGTGTAATTTTTAAAAATTTCACCCTTCGAATAACTGTTAATTATTGGAACTAAAAATAATTCTGCGAATTATTTGAATTCTTCAATACACCTTGTCGCGTACTTCGTCTTGTGATAGGTTTCTCCACATATGCAGCAGTTCTGAACAGTTTTTAAATACTTAATTAGAAATAGTTTTCCCATTTTGTCACGTTTGAGAAATCGTATTCCATCGAGCACGGAAGCTAATTAATTAAAATTTTGGAGTGCAGCTGAAAACTCTTAACGTCGTGACAGAAAACCAAAAATAGTTAGGCAGATTTATAGCTTCAGACAGAAAACGTAAGACATATTGTCCTACGTTTTTGAAGTCATGAAGAAGTTCTGAATCTGGGAAGCAGGTCGATTCTTCCTTAGACAAAGAAATTGTTTCGAGTTATGAACCTGAAATATTTTTAATATATTAGTATATGAAGTGCAATAAATGCAAATGATGACTCTATAATTTTCCTTTACTTTTGTGAAGTAATTCTTTTTTAAATGAAGCAGAAGAACACAATGCTATATAAAAATATAGATACTTTAAATAAAAGCCGTTTACAAAACAAATCATCATCATTCATCCGATATATTAATACCATGCACAAAAGACATATCTTTTTCTATGCCAGCTTTTTATGCCAGATGTCGAAAAACCGAATCATGATTGTGTACGTAGCAAATTATTCAATTAATCCATCGAAAGAAGCCATTTTAATTCTTTTCATTTTTAGGTGGCTCTCTATTTGCTTGTTTTGTGACACATGAAAAGCCATTCAAAAAGTCTCATTTCCCAATTGAAAAATCGCTCGCTTATTAAAAATCCGTTTTCAGCGAGTCTCTTGAAAAGGAGAAAAATAATGCTTTGAACATCAACTGTTTGCAATAAATAAGCTTTTACAAATATAAAATGTGCCATTAAATTCTGATTTGCTTCATTTGAATGTCGTAATACCAAGAGAACGCCTTTTTTGTTTAATAATACGCCTCTAAAATACTTAAGAATGTGAAAATACCGAAAGAATAATTAAGTTATCATATTTTACGATCCTCGCTGAAAAGAGCTCCAAACGAAATGAAAAGATAATAAAAATTAAGGTTGGATTCATTATTAGGAAGCATTTCTATTCTACCGATTTTTTGAAAAAATTCATAAGAATTCTTTCTCCTTTTGTAATTTCAGGGGCTGTATTCAAACTCTCATTTATTTGTAGGGAGGAGAATCCCGAATTAAAAGATAGCGAGCCTACTCACTCACACAAAAATGATAACAATTATAAATGTTTGCGGGGAAAGATGATGTTATATTCCCACAAGTGCCGTCATATATCTTTATCACAAAGGAAATACGACCATGTATATTTCTTTCGGGATTTTTAATTCAATTAAAATATTTTGCCGTAGTAATAATGTACTAGAAATGAAGCATGATGACCCGTTTTGTAGGTATGTAATATAAAATTAAGCATTTGCGTTCCTGGGATTACAGGAATAAATTAAGTAAGAATTCCTCCTGAACTTAACGCGGTTTTTTGCAGATCCGTAATGTCAACTGAGGCACTGACTTAAGCCAGGCTCTCTATCTTTCAATTTGTTTTTAAGCACATTAACAATCGTCATCTATCTATGAGTTTGGGATTCAACAGCGCACCCTACCACTTTGTTTCAACTAACTAAGCGCTAGACTATAAGACGCCGGATATGGAAAAAAAATTAATTAAAACAAGTTTCTTGTCCAAGTACGGCTGTAGTTACAAAATAATTTTAACTACAGTCGTAATAAATCCTCTTACATTGAGCTTGTAATAATCATTCAAGGTGGAATCTTATCAAATACCCGTCTCTGCTTTCGTGTTAGCAGAAAAGGGGTTTTATTTGATATAGAAGCATTTTTCATTTTCAGAAAAATTGACACTAGCTCGAGGAAATAACTTTAAACGGATAGAAAATACAGAGAGTTGTCCAAATATGAACAAGTTACAACAACTTTCGTTAGAATTGGTTACCAAGTTATAGACAATTTTAATTATAATTCATAATTATAATTCATAATTATAATTTCACTGGGATTAGGCAAAAGATGGCGGGCTCGCTTCAATTTAACGCTCTAAACGTTTAAGAAAAATTTTCATGTAAACTAATCAGAACCAAAGGACTAAACGATTGTTCAGTCCTTTGGTTCTGAGCTCGAAAGCGCTTGACAGAGTCCTCAGACTTTCTGCACTTCAAATCATGGGAAAGAAAAGAACATCGTAAACGCGTTTCAAGCCGTCATTAGTTACCGGAAGAATCTGTCTTGCAGGGTAATTTGCTGCCAAGTGTCTTTTTAAATAGGAATATTTTTGTCATCGCAATGCCGTGTTATTTTGAGAAAAACGACAAAATATTTCCAACTCATTAATGCAGCTCAATCTGTCTATGAGAAGTCGAAAAGGAGCATAAATATTCGGGGTGTTTTTTAAAACGGCAAATCGCAACCAAAAATATTGGGATGCAAACATTCTTTGGCACGGAGACATTAAAAAGTGAATGCGAAATAATCAATGATGAATACCCTGAAAAGCTTGGATTATTTCATTAGATTATCTCAGAAGAAACTTTTATCTTGGTGAAATATCGCAATGAGTTCGATTTCTTCATAACCAATGAACAGTGGGTAGTCGAAAGGCTTACGTGAGGCAGACTACTTGCAACCCTTTCGGCTGCCCACTACAAGAGGCAACAATGGCTCACACCAGTGGCACACCCAGGATTTTTTCTTGGGGGGGGGGGGGCGAGATGAACAGATAAAAATATTTATAATGCAAAATCAATATTCATAATACAATTTCAATTTCTTTAGGGGGGGGCAGGGCCCATTTCCCCCCAGCCTGGGTGCGCCACTGGCTCACACAATTCAACTCATCTGAAACCCTCTCGTAGGATAACAGTTGACCTAGTTATCCTACGAGAAAATCGAGTCCTACCCGTCAGATCTAAGATTATTATTTATGAAAGTTTATGCAGTTCAATCGGATCAAGAAAAGAATCTCTGTAAATTGAAATCCCCTAGTACCCATTGAATTATATTTTTTAAAATGAGAGGCTTTAGTACTGTGAAAAAAATCGTATTGAGATAATTGATAAAAGTAATGGGTTTATGGGATAAGTGTTATTCGAACTTTAAAAAAACTGCTCAAATAGTACTTTAGTTTGTTAAGAAACGAACAATCCGACAATTGTAGGGATATCCACATAGTAGTTTATATCTAATTAAAGACTTTTCAAAGTATCAGAACCGGTGTCACGGGGCTGGCTCTGAAATCAAACAAAATCAATTTATCAACAACAACAAAATTTTGACAAAAATGCTCATCAATTTTTATTGAACTTGACAGATTTAGAATCATATAATCGGTTCGCATATTTCTGTCCATATTGTCGAAATTGATATCGAAGTCACCCGATTTGAAAGATGCGCCAACGACCGAGGTTGCTCTGTCTACTGGGGAGGACCCGGAACGAGGCCTATTTGACACTCCGCCTCGTCGTGCTCCTCCTCGTAATAGAAGAGGACCTTCGATCCGCCGACTGATCCCTCAAGCGTAGTAGCTCATTTTCGTACACCTTCAACTGGCCAAAACTCCTTCCGGATCTCGTCCTCCTGGTCGGCGACCTGCATGCGTAGAGAAGGATTATAACATTACCCTTCAAAGTCATTTTTCAAATGACACTAGACGAGTGCCCCACACTCGTAACCCCTTGGGTCATCCACTTTTCATAGGTACTCAATTTAATTTTAATACCACACTGAAATTATAATTTTTTGACTTTACCAAGGCACTTGATCCTGCGGACTTCCGTCCATCCACACAGATAATTTGTTGACAAAACCGCGGTGTGAATGGACGAATGTCCTCAGGCCAAGTGTTTGGAGTATTTCTATAATGTAAAATATAAACAAATCAAATAAACAAAAATTAAAAAAGCAAGCATAGACTGCTAAAACAATTTAACTTAAAACCTACCCTAGCAAAGAAAACGTAAAACTTTTCAATAAAAGATAGCGCAGGAGCTTCATATCCTCATAATGAAAATATACAAATATAACTAACTCGTACTTTTTAAAGACGTTTAGGATAGGGTTTATGTTTTAATTTGTTTAAACTTTAATGGGGCGTGGCGCTGTAGTATTGTTACAGTGACGTAACTACTAGGGTAAAATTGGCTGCTGTTTCGCCATAACCGTCACTTACGGAATTAGGGTATGTATGCCTCTTTGGCTTTACATTAGGATTACTTGCGTGCTTGCATATATGGTGCGTTGAGCCCTTACTGTAAGTTGTGCTTGTCTTTTCGTTTTCTTTTGACTAAATGTTTCCATGGGGATCTCGGGGCCTTGGGATGTCTTTTGGTCTTACCTGCAGCCTATTCAGAAAGTTCCCCTTGAGGTAACTGATTTGGTTAGGCTCCCTGATGACGAGACCAGTCGGTTACCTCTATGTCTTTTTATGGTTCAGTTCCGGCACTACTACAGAATCTTGCCTCTGGTGCATGGATGCCCTGAGTGCTTGACTTATGTTTTGTTTTTTGTCTGTTTTCTTCTTGTATTTATTTAGCTCTGTTGGAGTATTTCTATAATTTGTATTTCTATAATCATCGTTTCCATAATTTGTATTTCCATAATTATCGATTCGATAACAAAAGCATTGTTAAAATTAAGGTTATTGGAATTTGTGAAACATATTTACTGTAATATTGTGAAAGGGGGAGAATGTGAAAATATGTAAATTTCCTTGGTATATAAGATGTTTCATCAGACGAGGTGTGTGTTGTTCTGCTTCTGTATTGATGTCTACGTAAACAAATGTTTCTTTGGTTTAACCAGACTATTTTTTCAATGTGCAAGCCTCTCTTGTTTGCTCATAAATTTTTCTCGACGAGTGTGAAGCCGGGTAGGTTTTGCATTCGATTTGGTACAATATCGTTGCCAATACGTTCAGGCCGCGTCGAAACGTGTCTGGCAGAAAACGGAGATCAATTCCAGCTCCGCATATAATGCATTCGATTTGACATACGACAATGTATGTTTTTTGGTTTAGATTGCTTCATCGTAGTAAGAGTCGTGACTGGGTCGAGTATTCGAGTGAATTCCTCTCTATTTCTTTTTTATACCGTTTTCGAGATTTTGATTAAGAGTACAAATTGGGAAAATATTTTTCCAGAATGAAAATCAACACTTAAAAATTTAATTTTTTTTTGCCCTTCAAAGCGATTAAAAGCTCCATAAATAAATTGCTTATATCTATATTAATAAAAGGAAGTGTTTGTGCGTGTGTGTGTGTGTGTGTATGTGTGGTCTCCAGACGAATCTATCGCCCTTACAGTCATGAACTTCGGCACACAGGTAGTGCAGACGATGAGTACGTGCACCTAGAAGCCCGAATTTTAAATTTTATTATCGTTAATTTTTAATTAATAAAAAACCAACAATTTTTGAAGGATGAATCCAGAAATGTAAGAGCCTCACAACTCTCAAGCCAGCCATGTTGGGCTTACTGAACAGCGAGAAGCAAAAACGATAGAAAAATAAATACAATCAAAAAGTTTCAAGTCATATATTAAACCCGAATAATAAAGGAAAATAATAATCTTTCAAGTCAGATTTTATACTAAAAAATTTATATTTTAAGACATTTCGAAGAATTACCGTTGATTTTTTGAAGAATTACTGGTCTCAGATTGTAAACAAACGTTCTTTGTTGCTATTCTCATTTTAGAAGTTCATTCCAAAGCACAATTTGACATTTTTCATTTTCAGCTTTTAGTGGTTTATTATAAATGTATATATTTTTTTCATTTATACTGTTATTTATTCTAGGTTATTTAAGCTGTGTTTAGTTTTTATTTATACTGTGTTTCCTTTTCCTTAATTTTGCACTTTTGATTTTAATCTCAGTTTTATTTTAGGGTCTTTCTTTCATATTTTTTTTTACTATGTAATTTATACTGTGTTTAGTTTTTAAATTGATTTTGGTTAACAAACAAACATTCTTAAAATCTTGGGCAACGCCGGCTCGCCAGGGGGAGGAGGGGGAGAATTTTTCTTCTGCTTGTGACTGTTTGCAGGATATGGGATGCGTAACCACAAAATTTAAATACCTTTATTAGTTGTTTTTTAGTGTTTCCATTCTCTGACAAACCTAGAAATCTAGAAGTGAGATATCTATCTCCCTTCTAGAAATCTATAGGAATGAACAGCATGATCATTTTGGACATGATTAGATTGAAATGTATATTTACTGGAGTATTGTTCATAAAAACCGGAGAGAACAAAAAAATAAGTATCTCTATTTAGTTCACCCTTTCACGCGAATGTGATGAATACTACACAGGTAGGCCATGGCATCCTACAGCGGAGCATTCTTTTCAACGCTTAAAAGCATAAAATAGTGCAGAAAGTCAGCACGCACACAAAGGCGATTCTCGTCCCTTTGGTCCCAGAATGTTTTGAAAATGAAATTGACATCAAGTGATCAAAAGTTTATACACTTGATGAAGGGGGAAACTGACGTTTTACTCAATTACTTGAACGTACGAGATTAAGAATTATTATGTTCACCTCCTATGTATAAACATTTACTTATACGTAAACTAATAATGTGAGCATGGAAGAAAAAACTACTTTCAGAACTTTTGTTTTAACCCTTATGTCGGCTCATCGGTCTAGGAGTCCGCTATTGCACCTGTTCTTAATTGTGGGGTGGGGGTGGGGGTGATCAGACTGTTGAGGGTTTGTGAGTTCTTCAGTCGGATCTTGACCTTCAAGTACAACACATCGGAGATTTTTGCCCTCTCGTATTTAGTTGGTAAATTTAATCTTTGTAAAACATAGTCGGTCTTTTGGACCGATGAGCCTTGAACTGATTTAAATTTTTGCCGGTCTGTATGACCGATAAGCCTTGAACCGTACTAATTATCTGTCAGTCTGCATGCATTCTATTTCCGAGATCTTTGTTTTATTGTTGTAGCTAGCATGGATGGAAGAATTCCTCCTGTTTCACAACGAACCACACATTTTGTCTCTTTCGCGCTATCACAGATTGAGGAATCGGATTCTGAAATTTTTGTTGAATAACCTATTTCTTATTTACCCTTTTCAAGAATGAGAGATGGCAGTAGTTTTGCATTGATGACTTATAACTGCGAAAAACTTATAAAAATAGGAGAATATCCTAATTTTATAGAGTAGCGGTCTGTGAGACCGATGAGCTGGGGAACAGTAAAAAAGACAGATGAGCCGACATAAGGGTTAAAATAATCGTATAGTAACCCCTTACGTACAAACGTGTGTGTGAACGGCGAGAGGGAAAGCATACATACCTCCCATTTAAAACTAGGAATCGCCTCTACATTATGTCGGCTTAGCAATTTCTCAAAAATCGTATAATAATTTAATGTACTTACAATATCCTCGGTTCTAGCAAATCCTCTTGATCGGGAGTCGACGGCATTTGGAAGCAATGGTACATCCCCAGGAAAAAATACAGCAACAGGACCAAACCGGATCCGAATAACAGGAGGATGAGAGTACTTTTCATTACAATAAGGGGAGAAAAGAAACTTGTAACCGTAGCAACAAGCTGCGAAACAGACATGAGATAGAGTTTATCACATAACTGGGGTTAGTCTATAGAAGTGCACACTAAGTTTTAGAAATACAGCTAAACATGGATAAATTTTCTGCTTTGAACTACTGAATCTATCGAGGTGAAAAATAACCTCGTCTTCAAAGGTCCCTGTCGTCGAACAGCAGCAATTCTCAAACTTTTTTAGATGTTATCCCCTGATGTCGACCAAAACAGGGTTCTTAAACTTATGTAGTCCGAGGACCCCCTCTTGAACAACATTTCTTTTTGCGGACCCCATCCCAACTCTAGGCATTTTAATTCGTCGTTTTTGAGACTTAATTTCTGGCTCAATAATCTCATAGACACTATGTTATAACAAATATTGGTAAAAATGTATCGCTGGTTATTTTAATAAATGTTCTTGCGCATTTATAGAGACGAACATTTTTATTAGGACAGAATAAAAAACAGTAGTAAAAAGAATTTTAAAAGTTACAAATCATAATACATTAAACTCATACAAACATTTCTTGGTCAAATATTGGTCAAAATAGATCTATCTTATTATAATAAGTTTTCTGTAAATGATCTTTACTTAATGCGATGGGTGCAGTGATTCTCTTGAAACCAGAACCGCAATGTCAGGCTCTATGTTGGAAAGTTTTATTCCGAGGTCCTCTTCTACATTGAGTTTGTTTCTATACTTTGATTTCATATATATAACAGTACCGAAAAAGCCTGTATACATAAATATGTTGTGCAGAACGGAATCAAATGTTGGAAGGGCTTCATTTGCAAGTGCAGGGTAATCAGATCTGAGAAATAACCAAAAGTTTGTGAGTTAATTTTTGTTGAATTGTAGTTTCAAAGACGTATCGCATGATAACTCCACGAGAATATCTTGTTCAAGTATAGATTGTTAATGTCAAAATTGTTTCGCGGACCCCCGGTAATAGCTACGCGGACACCCAGGGGTCCGCGGACCACGGTTTAAGAATCATACATAGTTAAGGTACATTAGACTTTTAGTGTATGCACTAAAAGTCTAATGTACCCTAAGAATAGAAGAGAGATTGAAAAAAAAAACTTGACTACACTGAAGCTGTTTTTACCATGTTTTTATTAACTCGCTTTCTTGTTTGTATGTGTGTTTGTCCAGTACAAATCCTGCAATCGATTTTTAACTAACTTCCCGACTAGCTAGACATTTGAAACTTTTAGAATAGCTCAGAACACGATGACCATGCTTTATTTTAATAATTTTAGCCATCTTTAAGCAGGTTTGAATTCATTTTCAGTTAATTTTGTTATATAGACTGGTGCAGCCATCTATCAGCCTTGACGGGAACGAAAAGTTAAACGCAAGTAAACTTCCAAAACTTCATTTTCTTTCAAGTGGATGGGATAATTCATCAAAAAAATTTTAAAAAAGTATTTATTAATACATAGAATTGTCAAGTTTATATGATTCAACAGAAAATTTAAAAACATGGTATTTAAAAAGTTCTTTTTATCTTGTAATTATTAATCTACTAAAGCATACGTAATAAAAATATTTCAAATGTTGCAAAGTTATTTGAGAATTCTTACTTTCATGTATAAAAAAGCGTTATCAGTTTGAAACAATTACAATTAAAAAAACACAGTTTCATTGTAAAAAACTTCAAAAAAGGTTTTGTACATTTCTCTTAGAAATTAATTCGAACATAAAGATAAAAAAATAAACATCGAGGCTTATTTTGATTACTACAATTTTTAATACTTTATCTGAATTTGGCATACGATAAAGTTTAAAAATTTTAGTGAGAGGGGTGTGCGGAGGTCACGCTCAAAATTTAGCCTATTGCGGTTCTTAAATCTTAGAAACATCATGGTTGAAAAACCACTCTCACATAGGTACATACACTGCTGGCCACTGTAAATGCAACACCCTGAAGGAAACATGCAAATAACATGAAATTTACAACATGCATTAGCGGAGGTGAGATATGCAAATGATTAGAATTTCAGCGCAGACGCACATCACGCGCGCCTGTGGCGCCACTTCAAAGCGCTATTTAAGGCTTGGAGATTTCGACGATTTCAAGTTCGGCAATTGTGTTTTTCTTGTGTTTTTTTCAAAAAACGATCAATTATGCCTCGTCGAAAACAGCGATCATCTTTTGATCAAGTATCCGAGTTCGACAGAGGAAGGATAGTGGCTTACCGAGATTGTGGATTATCTTTCACGGAAATCGGTAGTCGTGTTGCACGAAACCAAACAACTGTATTGCGGATATGTGATCGTTGGATGCAGGAGGGTACGACGGACCGGCGTGTTCGATCGCATCCACCTCAGCGCACCACTTCACGTGATGACAGGCAAATTGTGCGCATGGCAGTGACGGATCGCTCAGTCACATCACGAACCATAGCACAGCACATGCAGTCTCTAACGCATCATCTAGTGTCTGCGCGTACCATTCGACGCCGTTTACAGCAGAGTGGTCTGTCCGCAAGACGTCCATTGCTTTGTCTACCCTTGACGCAGAACCACAGACGTCTCCGCCGCCAATGGTGCGATGACAGAAGGATGTGGACGGCAGAATGGAATGAAATTGTCTTTACTGACGAGTCACGCTTCTGTCTGCAACACCACGATGGTCGCATTCGAGTCTGGAGACACCGTGAAGAGAGGATGCTGAACAGCTGCGTTATGCACCGCCACATTGGTCCTGCACCGGGTATTATGGTATGGGGCGGTATTGGCTATTACTCTCGCACACCTCTAGTACGCATTGCCGGTACTTTAAACAGCCAGCGCTACATCTCCGAGGTGTTGGAGCCAGTTGTCCTTCCTTACCTTCAGGACTTGCCCACAGCCATATTTCAACAGGATAATGCGCGACCACACGGGGCACGCATTGTCCAACGGTTCTTCGTCAATCGCCAGATTGAATTGCTTCCCTGGCCGCCTCGCTCTCCGGATCTTTCGCCGATAGAAAACATGTGGTCCATGGTTGCTCTACGATTGACCCAGATTCTATCCCCAGCTGCCACAGCAGATCAACTTTGGCAACGTGTGGAAGCTGCTTGGTCTGCTGTACCCCAAGAACTCATCCAAAGTCTCTTTGAATCAATGCCGAGGCGTGTGGCAGCGGTGATCTCCAACAATGGCGGCTACTCTGGCTACTGATTTTGGCAGGAACCACACTTCACAGAAGTCTATAAATTTAATCATTTGATAATTGGTCAACATGTTATCTACAAAATAAATTTTGTTGTGATATCTCTTGTCTTTCTTGGTGTTGCAATTTGGGTGGCCAGCAGTGTAGTTGAAAAAAGCATCATAAATATAACAGCATGGTCGACAACGGGACGAAACTCATTCAGTATTGCAACCGATGTTCTTCCAAACTTTTTTAAAAATGGACTTAAAAAGGGTTTCAATGCAAGACAGTTAATTAATTTCTTCCGTACTTTTTTCGAGCGAAAAGAAGTCCAATAAATTGAAATCTTCAACAACAATAAAATGACTCAGAACTCGCTATCTGAATTATCAGAGAAGCATTCGCTAAAGTTTTTGGTCAATCCGAGATAATGATCTTTTATGTCGTTCACACCGAAACTACGAGTATTTTACTAAACTTCATTTTCTTCAGCAAAATTTTAAAGAAAGGAAAAAAATGACCATTTTCCATTCGTCACTCCCTTTATTGCAAATAGGAATTTATCTTTCAATGCGTTTATTTCGTCACAAACCATATAGGGTGTCATGTTTGCCCTGCAGACTAGAAGATGTTTCACAAGAAAGCTGCCCTACACAACTACTGCTCATCTGTAAATCTGTAGCTTGGTTGACGGCTGCTGTCAGAGCGAAAAACTCGATCTTTTTGCACTCAATTCATAGACACGATCAAGTGAATTTCCTTTGAAAAGCTACTTCGTGTCACTATAGTAAACAGGTGTTTATACTCACTGTCCAGTTCTTCCACGAGGTTGCAAATATGGAATTACTTTTGATTTTATGATATTAATGGTCCGCACGACATCTGTCAATACTTTTTCCATATTTTTGAGGTGTTTTTGCTTGTGGAGCAATTTTCTTGATCTGTATTACTACACCTACATGCTTGCCAATCATAGCCCGTGCGCTATCAGTGCTTATACCAACACATTTCCCCCAGTTTATACCATGCTAAGTTAAACGGCTATTAAAGGTATTAAACACAACAGCCAAGTTTAGGGTTAAAAAATTAAAGGGCACACAAACCTTCCTGACAACATACTGTTTTCTTTTTTTCCATTGCACTAACATGGACTCGACATTAACAACAACAGAAGTACGAAAAAACTATGAAATATATAATAACATCGAAGTTATACCGGGGTATGCTTGAATTCTTTACAACCTATGAATAGTGTACTACCTAATTAGAAGAGGAACTTTTCCCTAAAGGTACAAATGAGATCTCGAATTCAACGAATGCAAAGTCACTAGCAAAACCATTCGTTTTATCAGTCAACTAACACCAGTTATTAATGTTATCAATTAACAAACACTCAGGACAAGAGATCTCCGCTTTGGGAGGAAAAAATTACATATCGAACCTAATCGATATCTTACGTACATCCAGTGGTGAATTAAATTCATCACACAATTTGGATTGCAAGCATGGTAGAGACATACTCTTCAGAACTTCGAAATAAAATCCTCTTTAAAGAACTATGAAGGTTCGTTAAATAACGGATACCATTCGCTTAAACAAGCATTTCGATATATCATGATTCGTTCCTATGTTTGTAGAGACAAGAGCACATATGAATTCCTAGATGGATTTGTTGACGCGCAGATTAAACACACACTTATGCAAATGAGTCTCAATCCCGAGATTTTTCCACCGTGACAAATGCCCTTAAATACACCCTAAATGCTTACAAACTTACATCAATTAAATAATCCACGTGGCTGTAGCTGGAACTATTCGTTGGCCGGTAAGGCTGCTCTTTGAAGGTCAGATAAATGCAATAGGAGACGACCATAGCCACGGTTGAACGTGCGACTGCCAGGAGGGCCAGATTTATTTTCGAAAAGAGCTGTCGTCCGAACTCCGAAAATACGAAGTCCTTTTGCTCTGCGAAGTAAGAGTTTAGCAAAAATATAAAAGCTATGGATGTAGAACGACTTTTCCCAAAGATATAGATGGCTTGAAAGAAGCGTTCCATTCTCTTGCTCTTTCATACACCTGAAAATAGATGGAAAATGTGTTGTGACATTGTCTCCATTACTACACGAAATTTGTAATTATATAAATATGTGATGCTCGTTCCTACCCCTCAACATGAACATGTCATCTATCGGGAACTGTTGATCTGGGCGGCCTCGTAAACTCTAGGATAAGAGGCCATAAAGTTCGTGTAATGTGCGGCTCTGACGTTATAGAACGCATAAATCACAGAGTGGTTCGAGGGCTCTCCAGAATTTTGACACTAAAATGACATGTGGAATCCCATAAACTTTGAACACTTACGAGCACTTCAAACGCCGGAGAAAGCTTTTGAATTCGCCGACCGTATAAAAGAAAACGCCAATACTCCACCAGGAAGAGATCTGGTTTTGAGTGCCAGAGAGAGACGCAGCTCTCCTGGTCACCGGCCTTATAGGCCGTGCTGTCATTGACCCCGAAGCCGTCCTGACATATCTAACTGTAAATTCTAACTCGCTGTACATACTTGCTTTTTGTAGTTTGTTTAACGTATCGTAGTAAAGTAATTGAAGCGAAAGGCTTGATTTATTATCGACTACGTTATAGTGTATTTGTATTTTTTTTCGATTTGGGAGAGGGATATTGCAAAGCTGTAATAATAGTGGTATAACAGACAAGTGACGGTCTGTTCACACTGAATCTGGAGCGTTACATAGCGTTAAAAATTTTAACCAGTCACAAAGCTCAATGCATTGACCACATGGTCAAGCTCAGGCATTGACCACGTGATGACGTTGAATCACAGCTAATGTGTCAACAACCCCTCGTCTGACGTAGTAACTTAACGCAACGGTATGCAATGTGAACAGGCCCTTAGGACCTGTTCACACTGCATCAGTCAGCATCAGCGTTGCTCGTATTGACATATTTTAAACCAATCACAGACCTTAACAATTTCGTGGCTAATCGTTGGGAGGTTTGTCAATGGTTAAATATAATGTCAATACGAGTAACGCTGATGCTGACGGATTCTATGTGAACAAGACCTATATCGACTCTTTATCCGTAAACGAACATCCTCGTTTGGCGCGTATTTGGACATTTCACCAAGTGGGAGATAAGTGGACCCAAGTAAGGTGGTAATTGTTACATGGTTCGTAATTTTTATTTCTGAAAACCGAAAAACTTTTTTCCTTTGGATATTTTAACATTCTTGTCTGTGATGTATTCACTCAGCCAGAAAACATTTTTGTAAAGTGTTTGAAAGTTTCTAGGCTTCGGTGGCCCAGAAACTTGATCACAGTACATCGGTCGAAGCCTGACCGATGCACTGTGATCAAGATGGTTGCATTACCAGTTGAATGCAGGCGATATTTAAAATATGACTTAGAGGATGTTCAAAACTACAACACTAGAATCGTCGAGGATATCACTGAGCTCCTTCATAAAATCTTCAAGCTTAACAAGCACCCTTCGTCGATACTTGCCTAATAAGCAAGAACTGAAAACGGACTGTCAGATCTTGTTGGATGCCAAAGAGGACGCCCAAAGCTTGAATCGACATCCCTTTCATCGAGGAATCTTTAATACCGAAAATGAACTGCAGCAGAGGAATCACGTTAGTATACGCAACGCCCTGGCATGAAGCTTTCTACAGACCACAAGTCCACCCAAATATCATCCTTATGTCGATGTGTTTTCACTGAACTTGCTCACATATAATGGAAATAATTAATTACGGGAGAGCTTGGTGCTAGGAATCAATAGACATTTTTTAAATTCACATTTTTTTAGATTTAGAATCATTTGTCTTATTTCAAATCGGCTATGAAAAGCAGCACTTATTATTTTATATTCGACTAATCATATCGATCTTGAAAACCTAATTCTTGAGTACTGACATCATTAAAATACACTGAAGAGGCAGAAAAACTGGTACACTAGCCTAATATCCTGTAGGGCCCCCACGAGCACGCAGAAGTGCTGCAACACGACGTGGCAGGGACTCGACTAATGTCTGAAGGTATCCTGGAGGCAATTCACACCATGAATCCTCCAGGGCAGTCCACAAATCCATAGGAGTGCGAGGGGTGGAGATTTCTTCTGAACAGCACTTTGCAAGGCATCCAAGATATGCTCAATAATGTTCTCTGGTCATTTTCTGGTGTAAATATCGCGACATGCAGTCAGGGAGACAAGAGTCGCATTTTTTCGGCCTGAAATTCGATGATATTTCGATTATGCCTACTTCGCCAAGTTCCATAAGCGGTAGATTTGGCAGCCCTTTCCGTCGCATTTTATTATGTTTATTGAAAATATTTATTTTTTTAAGTTGCTTTCCTATTTGCTGAAAAAAAGATAAATTCCTTCTTATGTTTTTATGTTTGCTACTTTTCTATTTGTTATTCTTCCTTCTATGCCTTTTTTTTTTTTGTAGAAATAGTAAATCAACGTGCTCTGGCACCAGGTAACTTTTTAACAGGATACTTGACGAAGGAAGTTCACAGAACCCGAATACTTTCCGAATTTTATTACAAATGCCACGACATACAGAGGCTGTTCGCACATTTTTTAGACGATTTTGGTAAGCGATAATAAAAAATCGTTTGCTGCAAAAGAAATAATTGCAATTGTACTATGTTTTTAAAAGTCAAAATTATAATCTGCGGCTTGAAAGTTTTGTTTTTATTCAAAATGGCGTTTTTAACAAAGCAGTGGTTCGAAGGCTACATTTATGCTCTTTCCGAAGAGAAATATGCATACTCCGTTATCCAAAAACGATGTGAGAGTCATGGTTTTGTGATATCTGAAGCGTCGATAGGTAATATCGTCAACATGAAAGGAAAAAAAACGTCAAATTGGAGCCTCAAGTGGGACAAAAATTCCCAAACAAGTATCAAAGGAAAAAACGGACATCTTCGACTGTTGCAAAGGTACGTTGTTTAATGTTAAAAGAAAATCCCCCTAGTCAAAGGACAGTTGCAAAATCATTAAAATGCTCGGTGTCCACTGTAAACAAAATGATAAACGTTGATTTAAATCTTAAGAAAGCGAAAAAACGCAATGTGCATCGTCTTCTTCCAATCATATCGCTGAACGCAGGACACGCTGCAGAATTCTATATGAGAAACACTTATCCAAAGAAAAATGGAAAACAATTGTCACAATAGATGAATCATGGGTGTATTTAAATGATTGCAACAAAAAAAAGAGCCATTTATTATCATAAAAGGGGATGAAAAAATTTAAGTACATGGTTCAAAGAATCGAAAGAAAGTTTTTCTAAGGGATTCATGATTGTTGCTAGTTTTTCTTATAATGGCAAGTTAAAAATAAAGAGAGTGGAAAAAAATGTCAAGATTAACTCCAAATCAAGAACATATTTTATCGCCAATTTTTCTGAATGAAATACCATCGCTTTACCCACAGTGCCATCAATCTGTGAGACTCTATCAGGACAAAGCTAGCAGTCACACATCAAAATCCACTGTAAATTTCCTAAAAGAAATGGAACAAAAAACTGGTATCAAGGCCATACCCTTCACTGATATCCCTACTAAATCTCCCGATGTATCACCTATGAATTTTTGGGCTTTCGGACTTTTAAAATCTGCATTATCCAAACGTCGTCCCAAAACCCTTACAGGACTCTGGAAAGCTGTTCAGGAGGAATGGGATAGAATACCTCTTCTGACACTTCAAAAGGCATTATTATCATGGAAATTGCGGTGTCGAAAGATAGTTCAGAATAAGGGATGTCAAATAGAACATTTAAAACACAAGAATTTTATGTAATTTAGTTATGTGAATACAATATACATCGTCTAAAAAATGTGTGAACAGCCTCTGTACTCTTCCTACCATCTTTATTCAAATTTGTAGAAGCTGATAATCAAATCATTCCAACGGCCCACGTTGTGTGTTGGTTAGCACCTCGTGGGTAGGAAGTTCAAATATCGGTCAAGGCACAGTTATTTCTGTACTGTTCCCCAAAGGTAACTCCAGGGTAGGAGCAATTGCCTCCCCCCCCGAAAAAAAAAGCCCGACGAATTTTTTTTTATAGCCTAAAATTATATAATTGTAGACCTAATACTAAATGAGTTTAAATTTAAAATGAGAAGATGTTTATTTCTTTTATATATATATATATATATATATATATCCCTAAGAGCCGACGTTGTCCCCCCCCCTCCAAATCTCTGGACTGGAGCCGCCACTGCTGTTCCCTTATGAGGGAGCCTCGTCATTTTATCCGATGATGTGAACAAAGAGTCTTTCGGTGTACAGGGGCGGTTGTCTTCAAGGTAAGTTCGAGTCGCAATGGAACAAAAACAAACTTTTAATTATCAAACAGTCCCATTCCAAAGCGCCGGATGAAAAAAAAAGATCATTTAAACTCTGGAAAATGCTCATAAACTAACAAAACATTTGACAAAGTAAGTGTGATCGATTCGTGGCTTTTATTTCTACTTAAAAAAAAACTAATGGAAATCAAGGATTCGACAAAAACATTTTAAAATAAAGTGTGTGAGATTTCAGTACGTAGAAAATTTACTGCCAACCTAACTAACTTTTCAAAATCAACGGTAAACAGTCGCCAGAATTGTTCAATGATAGGCAGCAGGTCCCTTTTAAATGTAACTTTCTTTTTGGTCTACGTTTGGGTTTCACAACAGAATAGAGTGCCCCCGCCAAATTGGCGATGAAGTGCCAATATGTATGTATGTATGTATGTTTGTATGTATGTATGTATGTATGCATTTCACACCATGTATGTATATACGTATGTATGTATATATGTATGTACGCATTATGTACGTATGTATGCATGCAATCGCGCCAAGAAGTGTGCCAAGGGGCACCCTATTCTGATGTAATACCCTATGTTTTCAGGGAACCCAAAATAGTAAATATTTTATGAATAATAACTTTTTAACTCTCCAAATTTAAAGAAGGCTATTTTATTAGCATTTTCCATTATTTAATGTTTAGGGAATCATTAATTTGTAACATGTTACATGAAACATTTTATAAAATATATAGGCTTGTTTGTCTTCTAGTGAAAGAATTTAACTTTACCCTTAAATTTTTCTTACAGAAAATTAACATTAATTTTTTTAAAAAGAACCTTACTTGATAATTGAGAATATTATTGCTTGATGGTAAGGAAATTTAAGATAATCTGTGAGTTAAAAATTCATGATGATAATTGCTGAACAAAAGTTTGTGCAGAAATGAGGATTATGATAAGTATTTATTGATAATTTAAATTAAAAGTAAGAAATCATGCTGTTGCCATGTTTAAGTTCTAAAATCCAAATAATTTGCCAATAATCTCCTTTCATTTGCTAAATGTTCAAGGTGAAGGAAGCCTTTTTTGCCCTCCTGGTTTTAGATGTCACCATGGCTTCTAAGACACTATATAAGGCAGTTTGGTGCAACGAAACTGATGCAACAACGTGAAAATGATGGGCAAAATATGGAAGGCATCCGCTTTACACGTGGAACTCTGTTGTGTTCCGTTTGTGATGGTAAGGAAGTTTTAGGCATGCATTTCCTAATGAATTTTAGTGCGTCTTAGGGCCTGTTCACATAGGAGTCCGTTGCGTAGCGTTAAGGGAAAGATGACGTTGAGACGAAAATAAACCAATCATAGGCGTTAAAAATTTCATTGCTAAACTTTTTTACGCCTATGATTGGTTTATTTTCGTCTCAACGTCACCTTATCCTTAACGCAACGCCTCGGACTCCTATGTGAACAGACCCTTAGAGTATACGTTCTGGCCTTCATTTTTGAAAGCGTTCGCAGACGGGGCATGCTGCTTGCAGCTGCCTTTCATATTGAAAGGTTAATACCATAACATGTGATTAAAATGGGAAATTTATATTTGTAAAATAATTATAATTTAGCGTTATTTATGTAATATCCGCCAAAATGCTTCCAAACTTAAGCCTGAGTCTCGGGCCATACGAAAATTTCGCCGTGTGAAAATGGCGTCATCGTGACGAATCGACAATTTTCTTGGTCAACAATGATGCTCATAGGTACATATATACGTCAGGATGACGCCATTTTCACCCGCTGAAATTTTCGTATGACATTTTAAAGGCCTGTTCACATTTCATGCGGACAGATGCGTTGCGTTACTGCGTTGGCTGCGTGATTGTTGACATGACCTGTGATTGGTTTGATGAATCACGGGTTCAGTGAATTGAGCTCTGTGATTGGTTAAATTTTTAGCGTGACGTATGTAACGCTCCGGTTCAGCGTGAACAGGCCGCAAGGTTTCTTGTGCCCTAAAATACGTGGTGACTTATTTTGCTTGGGAGACCATATGCTTTCGCCAAACCCAAAATTATAATTACACGATAAAAAAGAACTTTTTATATACCATGTTTTTAAATTTTCTGTTGAATCCTATAAATTTCACAATTCTATGTATTAATAAATACTTTTTTTTAATTTTTTGGATGAATTATCCCATCCACTTGAAAGAAAATGAAGTTAATTGAAAGTTAACTTGCGTTTAACTTTTCGTTCCCGTCCCGGCCGACAGATGGCTGCACCAGTCTACAAAATAAAATTAACTGAAAATTAATTCAATGCTGCTTAAAGATGGCTAAAAGTATTAAAAAATGCATTGTCATCGTGTCCCGAGCTATTCTAAAAGTTTCAAATGTCTAGCTAGTCGGGAAGTTAGTTAAAAATCGATTGCAAGATTTGTACTGGACAAACACACACACAAACAAACAAGAAAGCCAGTTAATAAAAACATGGCAATAAATGTCCCATTGAATACCACATGACCAGACCTTGCTAGCGAATGTCCACGCTCAACTTTGTCCACAATTTCCTTCTCTTTTGTATCATTTAACCGTGATACAAAAGAGAAATGTCTGTAATCAAGATTTGTATCGTTATCGGACAAGTGGGAATGATGCCCTCCATCATAATAGAGAATGGAAATTTATGAGCTCTGACATGACACAGATAGGATGCTTTCGAAGTCGAACATTCGTCGGGACATCAAAGAAATGATACGCAGTACTGATACAGCAGTCTGAACGCTCACTTCCCCTTAGTATAAAGGAAAAGTATAATTAGAGATAGAGATGCTCTAAGGAGGAAGACAAAATGATCGGGATATGCTAACTTTTATTTATACGAAAAGTTAAAGATAAGACCTCGTGCCATCTATCTGTATCATGATCTGATACAATGCACGAACCGTGATACAGAGTCACGACTCAAGTGTGGACACATCTTCGGGGTTTCTCAACAAAAATTCAAAGACACCTCGCCTGCTCCCAGCACGTTGTCTATGCATATGATAATTTCATATCAGTTAATAACCCATTTTTCGCCTTTTGGGGGGTTTTCCCGATTTTTTTCCATATTTTTATTAACTCGCTTTCTTGTTTGTTTGTGTGTTTGTCCCGTACAAATATTGCAATCGATTTTTAACTAACTTCCCGACTAGCTAGACATCTGAAACTTTTAGAATAGCCCAGAACACGATGACAATGCATTCTTTTAATACGCTTAGCCACCTTTAAGCAGGATTGAATTCATTTTCAGTTAATTTTGTTTTGTAGACTGGTGCAGCCATCTATCGGTTGGAACGGGAACGAAAAGCAAAACGCAAGTTAACTTCCAATTAACTTCATTTTCTTTCAAGTGGATGGGATAATTCATCAAAAAATTTTTAAAAAGTGTTTATTAATACATAGAATTGTCAAGTTTATATGATTCAACAGAAAATTTAAAAACATGGTATATAAAAAGGTTCTTTTTATCTTGTAATTTATTGTATTTCAAACAAAAGAGTGATCGTGTCACTTTAAGACCTACTATATTGTTCGCACGTCTGGATTAGATTTCGCTAATTATTTTCCCGATTTTAAAACTTTTTCCGGCATTCCTCAGTGATTGCTAATTTGCAGGAATTTTACGTCAGCCCCCCCCCCCTTTTTTTTAATAGCTTCATTTATCTGGTAACGGGATATATGCAGATCAGCCAGATGTAACTCGACCAATCGGATACGTTACCTGAACTACAGATAGCAGTAGCCTTGCATCTGTGCGTGTATCTAACTGTGTTCGTGTCGTAACCCGTTTGTTTTTTTCAAAAAATGTTGGCCGTTTAACATCGCAATTCCATTTCTTCGATCGAACGCATTACATTTGAAGCATGCAAGAAATGTGAACGTCCTTTCGCGTACATATCTCCTTCATTCACACCTATGGTCCTCATCAGAATATACTCCTAAAATATCAGCCCGATTTTCACCCACTTTCACCGTTCACCTGTCATTTTCAAAAGCCCCTCTTCTAAAACGGTCTGAATTACTTGTGTTGGGGAGAACCTTCTCCCATTAAATCCTTTTCTAGCCTAAGGCACGATCTGACTCCTCAGCATTTCTCCGGAAATCTTTACCATTTCACGATGGTCTCTTACCTTATATTCCAGTGGCAGAATTGGATTTATCAAAGAAAAGGCTTTGTCTCATCAAAAAGGAACTCCGACCGAGTAGAATAAGTTGATTGCTTAAAATTCGCTCACATGTCGCTGTACAGGGCATCTTTCATTACGTCCAGTATAAAAGCCAACCCTTCACAAAAAGGGAATCGAAAATTAACTTTAATAGTCGATATATAAAAGGCAATTTTGGAATTAGAAATCCTTCTTTAGGAAGGTATGTCGGTTTAGTTTAAAGTTACTTTCAGTAGAACTTTAAAATAAATATATTATTTTATGAATGAGTAGTGGGTTACAATGAATTATTTATTTTAGGCAATTTTATTAAAGCATTTCAGTCCCGCCATATTATTAATAATTTAAAAAACGGAGTTATTTTTCCTTATGATGAGAAGTAACGTCTCAGCTCAGAAAAGAAAAAAAAATTGTCTTTCAGCCATCACCTGCCTGCAGTGTAATTTGAGATGAACTGCAAACTTTCATCTATACTTAATGATGACCATTGCGAAATAAAATTAAAAGTAACCTATTATACAGTAACTCCTCGCTTTATTTTAACGAAACTTGTTTTACTTTGTGTCTAGAACAGGGGTGGGCATTAAGTCGATCGCGATCGACCACCAAGACATTTTGGGGTGACCGCCTTTACTAAGACCTAAGACGCGCATACTAAAAGAAACATATTTATGGACATATTATTATGTTTGTATCTTGCATTTTGCTTTAAATGTGGTTTTAAAAGAGTAAGTCTTTTTTATTGTAGTTATGTAGGTAAGTACATATTCCGTATTTATTATTAAGTTATAATAAATATTGTAGACCTTTTTTTTAGCTCACCACACCTACACCACTAGGTGGACCGCAACACCTTGAAAAAATGACAAGTAGCCCGTACCCTGGAAAAGTCTGCCCACCCCTGGTCTAGAAGCTTCGCGAGAACTGTAATTTGGCAATTATGCGGCGCTAGTGATTTTTTGCCGTGTCGCATTACGAATAAATACTCTCAGAGTTTTAGTGTTACGTAGAGACTGATATCTCATGGAGAGCAGGTGACTTGCTTTCAGCTTTATTTATAAGGGCTTCCATATGTCTGATCTGTAATAAGGAGCTTCTGAGAAAAATCGGACTTAATCGGTGTTAATGGTCATGAGTTTTGCTCTTGAAACGCAATTTGAAGGAACATGGTAGATGAATGTTATCAAATAAGTGAAAATAGAGCCTAACGATAGCCTTCCGAGCTGTCGGTGTATTGCTCTACCTATTCTTGAAGATTTTTGATACTGGAAGGATTAAGAATATTTTTAATCAGAAAATGGGAGTTAAGTTGTTTTCATATTAATAGAAATCCGGATAGAGTGGACACCAAACCGGTGCACTGGACTTACGACAAAAACAAGTCCCAAAATAAACTCGAACTGAGTTGTGTGTTTTTTTTTTTCGAATTAGCTTGCATTCTACCATTTATTTATTTACTAGCTGAAAACCCGCGCTCCGCTACGGAGTACATTCAAATTAAATACAACGGTCAATGTATGCAATTAATGACAAAAAAAATAAATATATATATTTATAATAAATGCGACGATCAATGTATACAGTTGATATATATATATATATTTATAAAAAAATCGTAAGGGATATTTATTTTTTTTTTATAATATCCAATCGTCTGCTGCATTAGAAAGAAAAAAAATATTTTCTTTTTGTCTATTTAGTTGTTATGCACGTGACGATAAATTTATTTAAAGTACCAGAAAAAGAAATCACGTGATCACCATTTAATAAATTAAATTCCAAAATTGAATCTTTAAAAATTCACCAAAAATCTGAAAATTAAGGTAAAGGTTCGAAAAAAATTTCATTTTAAAGGAATTTTTATGATCTTTCTCGTGATATAAATTTTATAACCCTCAAATTATTATTTTAAATGCAAACTTAAAAAAAGTTACAAAAACAGCTTAAAAATTTAATTTAAAAAAATCTAAGAAGAATTTTTCAAAAATCTTTCTTAGTGCACCCCTACACCATAAGAAGAATCTCCATACAAAATTTCAGCCCTTTAGGTCCAGCGGTTTGGTCTGTGCGTTGTATGTCAGTGAGTCAGTCAGTCAGTCAGTTACGGAACTGTTTTATATACAGTGGCTCCCAAAAGTGTTTGTACACTTACGATTTTCAATGAAATAGGACATTATTCCAATAGGTTTGGGGCTTATTTATCATTGATAGTGCGAAGGGAAGCCTAAACTTTCTGTTTTTCTCACTCACAAAAAATTTTCTATGGGCAGAACGCCCATGTAATCCAGCTGTTCTGAGAACTCGTCAAAAAATTTCAGGTGAAATTGAAGTAGAAAATGTTTCATTGAATTCTGCAGAAACTTTTACAGCCCTCAAACATGAATTTTTCACAAATTTTCTAATTATAAATCTCTGATCACGTTCTGTTAACTTTGCCGGACGGCATTTCTTACTTTGTTTTCGATCCAATTTTCTTCTTTAAAGCGTTTTTTCACATACTGCACAGTAGAATGGGATAAATTAAGTAATTTAGCAATATTCCGAACTGATTTACCACTACTATGATGAAAAATAATCAATTTTCGAATGCTGTTTGTTGTTTCTTTACGACTACGAGCCATTTTTAAATAATAAATAGAATATTACGGAGTAGGCAAGCAAAAATTAAAGCCAAACGATATTTTAAATGCCACCGCAATTCAAAAATAAAAGTAAAGCGCAAGACGATAATTTCAATTATGAATTTATCCGAAAATATTTCAGTGTACGATGACTTTTGTGAGATAAAGTTTTTGTTACTTTTTGAATTCTGGTTTCTTAAAAATAAAGTTTTACTATGTTTTCAAAATATTTCATGTAGTTTTGTTAAGAATAGATTATAGATCTTATTATTAAATACCTATTCTGAAATATTCATTTTAATTAATGGATAGACCCCTATTTCATTGAAATTCGTAAGTGTAGGAACACTTTTGGGAGCCACTGTATATAGATTTCAAATGCCCAGAAGATTGGCTATGACGCTATTTGTTCTCAGTAAAGGGCGAGACTGCTGGCCATTCATTTAAGGGGGCACCGTGTAGGTGGGCAGCATTACCCCCTACATGCCGGTCCCGTAATTTAGAACCGAGTTAAGTGACGAGACCGGAACACTTCCAGAAAGTACACATTGGGCCCGACCAAGAGCGAGACCGGAACACTTGACCCCGAACCTTCAGAGGTAAATTTCATTGTACCATTAAATGATCGGTTATCGTTGTCTTTCCTTCTTGTAGCTATTTGAACTTTGACAGTGTTGACGACGCATGACGTTGCTTCTGCTGATACAATTGTTACCTTTAGCGACAATCAGCGTTGTGTCGCAGTTTTAAATATTTTTAGCCTATTTTCTGATTTCAATAACAGACAGATAATCCCCGAATACCCGTTATAAAGCAAACATTTTGTATCAGTTATTATTATATTTTTTTCGCGTATTTAAAGACTTTCTCTTTTTTCGTACTGGTGCCAAGATGATTTCTTATATTTTTGCTAAACGACGAAAAAAATAGCCTTCATGAGAATGCTCTCCTACGACGCGTTACTAAAAGCGAAACTAACGTATAGTTTTCTTTTCTTGAGCTTGAAACACAATTCTTTCATTTTGCCTCTCCCGACAGTTTCTGGAAAACAATCACCACACTGGAAGCAAACGACACTCCTTATCTCATCAAAATGGGCAATGACATCAAAAATCCGAACTCTGCAAATCACAGCATTATTAAATTTGCGCTTATTATCTTTATGAATAATAAGGCGAGAAATATCGAATAACAAAGATAGCGATGAAAACGTTTGATATTCCTGCGCTATTGAATGATTCGCTGTGTGGAATCATCTCTATTATGCATCGAAAGAATATCCCAGGCAGTCATTTCCACATCTTCGGGATTTTTTTCTCTTTTAACGAACCAAAAGAATAAATCACACATTTTCTATCTCGACACAAACACTCGTTAAGTATATTTATATATCGTAGTGCTATATTAGAACTCACAATAACGAAGAAGTGACACAAAGACAGTTTCTGCCACACTTTTATTAAGCCGTTTCCCGCAATATATTTCATATCATCCAACAGCGAGCACACACAATTTCCTCGTCTCATTTACAGTTGTTATTCAATGAAAAAGCCCCGGGCATGCGAGGAAACAAATGTATCCACATCTTTGGGATGAACAAAGCAAAAAAGAAACAGAAAATGAATGACATATTAGCATAATTTTCGGTAAGTCGTATACTTCACAAAATATTCGATGTTTTGGGAGTAATTAGAAAAATTAAGTGAAGAGCAATTACTTTGATTCAAAAATGCTGTCTGAAAAAAACAAAAAAGGCGCAGCATGACAAGAAAGTGGGTGCTCTCCGAGGATAATTTAATTCCTTTTCTTCGTTTACCCTCATTTTGAAGAGACGGTCTTTTTCAAATTAAGATTGGCCCTTCAAAATTCTAGCTTTTCAACCAATTAGTGCAAGTGTCTATGTCTTCTTTCTCTCGCTTATCCTGAGGCATTCTAATATTTCACACAGTCTTTTTTTTATCTTTCTTCCGTTTTTTATGTCTCTTTCCTTGAAGCTTCAGATGTAATTGTCTCCTCTCCTTGATATTCCTTTTTATACATCAGAACGAAACAGCTGAAGAATATTGTCTTTAATTTGGCCTTAGCTTATACATACGGTAACTTGAAACGATTTTAAATGGGAAAAAAAAGTATCATGATTGCAAATAACCTGCGACGACTTTTTGAAAGTAAATTATAGCATGACAGGATGTGATGTAATGTCGTCAACGTCTAATGAAAACAATTCCACTCGTGATTCGCTTCGCTAAACAGTTAATCATAGCTTACAAATAATTAAAGCTCATTTCAGCATTAAACCGAAAAGAAGACTTAAAAATTTTTTTCGTTCAATATTTCGATCCATTCCTGTTGTTCATCAATCAGGAATGTGAATCAGTTATTTTGAAAATTAACTTTTCTGTGTGGTCAGCAAAGAATGGTTTATCGGGTTCATTTGCCCTCCTTTAAAATACTTTTGCTTTTCTTCTTCCTCGCCTTAGAACCATGTATAGACATCGTCGACGTCTTTTCTAATTTTAAAAGGTTATTGTTGTTATTTTTTTAACACGATATATATTCCATTTTCGGCCGGTAGATGGCAGCAATGAAATTCGAAATGAATCGCCATTTTTCTCCTTCACTTAAAGATGAACATTGGGAATCAAATTTTATAGTACGTATAAGTAGATCAAGGTTCTTGTTTTTATTACGTTTCTATTCATTTTAAGCGCTCTTTATTCTTTTAAATAATGACGCAGTTGCGCGCGTTTATTTGTACTAGCCGGGCTTCGCCCGGCTACGCTCAAGCCATCCGTCCACCAGATGAAGTTTGAATGAAGTGTGAAAAATTTTCATATTGGAACACAAAATTGCGTGTATTATTTTAGCATTTTAAAATTTTCTCTTAGATTTTAGGTAATTTTGAAGATAACTGTCATATGTATCATGTGTGAGAGGGAAATTAAAATATCATGTGTGAGGGCTTTAAAATTTTGTGCAGAGTGATAGGTGTTTTAGGTAAATTTCATTAAAAATTACTTCAAATTGACCAATTTATAAAAAAGTATGCTATTTACAGGTAAGTTTTTGTCTCTTTTTTTAATTTTTAAGTGCTATTTTACCATAAAAGATGGACAAAACCTTTAATATTTTTTTTCTTAACTTGACTCCGAACGTAGACAGTCACCTTAATTCCTAATTGAGAATGATAATAAAAAATGATGAAAGAATAAACTGTACCCCCACACCCATTGAAATATTTAAAGTAATAAATTCTGTTTGAACAATTAATTTCTGAACAACTGTTTTTATAAGGAAAAGAATGACGAATAGGGGAAAATGTTCATATTGAAACATAATTCTGTTTTAACAATTAATTTCTGAACAATTAAACAATTAACTAAATGAAAAGTAAAAAACATAATTATATTTCACTGGCCTTCAAAAATATCCAATAATAATACAATTTCCTTAGCAAATACAAAATAAACAAATATTTCACTGGTCTTCAAAAATATCTAATAACAACACAATTTCCTTAGCAAATACAAAATAAACAAAAAGTGAACAATAATTGGTGTATAATAAATAGTTTTTTATTTGGGGCTGTTTTTATAAGGAAAGGAATCACGAATCGGGCAAAATTTTCATATTGAAATATAAAACCGCATGTATTATTTTTGCATTTTAAAATGTTCTCTTAGATTGTAGGTAATTTAGAAGATAACTGTCATATGTATCATGTGTAAGAGGGAAATTAAAATATCATGTGTGAGGTCTTTTGTGCAGAGATTTTGTGCGGATTGTTGATTTTGTGCAGAGTGATAGGTGTTTTAGGTAAATTTCAATAAAAATTACTTCAAATTGACCAATTTATAAAAAAGTATGCTATTTACACGTAAGTTTTTGTCTCTTTTTTTAATTTTTAAGTATTATTTTACCATAAAAGATGAAAAAACCTTTAATTTTTTTTTTTTTAAATTGACTCCGAACGTAGACAGTCACCTTAATTCCTACTTGAGAATGATAATAAAAAATGATGAAAGAATAAACTGAACCCCCCCCCCCTATTGAAATATTTAAAGTAATAAATTCTGTTTGAATAATTAATTTCTGAACAATTGGAAAATTAACTAAACGCAAAATAGAAAAGTAAATAAAACATAATTATATTTCACTGGCCTTCAAAAATATCCAATAATAACACAATTTGCTTAGCAAATACAAAATAAACAAAAAAGAACAATAATTGGTGTATAATAAATAGTTTTTTATTTGCGGCTGTTTTTATAACGAAAGGAATGACGAATCGGGGAATATTTTCATATTAGAACATAAAATTGCGTGTATTATTTTTGCATGTTAAAATTTTCTCGTAGATTGTAGGCCATTTTGAAGATAACTGTCATAGGTATCATGTGTGAGAAGGAAATTAAAATATTCGCATTAGGATTTTGTGGACAATGATAGGTGTTTTAGCTAAATTTCAGATTAATAATCTACGTTCGGAGTCAATTTTTCAAAAAAAATAATTTTTAAAGATATTTTTTGTCTTTAATTGTAAAATTGCACTACTTTATTTGAATATTCTTTCTTTTTATGCTTGTCTACAACTCTTTGCAATATTTCTGTGATATAAATGTAGTTTTTTTTTTTATTTTGGGCTGCTTTTATAAGGAAAGGAATGACGAATCGGGGAAAATTTTCATATTAGAACATAAAATTGCGTGTATTATTTTTGCATGTTAAAATTTTCTCGTAGATTGTAGGCCATTTTGAAGATAACTGTCATATGTATCATGTGTGAGAAGGAAATTAAAATATTAGTATTAGGATATTGTGGAGAGTAATAAGCGCTTCAGCTACATTTCAGATTAATATTCTACGTTCGGAGTCAATTTTTAAAAAAAAATTATTTTTTACTTTCTGAAATTTGGTAATTAGGTATTTTACATATTGTGTTTGTGCAACTCTTTGCAATATTTCTGTGATATAATTGTACTTTTTTTTTGAGGGGGGGGGGCTATTTTTATAAGGAAAGGAATGACGAATCGGGGAATATTTTCATATCGGAACATAAAATTGCATGTATTATTTTTGCATTTTCAAATTTTCTCTTAGATTGTAGGTCATTTTGATAGATAACTGTCATATGTATCATGTGTGAGAAGGAAATTAAAATAGTAGCATTAAGATTTTTATGCAGAGTTATAGGCATTTTAGCTAAATTTTAATAAAATTACTTCAAATTGACCAATTTATAAAAAAAGTATGCTATTTACAGGTAAGTTTTTGTTCCTTTTTAAAATTTTTAAGTGCTATTTTACCATAAAAGACCAAAAAAAACCTTTTTTTTTTTTTTTAAATTGACTCCGAACGTAGAATATTAATCTGAAATTTAGCTAAAACGCCTATCAATGTGCCCAAAAATCCTAATGCTAATATTTTAATTTCCTTCTCACACATGATACATATGACAGTTATCTTTGCCTGTGGATTGACCACTTATTATAGTCGCTTCTATAAAGTTCTTCATCAATCTCTTTATACATAATCTTGTCCCATTACACAGTGAAGGTGTATCCAAATTCCTGAGAAGCATAATAGGTGCACCAATCTTTAATTCCAATATATGAGGCTCCAGATGGCCACAGAGAGTTAAAAAATGAGTGTTTCTCAGAATTATGTTTTTTAGCACAAATCTCTACGGTTATCATATCTCACATAATAATGTACATAATTTGATAAAATTTTCAGGAAATGTTTTAGATGCTATTGTTAATGAAATGAGGCTCAATAATTGGTGTATAATAAATAGTTTTTTATTTGGGGCTGTTTTTATAAGGAAATGAATGACGAATCGGGGAAAATTTTCATATTGGAACACAAAATTGCGTGTATTATTTTAGCATTTTAAAATTTTCTCTTAGATTTTAGGTCATTTCAAAGATAACTGTCATATGTATCATGTGTGAGAAGGAAATTAAAATAGTAGCATTAAGATTTTTATGCAGAGTTATCTGCATTTTTAAGCTAAATTTCAATAAAAATTACTTTGTGAAATACCTAATAACGAAATTTCAGAAAGTAAATAATCGCAAGTTAGCAAGTCACATAGGGGTTTCAACGGTAAAGAGTTTCAACAGTAATTCGTATACTGGAAATTAACCAAGTAAAAAAGAATTAATGAAAAGAAAACAAAAGGAGTAATATAAGAAAATTAACTTTAAATAACACCAAACAACTACTAATTACCTTGTAAACAACCGTTTATTTACCTTGTAACATTTAGGTGCGCATGCGCAGTTCTTATGAATGATGGATTCCAACGCCTTGAGATGAAATATTATTTAAAAACTGTATTTATATATAAGCATTTTAAAGCTTCCAAACTTATATTAGAATTATCTCCAGGCTTCAAAACATAAGTATACGAAGTTTCAACCAGATTTGTCAAGAAATGTAGAAACGAAAAAAATACCAAATGTAATCATTTCACACAAAAATCAGTAAATCCACCAAAAATCAGTATATATCCATTTAGGGAACAGATGTATTACACGCACCTCCCTTGGCGACAATTAGGCGACAAATTTTTTTTGACGCCAAATACTCGTCAAAAAATTTTTGTCGCCAACTTGTCGCCAAAACAGGCCTACGCGGACATTTTACACTTAAAATAACAAATATACACAAAATATCAATAACAACTCAAATATAAAAATAAATTCAAAACAAACTTACGAATGGCAATAATAAACTTTCAAAAACATGTCACAAAACCCCAACAGCTACTTTAAAACATACACGAATATATCTAAAAACGGCTGTATTAAAATTCAAAACCTAAACAGAAATGCTCAACCGCTACTTTAAAACACGCAAAAATATCTAAAAACAGCTGTATTAAACTTCAAAACCTCAGCAGAAATACTCAACCACTTATTTAAAACATACGCAAATATATCTAAAAACGGCTATATTAAAATTCAAAACCTAAACAGAAATTCTCAACCGCTACTTTAAAACATACGCAAATATATCAAAAAACGAAGACATTAAACTTCCAAAAACATTACACATATCCGCAACATCTATTTAAAACATACGCAGATATATCAAAAAACGAAGACATTAAACTTCCAAAAACATTACAGAAATCCTAAACCGCTACTATGAAACGCCAACAAAAATATCGAACACCGGTATATTAAACTTCCAAAAACACTACACAATACCACAACACCTATTCAGGGTTGCAACAAAAAACAAACATCACGCCAAATCGCATGGCTGCCAGACCAAACAAAAAAAATCGCTAAAAATAAAAAAATCGCCAAACATAAAAAAAATCGCCAAATTGAAAAAGGTGCGTGAAACACATCTGTACCCCATTTAGTTTCAATAAAGTATTTTTTATTATTAAACAATTTGAATATTTAGTTTTTCAAATAAAAAGACACGGTGACACATTTCATTTCAGTGATTCATTTTTGAGTGAGAATCACGCTGTGAATGATTCACCCTTTGTTTACATCGTCAAAGAGCGATGACGCTTCATTAGAATCCAAATATCTCTAAAGCTATTGAATTAACAGAATAAGTGTACGCAGAAAAAATTATCAGTTTTCGAAGCTCTTTCCAAATATGTAACATTTATGTACTTTCATGAGAAAAAAAATACACCGATTCCTGTATATTTGTCGACCATTTATTTTCGAGGATCGGTCCGCCCGGTCGCGTTATGGTCACGTGATCTCGACATCCCCTTCTGTCTCTTTATTAATATAGATTGAATTATAAGCAAACTTCATTTTATCCATTTTATAGATGGTTTTATAATATCCTTAACTATTCCATCCTGTTTGGCGGCAGTCTCGCCAAATAGTCTTACGAACGAGATAATAAATGTGCAACAATTCGATAATATAGTTATAAAATTCTTAGCGATGTTGCTTTGTATGTTAATTTTAAGAGTCAAATAAATTTTATTTTTCTACAGAAACGCTGAAGCTCAGAACAGATAAGATTTTCTCAGCAAAGCAAACATTGCAAGAAAATGCTGAAAACCCAAATCAACATCATTAGAGAAATCGTTATCGGAACAGTAAACCTATTCCAAGCAGTATTTGGAAACGCGATCCTGTTGATTTAGCTGAGGTAACTGTGGACGAACTATAACTATACAAACAAATTTTCTTATGCAGTAGACTCCCGTATAACGTAAGTTCATGCAACGCGTTCCAAAAAGTACGACGACTTTATTCGTATAACGCGCTATAGAATAAAATGCGGGAATTCCCTTTTAAACACCGAACATGCATTTATTTTTAAAAGCACACGGAGTTTTGAACGATTTTGACGAAGTAGTTTTTCATTGCTTTTTCAATTTAATGACACATTCAGTATGTAAATTCAGTATGTATTCTCGTATCATTCGCGTTGTACAAGATTTTTACTCGTACAACACGATTTCATATAACACGTAACATATTAATCGCGTTATACAGGAGTCTACTGTATTTTCACACCTATAACAAAATCTTAAATACGTCGATCATTGAGAACAGAAAAATGCATTTCGTTTTCAAAGAATATAGAAATAACTAAAAAATATAACTCCAGAATTTAATAAAAAAATGCATTTGCTTCAATTCGGAACAAGTTTGAAACCAGTTAAGTTTTCGAAAACTCAATAAATGATTGAAATGTCCGAAACCTTTTAATCACCGTTTTCCATCCAATAACTCATTAAATTATATGCTTAGTGTTACACTGCGTGGATTATTTAATGCTTTTCACTGCATCAGCATGAACGTGATTTGTGAAGGAAAGTAAGTAAAATTGCTGATTTACCCTTTTCACTTCTTCCCAAGAGCTAACGTACTACTTTTCTCATTTTTCAAATACATTTGGAATAGTATCTTAAGTTTCGGGGGAAAAAAGGCCCATTTATTGGGAACGATACGTGCTTTTTGGGGAATTCGTAGAAACTGCGGAATATAAGTCAATCTTTGGTAGTAATTCACAATATATACTCGTATATATATATCCATAAGGGTTATTAATAGTATTACAGGAAAATCTAATATAAAAATGAAGCATTTAACCTTTTCCGCGTGAAGGGAATAGTTACTGAAAACTAAATAGTTTTTTAAAATCGCGAGATCTTTGGTACAGTGTAATACTGAATGCTCTGTGGTTTTAAGTTTATTTATTTATTTTCTTTTTTTTGGGGGGGAGGGGGGAGAAGTAATTAAAGTACAGTTAAAATACAACGAAAGGCAGACTTTAAGGTAGTATAAATTTATCAAAACATGCTTTAATTATAATTCTACTGATAGACTAAAGGCCTGTTCACACATCAGTCCGTTAGCGGAAGCGTAAAAGGAAAGATGGTGCCGAGACGGAAATAAGGCAATCATAGGCGTTAAAAATTGCGTTGGTAATCGTTTGGAAGTTTGTCATTTGTTGAATATATTTCAAAACTTTAACGCTTCCGCTACCGAACTCCTATGTCAACAAGCCCTAAGTCTAACATTAAGTACTGTTCAGCTTTGGAAAGCGTTAAAATCTTATTGTTTCAAAAATTAAAATCTCCATACGCATCGAAAAAAATTTTAGATATTAAAATAATAAGTAGATGATTAATAAATTGATAACCGTTAGAAAAGTTATTTAAATTTGAAAACCTGAATCTTTGAAGATAAATGTGAATTTAAACAAACCTCCAATCCCAACCATTCTCAACGAAAGTAATTCAATAAAAAATTATAACAGTTGACGAAAAAACAACTCAGTAGAATATTTCGTGCTGAATAATGATAGTAAAAATAAACAGAATAAAACTGAAATCAAATTACACACATTTTCAATTGCGACTCTATAGAAATGTATTAAAATTATAGAATTCTCAAGTTACTTCGTTTCGACAACCCATTCTGCAATAACATTGTGCAGATCCAAAATATAAAAAATATACATACATAAAAATAGGTCTTTTTCTACCAATAAGGCTGGAAAAAATACTGAAATGTAAATCCTGATAAAAATCTGAAAATAAATATTTAAATATCACGATTTACAGCCAATACTTCAACTTTCTGCTTTAAAAAAAAAAAAAAAAAAAAATTATTTCATTTCATTAAATTAAACATGGCGCAACAATATTCATCTATTCTATTTCGATTAATCCGTGGGTAAGGACAAAAGAACGAAAAAAAAATCTACATTTTTTTAAATACCAACTTTAAAAATGGGGTGGAGAGAGGTATCTGAAATTGAAAAGATGCTCTTTTTTAACGCAACATAAAAAAAAACGAGAACCGAAAAAACATCCTTTAAATTTCAATGCAGTGAATAAACATAGTCAATCTCTACTCCATTACTTTTTTTCTCTGTTGCCACTTAAAAGTTTTAACAGCAATTAAAAAGCTACAAACGATATCCTTTTGTCAGAGCTCATTTGAATAGGCTTTAATCAAAGGTCGAAACGTGCTGTTGCATTCGTCGCGAAACTATTTTAAACACAACCCACGAGAACGTGATTTAGAGATCTAAAAAAAGGGAAAGAAAAAACCTCTTTCAGTGAGGAAACTAGGAAATCATTTTCTTGCTATCTTTTCTCTATATATAGATGTAAAATTCCTTTCTCTCCCTCAAAAGCAGATGTAAAATATTCATCCAGAGGTTCGGATTATTAAAAATTTTCAGACTGTCGTGCAATGGACCAATTGCGGCCGGAAGTGTCACAGCGTATTAAAAAGGTTGTAGGGAAAGGTTAAGCTGAAAATTTCCCACAATCAGGCATACATAGAGATACATGACGTCACGCTTCGAAAGAAATTTCGAGATTAAATCAGAAAAGTTCCCGTTTTAAAATCTTGCTATCTTCACCCCCCCCCCCCCCCATTTTAGCGAATTTTAAGCTTAAACCTTTATTTAAAATTTTTGTTTCTGAAATTTGTGTTTCTATGCATACGTCTCGCTGAAAGAACCACAATCTAATAATCAAAATTTGAAGTGAATGAAATTAACAGTTTTCCGAATTTTCAAATAAGCAACAAAATTATATAAGCTGAGCGAGCCCACAAGAACTTTATTGTCTTTAAAAAACTGCTGAAGAAATTGGAGAAATTGAAGAAATCGCTGTTTTTTTCTGCATCATCATCATCAATCTTAAGGTATCCGTCCACCTTCAGAGGCGATTTTTAAAATTTGTTTTTAAATTTTGTCTTTTATGTATTTTTTATAATGAGGTGTAAGTTAAAACTTGGAAAACTATATAAAAAATTGAGCTCTTACATTAAAATAATTTTTTCAAGGGGAGAAACTGTACATCAGTACTTTTAACTGCTACAGCTTCTGAAATAAACAGAATATTATCGTGCGAATGCTCCATTCCATAAAGTTATCTTCATTCTCCAATTTATAAAATGACTAACTGAAAACCCGCATTTCGGAGTACATTCAAATTAAATACAACGGTCAATGTATGCAATTAATGCCAAATAAATATATATATATATATATATATATATAATAAATACAATGATCAATGTATACAATTGATGCAAAAAAACAAAAAGATATATTAATAGAAAAATCGTAAGGGATATTTTTATAGACAAAATAATGTAGAAGAAAATATTCAAATTAAATGTAATAGGACATACTAAAATATAGTACAATTAATATAGTACAGTTTGAGGAACATATATTTTACTGTATTTTAATATTTTTTGGATAATGTCCAATCGTCTGCTGCATTAGCAAGAAAAAATATCTTTTTGTCTATTTAGTTGTTATGCACGTGACAATAAATTTATTTAATGTAGCAGAAAAAGAAATCACGTAATCAGCATTTAATAAATAAAATTCTAAAAATTAAGTAACAAAAACTTTATCTCACAACTTGTTCACCAAAAATCATAAAATGGAGGTAAAGATTCTAAAAAGATCTCATTTTAAAGGAATTTTTATGATCTTTCTCGTGATATAAATTTTATAACCCTCACATTATTATTTTAAATGCAAACTTAAAAAAAAGTTACTAAAACAGCTTAAAAATTTAATTTTAAAAAATCCGAGAAGAATTTTTCAAAAATCTTTTGTAGTGCACCCCTACACTATAAGAAGAATCGCAATGCAAAATTTCAGCCCTGTAGGTCCAGCGGTTTGGTCTGTGCGTTGTATGTCAGTCAGTCAGTCAGTTACGGAACTGTTTTATGTACAGTGGCTCCCAAAAGTGTTCGTACACTTACGAATTTCAATGAAATAGGGGTCTATCCATTAATTAAAATTAATATTTCAGAATGGGTATTTAATAATAAGATCTATAATCTATTCTTAACAAAACTACATGAAATATTTTGGAACCATAGTAAAACTTTATTTTTAAGAAACCAATAATCAAAAAGTAACAAAAACTTTATCTCACAAAAGTTATCGTGCACTGAAATATTTTCGGATAAATTCATAATTAAAATTATCGTCTGGCGCTTTATTTTATTGTTTTTGAATTGTGGTGGCATTTAAAATATCGTTTGGCTTTAATTTTTGCTTGCCTAATATTCTATTTATTATTTAAAAATGGCTCGTAGTCGTAAAGAAACAACAAACAGCGTTCGAAAATTGATTATTTTTCATCATAGTAGTGGTAAATCAGTTCGGAATATTGCTAAATTACTTAATTTATCCCATTCTACTGTGCAGTATGTGAAAAAACGCTTTAAAGAAGAAAATTGGATCGAAAACAAGGTAAGAAAAGGCCGTCCAGCAAAGTTAACAAAACGTGATCAGAGATTTATAATTAGAAAATTTGTGAAAAATTCATGTTTTGAGGGCTGTAAAAGTTTCTGCAGAATTCAATGAAACATTTTCTACTTCAATTTCACCTGAAATTTTTTGACGAGTTCTCAGAACAGCTGGATTACATGGGCGTTCTGCCCATAGAAAAATTTTTTGTGAGTGAGAAAAACAGAAAGTTTAGGCTTCCCTTCGCACTATCAATGATAAATAAGCCCCAAACCTATTGGAATAATGTCTTATTTGCTGATGAACATTTTTAGTGCTGATGGGCGTATAATTGTATGGAGAAGAAAAAAATGAGGAACTTAATCCCAAGAACTTAGTAGGAACAGTTAAGCATGCCGGTTGAGGTATCCTTGTGTGGGGGTGCATGTCAGCATCAGGACTAGGAAATTTGGTATTTATTGATTGCATAATGAATCATGCTGTTTTTATACATATTTTAAGAGACAATTTAAAATTATCAGCTCAAAATTTGGGTACAACTTTGTTTTTTTATCAAGATAACGATCCTCAGCACACGGCTCTCAACGTTCGCCTCTGGTGTCTCTATAATTGTCCACAAGTTTTGAAAACACGACATTCACACGAAAAGCGAACTAAAAACAATTATGATGGAAGAATGGATGAACATTGATGAAAAATTTACAAAAGAACTAAAGCAATCTATTCCCAGACGTTTAAAAGCTGTTGTGGATGCTGAAGGATACCCTACTAAATATTAATTTAACGAAAAATTAGAATATTTACTAATATGTAGAGATTTTTTACAAGTGTATGATGACTTTTGTGAGATAAAGTTTTTGTTACTTTTGGATTATTGGTTTCTTAAAAATAAAGTTTTACTGTGTTTTCAAAATATGTCATGTAGTTTTGTTAAGAATAGATTATAGATCTTATTATTAAATACCCATTCTGAAATATTCATTTTAATCAATGGATAGACCCCTATTTCATTGAAAATCGTAAGTGTACGAACACTTTTGGGAGCCACTGTATATGTGTATTTAAAAAGACAAACCTCTTAAAATCAATGATCCCGTGCACTGCATATCGAGATAGTCAGTATATCAATAAATGCAGAAATTTCGTCATAAAAGAGCGATTAAATGAAAAGTACTAGTACAATTTTTGAAGTATTAGGGCCTGTTCACATAGTCCGGTAGCGGAAGCGTAAAAGGAAAGATGGCACCGAGACGAAAATAAACCAATCATAGGCGTTAAAAATTTCGTTGCCAATCGTTTGGAGGTTTGTCATTGGTTAACCCCTTACCCGTGACACATATTTCAGAAAAATTCACCAAAAATGGAATTTTTTTCCCGACTAAGGGCCTGTTCACATAGGAGTCCGTTGCGGAGCGTTAAAGTATTGAAATATATTTAACCAATGACAAACCTCCAAACGATTTGCAATGAAATTTTTAACGCCTATGATTGGTTTATTTTCGTCTCAACGTCATCTTTTCCTTAACGCAACGCATTGGACTCCTATGTGAACAGGCCCTAACAGTGCGAAACACTCATTCCCAATTCGCGCCTTTATAACTGACCACACCCCCATTCCTCACCAATGAAATAAATGAAGGACAAATACCGCCATCTATTGTGAAAGTAGTAAAATAATCCGTTCGGAAGGAAAACGGGCATCACGGAAAAGAATCACTAATGCATGCCCGAAACTGAGCTCGGGCATCACAAATATTGCCCATTGCTGTTGCCCGAACTGGATTCGGGCGTCACTGATAAGGGGTTAAATATATTTCAATACTTTAACGCTTCCGCTACCGAACTCCTATGTGAACAGGCCCTTAGACTAATGATTGTCAAATATATTGCGTTCCGGAGTCCATATGTACGATTTTCCAAACAACCTCGAAGTCGTACATATATTTTAAGGGCAACTCAAATCAGCTTAAATTTAATAAGGAAGTAAATGAAACAAAAATTGTTTTAGAATAAGAATTAATGTTTAAAAAATAGTTTTAAAAAACACCGAGATAGAAATATCTTTTTAATTACGAATTTTATCGTTGTGGAATAAAATAGTTAAAAAAACCTTGCGAAAAATGCTGCTATTTAGGATTCAAGTACCCCTAAGAAAATTTGGATGTATATAGGGGGTATTAGTACATGGGAATAGAGGGGTAGGGGTAGGGGGGATATTATTTTTGATGTATTAGGGGTGCAGCATAGATCCATCTCCTCGAGGTGCACCCTGGGCAATATCCCTGACGGTAGTGATGTAAAGTCTTACGACATTGTTTTTATCTTATCTGTATAAGCCTTAGCCACTGGAAATTTACAAAAAAGGATATTTAAATTCGCATATCTGGCACGGGGAGTACAATGACCGGCGATATTACATTTTTTATGCCAACATATTTACAAAATTTAGATTTACACAAATGTCGATGGAACTCTAACAACTCCCTTTAATAAACTGATATATTCGTTAAATATGTCGCGCAAGAAACGTGTAACCGAAGTGGTCTTTAACTATTTGAAGTAATTTCAATATTTTTTTTTTTTTTTACTCATCAAATTTGTTAAGTACTGAAAGATTCTATTTACCTACAGGGATTGCTTTTAATTTTATGGATTTCAAACTCTTCATCCAGTCAAGTGGTCGTTTGAATCGTATTTAAAAGGCTGCATCTAGTAGCTACCGGTAATCTTCGCATGATGATAATGTATTCCGTTCGTGAATACTGCGAAATGTAATTTATCTTCGGTCAATGTAATGGTAATGCCGTACAAACTGCTAGGGAGTATGCCCGTCGCTATCCATCAAGCCGTCCTTCCGATGCCAAAGTCATCCGCAGGTTAGACGACAGACTGAGAAATACTAGAAGCGTAGACCCGACACACAATCGCCACGATGTTGGTGGAAGAACACATGGCGGGCTGACGCCAGCACAGGAAGATGCGATACTTCGGCGGGTTTAAGAAACTCCTGAGTTGAGCCCACGCGCACTAGCCAAGGAACTGAATGTGAGTAGCAGTACAGGCTATTACGGGTAGAGGGGCTATACCCACATCGCTACACAATCGTGCAAGGTCTACATTCAGATGACTTTCAGCGACGCATTGACTTTTGTGAATGGCTATTGCAACATGAAGCCGATAATGCTTTCATTGCACATATCTTGTGGACGGATGAGGCATGTTTCACACGTGATGAGGTTTTCAACAGTCACAACAGCCATATGTGGTCAGAGTCCGATACTCATGCAATCCGTCCGCAGAGACATCAGGTCCGCTGGTCTGTAAATGTGTGGGCCGGCATACTAGGCAATCGCATGATTGGACCATGTCTGCTGCCTGATCGTTTCACAGGACATTCATACTTGGTATTTCTCCGTGATGTATTAACCGATTTCCTAGATGACATACCCTTAGCGGCAATACATGGCCTAAGGTTTCAGCATGATGGAGCTCCGGCGCATTTCAGCTCTCCTGTACATGATTGGCTGAATATGGAATACCCAAGCGGCCGGATTGGATGTGGGGGTCCGGTTTCATGGCCGCCACGACCGCCAGATCTGACACCTTTGGATTTCTTCCTATGGGGCCATCTGAAAGAATTGGTCTATCGAGAGCTAGTTACTACAGAAAGTGACTTGGTCGTCTTCATGCTGCGTGTACTTTTGTGGACACCACGCTGATGCAACGTGTGCAGTCAGCCATTCCACGGCGCGCACATGCATGCCTCAATAAGCGCGGTAGACATTTTGAACAACTTCCTGTGTAAACATATGAAAATATCGATGTTCATGTTTCCAAGTTTTTTTTCGTACACCAGATGACTTTTCTCTCGCATTTTTCTCGAAAACTATGGGTCGTAGAGATACAGTTCTTTGGGCAAGCGAGGAATCTGGCTGTGCAGAGTTTGGGCGGTCTTGATGAAACACCTTGTGAATTGGCGATCTCAAAAGTGTGATTTGGTAACACTGCGATAAAATTGACGTCAAAATTTAAAACTTACTTCCACGACCTGAAAAAAAAAATCTGTATACACGTGGAGAAAGAATAAAATCAGCGCCAAAGGGTTATTATCTTGTCCAATCGCGTTACAAACGAATTGTAACAAATTTTGTGAGTGATCATTATCTGTCCGATCAAAAGGCAAATATGCTTAGAAAGACAATGCTTCAAAAATAGAGTGGCTGCGCATTTTTTTTTAAGTCTGATGATATTGTCTCTTTGTTTTCTACAATATTCAAAATATCCCGAATTGTGACCGATCTTTGGACGACTGTCGATGGGAATTCTCTATTACCTAAGAAGTCTTCAACCGAAAAAATTGAGTCGGATATTTATCGGTAGTGTATCAAGCGAAGGGCACATTACTAGAATCCTGTGGCCACTCACGGAAAGACTTCGCTATCTCAGGGGCTTGTGTTCATCTCAAGAAAACATACTGGATACATATGAAGAATCTTCTCGGCACGTGCCCCTCCCCCCCAACTTAACTTCAAATAAATTAAAAACGTTTATAGAAGTTCAGTTAAAATCGGAAAATTATAGAAAACTTTTAGGAAAGTTGGTTTTTTTCCCGCTTTTTCAAACTGTGAAACTGAAGATTCCGATTATATCTTTAGCTTTAACATAGTTTTTAACAATATGATCCATAACAAAAATTCGATGCTGTATTTTTTTTCTCATTTTATTTATATTTATTTTCCTCATTTTATAACTTTTGTATACTACTCAAACATCAATTCTATAGTTATTCAATTTTATAAAAATCATAATATTTCATATTTTAAGGACCATCCGACAGTCAAAGCGCTGAGGAGGGCCCTAACTGAATTCAATTCGTGCCCCCCCCCCCCCCCCCCCCAAAAAAAAAAAAAAAAAAAAGTTAGAAGCACGCTATGCCTGTGGTCCCGAGAGAAATTATTTTTCATAATTGGGAGCAAGTAATATCCCGAGTGAGCCAAATCTGGAGAATGCAGAGTGTGAGAAACAATTTCATACAGCAATTAATGTGCACTTTTGCCGCCAGGTGAATGAACATTGTCATGATGAAAAAGAGCCTTTATTTTTCGATAAATGTAGCCTTTTGGTCTTAATTTTACTTTTTAAATGATCCAGTAAGGATGCATAGTATTCTCCAGTGACTGTTTTGCTCTTTTCCAAATACTCAATAAAAATCATATGACATCTCCAAAAACAGGGCACAACCTTTCCTTCTGATGGAACTGTTTTTGCTTTTTTTGGTGCAGGTTCACTTCCTTCAACCCACTGTATGGATAGCTGATAGCTATGATGGCTCTTTCATTTCTGGCAGGTACTGATGTATCCGTGTTTCATCAACTGTTAAGAAACAATGCAAAAATTCATCTGGATTTCTTTGAAATAGCTCCAAATTGTGCTTCGAAGTGTTGACTTGTTCTCGATTTAGATCGATTACTCGCAAACGCAATACCTACCTTGTCGACTCATACGCAAAATATTATGTATGTGCTCTGATGAGAAAAGCCAACAACCTCAGAAATCTCACTCACTTTTAATCTTATATCCTTCATCACGTCATACATTTTTGGTCAGTCATTTCTGACATAGCAACTTCAGCAGGGTGACCTGAACATTCAGGGTCACTTGTGCTCATTTGGCCACAACAAAAATAAACAAACTACTTGAAAATCCTTCTAGCCTAATATGCAAACTTGCCATAATTATTTATCATGCTTGAATTTCATTTCTATCTCTGTTTTGCACTTTAAAAAGTACATTTTATCACCATGCGAAACTTTTTCAATTGTGTGAGCAGGAACAGGAGCTGACGGACTGAAATGGCTGTGAATCACAGACTAAGAGTGAGTGATCTGGTAGTCTCTTTAGAGGAAAAGATGCTCGACAGTCAAATGTCATAGTGATATATTTAGTGCCTTGACTAAATGGTAAAGATACGTTATATTTTAAATCGAACTGCAATGGTCTGCCACCAAGAGAAAATGTGACTTACCAGTATTGACATACATAGCATTCTCCACACACTGAGTTTGAAGTCTATGCACTGCTCCATTGAGTATACGTTCAATATTCTGATGTCCGTGTTTCCTTGGGACCAAAGTCTAAAAGGCCAAGTCATCTACATACAAAAGAATATCTACTTCTTCATTTTTCAATGTGTGATTAAAACTGTTAATACAGACAATGAATGATGTACAGCTCGAAAACTTTCTATCACCACCTGCAGGCTTCTTTGGAATCCTCTGATCAATGGCCATATCAAGTTAAAAAGAAAAAAAATTCCAAATGGGAACTTGAATTGTCTATTTCTGGGCCAATGAATAGCAAGATGTGAAAGCGCAAGATATCTGGTCATTACTATATACACTGAATACTGAAATTATGATATTTATTTTGCTTTTTGAAGGTCAGCAGATGCCAGTAGACATTTTGTATTAAATTATACGTGAAATTGAAGTGGCAGGCATAAGTTAAAAACCAAAGTTTATTTTTATCATTAAACTTCATAAAAATAACTCATAAAAAAAACTAGATAAACATAAGTAATATTACAACAAAGTAAAACCAAAAAAAAAAGAGAACAATGCAACCAGCGTGCGAAGCCATCGGCAAGTAGCTTACTTTAGAACAAAAAATGTGTCAACTGCCCGAATCTAAGATTTGCATACACACTTTGCCAACATCATCTTTAAACAAGGGATTTATACCGCTGCCGTAATGACATCATACCACATTACGATTGTGGTCACCACAATAGCGATATTGTGAGGCAATGATGCTGAACAGAGACAAAGTATTAATATATATATTATTATTTTAGTACATGCAAATGTAAGACCATGGTGCAGTCAACAAGCTTTCTGGCATCGTGAAAAATGTGACACTCTTTCCTAACACATTTATTATTTAAGCTGATAGGATATTTTATTATGTTGTTCTTAAACTTCCCATTTAAAGTAGACAGGTATTTTTTCAGATATAATCAAATTCCAACCTCCAAATACAGATCTACGATAAATTATTCTACAAGAGAATCAAGCATCCATTAAAAAAATATACTTCCTTTATTGCATAAAATGAAATTCATAATGCATTTGTCATGGATATTTAAAAACATTTAGTCATAGATAAAAAACTTAGTACAATGTCATATAGGAACTAGATTCTCACTGACTTCTTAGAATATCTACAAAATAATTTTATCTCAAACTCTTATCTCGCAGAGAGATAGAGCCATCAGCTAGTCCAAAGTAAACCCTTGAAGCCATATCAACAAAGAGGCCTGTATCTACAACACCTAAAATGAAATGCAAAATTATAAAATGTCGAGTAATAGATATCAAACTGATTATTCTATACATTTACACAAAAAGTGATAATATACATTCAATGCAATAAAATAGTGGTCATCAACCTAGTCTCTACTGCCTACTAGTGAGCGATGCAAGCTTTCATAGTGGATGGTAGGGGTTTTGGTCCACTTTTACAAATTTTGGTCTTCCTCCATGTATTGAATACATTGCAACAACTAACAACATAATAACGAATTTGTCAGTTTCCCTTTTTAAAATATGCTTCAGCAATTTACTTTTGAATTATGTTTTTTAACTTTGAATATGGATAATAATTCACCAGACACTTCTTAAAGTATACTTTGGACAAGGGAGCAATGAATGAGTTCTGTAGCCTTCTGTAACTATCTAAGTTTAAGTATATGTAAAATGTAAATAAAAAGATATATTTAGTACATATTTTTTACAAACCCTCCCCTCTAAAACTTACTTCGTACTTGTGCTAAATTCAGTTACTGTGGTACCGGTGGGCAATAAGATCATTTTACCATCAACAAAGACACAAAAGTGGAAATAGGTATTAAAAGGTTGACAACTGCTGGATTCATATCCTGTGCAACAATATTATTTAATAGTTGCTTATTATAAGCAGCCTAATAAATAAAAACTAAGAATTAAAATGAAATGAGCATTAATGGATATACTTTAAAATACATATCACCAAGCCATTATTATTTTGCTTTCATTTCATGCTGAGAACATAAATATTTTATGTTACTATACTAAACCACCTCCTATGTGGTATAATTATCAGAAAAAAAATTATAAAATGTTCATTTCACTAAATTCCTTTAACCCGGCAGTACCCACGCAGGGTATGAGATACCCACCACGCTGCTTTTTTCATTGTTCCTTCCTAACCTTTTTTGGAAAATGGATGAGTCCTGGTGTAGCTGACTGTAAGGTCATGACCTTGGTGGGGAACAACTTGTGGGCGATTTCTAAAAATAGATCTGTGGATTTCGCCTTGCCGGGTATGTCATACCCTGCGCGAGTACTGCTGCTATAGTTCCTAGTACACGATCACACTTTAAATTCGTTCTTCCGATATGGTGCATTATCGCAGTTATGATGAAGAAATGCGACATTTGAGAAATTTATACGATATATCTTCCGATGAAGAAAGATACTATATCTTCCGATGAAGAAAGTTTTAGCAAAGATAATGAGGAACCAGATGATAAGGAATATAATAGTAATCATGATTCATCAACTGAAATCGACTCAGATTTAGAAGATGTGGATTCTTATGAAAATAATTGTTTTATAGGAAAAGACAATAAAACAGTTTGGAATAAAGAGAAATTCCATCCTAATGTTCGAGTTTCTACAAAAAACATTATTACCAAACTCCCTGGAAATACATGCATTTCAAAAGATGTCACTACTACTTTAGAAGCTTGGAATTTACTTATCTCTCCTGAACTAATTCAATGTTTAGTAACATGCACAAACATTTTTATCAAATCGATAAAAGAAAGTTTTTCCCGAGAGAGGGATGCAAAAGAGACCAATGAAACTGAAATTAAAGCATTTATTGGACTGCTATATATTTGTGGTGTACAAAAATCGTCACATGTAAATGTAAAAGATCTCTGGGCAATAGACGGCACAGGAATGGAAATATTCCGCACGACTATGTCCTCAAACCACTTTAAGTTTCTGATGCGATGCCTACGTTTTGATGATATTAGAACTTGTCAGAGCAGGAAAGATTTAGATACGTTGGCTCCGATACGAGAATTCTTCTAAACATTTGTGGAAAACTGTCAAAAATCGTATAATATCGGAGAATACGTAACTATAGATGAGAAGCTGGAATCCTTTAGAGGGCGATGTCCATTTCGGCAATATATGCCAAAAAAACCATCAAAATATGGTATAAAAATTTTTGCACTCGGCGATTCAAGGATATTTTACACTTGGAAGATGGAAGTATACGCTGGTAAACAGCCAAAAGGACATTTTCAGTTAGATAACAGTCCAAGTAGTGTTGTGAAGAGGTTGAAGGAACCTCTCTAAGCAACTCCCTAAGCAATTTCCTCAGGGAGCAATTTGACTGCAGACAACTGGTATACATCTTATCCACTTTCACAGGAACTTTTGAAGAAGAAAATAACTATTGTTGGAACCATGAGAAAAAATAAAAAAAAATTCCTCCGATATTTTGAAATTCAAAGAACCGAGAAATGTACTCCTCTATGTTTGGTTTCCAAAAAAAACAACAATTGTTTCATATACACCCAAGAAAAATAGGAATGTTCTTTTACTTTCAACATTGCACAATGATGACGCAATAGATTCATGTACAGAAGAATCGAAAAAACCCGAAATCATAACTTTCTATAATTTAACTAAAGGAGCAGTGGACGTTGTTGATGAAATGGCTGCAACATATTCAACGACTAGAAAATGTAATCGTTGGCCCATGACAATATTTTTTGCATTGTTGAATGTTGCTGCGATAAATGCACAAATTATTTTATTATCTACAAAATACCACATACTCAACATCAAACCAGATGCTCATTTTTGAAATATTTGGGATTTCAAATTGTAGAAGAATGCAAGAAAAGTAGGAGTCAGCAAATAATGCTTCCACGAAATTTAAAAGAAAAATTAGGATCCAGTGGAGAAATCGCACCACCTGCAAAGAGGGCCAAAGGAATATATAAAAGATGTGCTGAATGCCCTAATAAGAAAGACAGAAAAACTAAATTTATTTGTGAAAGGTGTGATAAACATATATGTATGGAACACATGGCAAGTATTTGCAGAAAATGTGCAAACTAAATGTAAGTAGCATTTTTAAATATATGTTTACAATTGTATTTTTCTATTTTTTATCTTTTTTTACATTTTGTGTATAGATTTTACGGTTAGAAAACACAATGAAACACCCATGGGTATGAGATACCCGGTGCGAGTATTTACGTTTGTTTTTGTCGTGCGGGTAATGCCGGGTTAATGCACACCAAAATATACAATTTTTAAAAAAATAATGTAATACCTGGAAAGCATGTGATTTTTTGGTTCATTAATTTCCAATCGTATTTTTGTGTAAATTTCCAATCCAAAATAAAATTTCCATTATCAGTTACAACAGGACCCTATATTAGAAATAAAATTTAGTAACTGGTAGGAAAACGTCTGATTAATTTAATAAAAACATTCAAGGATTAAATGATAAAAAAAGCAAATGATACAAGGAATGAAAGAAACAATAAATGAAAGCATAATATTTAAAAGGTAAAATAAAGCATACTAAAGTTAAAGTGAAGAACTTTTCAGCTTCTTATAACCATGTCATGATAAAAATATGCTGAACTTTCAACTACATAGAAATGCATTACTAGTTTTATAGATTCCATGCATAGTAAAAGAAAAAGCTCAGATCTAAAATACACAGTTATAAAGAATGGAAACATCATTCTTAAATAAAGGAAAAATACAGTCAATTTCAGCAGAAAATCCATATGCTTCATAATTATATCAATTAAACCCTGCTTAAAACACTATATATTGTTTATTTGAAACATTCTGGTTCTAAAAATGAGCTACATATAGTGCCTTAACTGCAAATTTTGAATATCAAGCTCACATTCTTTTTTTTTGATGGGGGGGGGGGGGGGGCGCATATTTATTAACATTAAAATTCGGTTTGCTGTGTAAAGTGAAAGAAAGATTAATTTTGAAATGACGAGAGTGTATAGGATCTAAGAAAAAGATGTGTTTCTGAATAAATCTTCTGGACACAAATTTTATTTTGTTTGTATAGCTTTTTTTTCTCACAATTAAAATTTTACATTCTGAGGGAGATTATATTTGTTGTTGTTGTCGTTATTATTGCTTATGCTGCCTGGCAAGAAGTATTCCAGACCAGGTCCATATAGGCTTGAAGACTGAGGGGTGTGTCTCCGGTTTATAATGGCATCACAAAGGTCCGAGTCCGACTTAGTCAGGTGCCACCTCAACTTTGACCGAGCACCCCAAATTTCTTTTTTTAAGATAGGTTCAAGGTAATCTGGTTAAAAATAGGGGGGGGGGAAGCTTTTCAACTAAAATTTCAAAAACTCCATGTAAAATATTCCCTCAACATCAACAAAATGCTTCCCTAAAAGTAACTTAATTTTAATATTTCACTAAGCTTATCTCTTAATGCACACAAAATTTTAGAAATTTGTTTCATGTATATTTATATTTCAAAGCCAATCTGTACAAGCTTAGGTATTCAAAAGATGTCTCTAGAGTCTATCCTTCAAAGACATCGAATCATGCCTTTCCTTTGCAGTGTATTAATTTGAGGTGAATTTGAAAGAGAATCTCCCCAAATTGAACACTAATTAGATGCATTGAATAGGCTAAAAATTTTGTTAAAGAAAATCAAAGAACTTGAAAAGAACTGAAAAAATTTAATGTTGAAAAGACAGATAAGAAACATATCTCGATCTCGATCAGGCGGCCCACAGGTGCATGTGGCCCTGAACAACTAGTAATGCGGTCTCACAAGATTTTAAACTTAGTAAGACCTATCTTCTCAGAGAATCCATCATTTCACAATCCTGCCTTGTTCATATTATCACTTTTTAACACTACGTACATATGAGATCTACTATTTTCAGAGATGAAGCACATGGAGAGTAAAATTAGGTTAAAAAATTTTCTGATAAGCTCCTTAACACTAGAACCGCGGGACTTTCGATATACCTAGAACCGCGGAGCGGGTCATTTTGACCCTAGATTGTAAACTTATAAAATATGCACAAGCGCTTAATTTATTTAACTAAAACATTTTATTTTAAAAATAATAATCAATATTTCTCAGAATTTACATTAATAATTTATATAAATCAAGAGGAATTAACTTAATTTTTACAAAATCGTATTATTTAAAATTTTATGTCCTTGAGTATAACATGCCTCTTTAAAAAAATATGACATAAATTTCCTAATTTCAATGGAAAAACAGAGTATCTCTTTTTAATATGTTTAGACATAATTTCAAAAAATTAAAAATTTTATCAGTTACTAAACATTTTATCACTACTTAGTTTTACAGATTATAAAATCCAATTTACTGTATGCATTTTGTACAAAACTGATTAATAAGTTTTGTACATTTTCCACAGATGGGTGCTTTACATTTTCAACAGATATCTAGAGTTTTATTTTCCCATTTCAAAATGTGGCATCGGACTCGTTTATGCTTAATTTTTGGTTGTCCGTCGTTTTCATTGGTTGCTTCACATGCTCATTTTGCCACCTTTTTATGTCGGAAGAGAACAAACTTTTCTCGCATTTCTTCAACCAAGTCTTGAATGAATTGCGGTCTACTAATACATTTTCCAGTTACAGCTTTATATAAAACCCAGGCATTGATTGCAGCAAGGTCCAAAATATTACAAAAAAACCTGCACCGGCCACCTACGTGAAGCAAACTTGACTGTAAATTTCCTTGCCATTTGTTCAATCACGTCCACACTGTATTTAGTTGCGTTGTAGAAAGTGATTGTATCAGATAGTTTTTTTTAGTTATCTGCAATTTCTACGTTTGGATGGAGACTACTTAGCAACAAAACGTTTTTATCTTTTTTACCTTGATAAACAGTTAGACTCATGTCTATATGGGTTAGTACCATAGTCGAATACAATGTGGATTTTAATATTTTTACAGAGACTAGAATTTATCTTCTTGAGCATTTTACAGTTCCTACAAGGCTGGTATTTTTGGATTTCAATGCCTCTGCAAGCTTCAGTGTCGTGAAATAGTTGTTCGTAGTGACATTTCTACCTTTGTTCTCATATTGACTTATTAGTCGCAGCACTACATGTTCAGAAAGAGAAATGTTGGATGGACTTTGGTTATCTTTTCCAACATACGGGAATCCATTTATCAGATATTTTGAGTCAAATCTGCAGCCAACCACAACTTGATTCCACACTTATCTGGTTTGTTTGGCATGTATTGGATAAACCTACACCAAGCTTTTGTAGGAAATAACTGTTTATCTAGAGTTACATTAGGACCTGGTGTATAGTTAGTCTTTCAATTTTCCCTGAAACAATTCTAGATATCCGAAATAAGGGCAAATTTGTCTGTCTCTAGACGCTTTGATCTTGTTGATTTTATGTAGAAGCGTAAAAATCCTATTATTTCATGAAATTGGTCTCTTGACATTGTATTTTGGAAAAATGGTGGTCCTCAGTTCTTTGACCACAAGCTATCCAGTTCAAGTCCTTTTGCACAATATATACCACATGCATATAAAATTTATATAAAAGCATCTATTTCTTCTAATGTTATATTCCATTCTCCTTCCTCAATCTGCCGATGAGCTTCATCTTCAGTACATTTCTTTATGTGTTTCAATATCCATTCATCTATAAAAAGTCTCCAAGCACTTGGAAGGACTGTTGTCGATAACATTGCGTTTAGCATGTGGTGTTGGGCCCCCGTACTTCTTTCAAAATATTACACTTTGATTTTCTTCCTCTTTGTTTGTTCCTAATTGAGCGGCATTCCAAATTGTCCCATCTTCGCCATCTTCATTATTTCCAACTTTGAATGTTATTGTCGATTTTTTTCAAATTTTTTGCGAGTGTGTATCTTTTCTTGGAATGTTTGATTTTTATTTTTTATCAGATAAATTATCATCAGTATTGCGATGAGAAGGACCATGGATTGTTAGAGCATTGCCAGAGTCATCTTCACTTTAATTTCCTTCATCCGAATCCAAATTTTATTCATTAGCAGGCAGGTATTCATCCTCACTACTCAAAATCGAATCTTGAGAAACCTTCTTTTTCCGAACCTTCTGAATCCTTTTCAGATAATTGTTTCAAATATTCTAAAGCTTCCTGAACAGCAAGATTATGGTGTTGTGACATAGTTTTTTATACATATACTAATTACAGAATAAAAACAACTTCAAAAAGTCTTCTAAATATTCACAGTAATTTTTCACTGCATTCCAACGTAATTCGTGTTTCAAACCTAATATAATGACCTTGACTGAAAAAACTTCACTATACCCCCTTCTGGTATAGTCCATTTAAGGAATTCTAGGGTGGGGTAGAAGTATTTTACAGTTACAGTTCGAGAAATTGCATCTGTTTTTTGTTATTTGTGCATTAACATTTCGTACGGGTCAAATTGACCCGCTCCGCGGTTCTAGGTATAAGTGTTAATAATCGGAAAAATATTTATGTTACGAATTTTTAAATTTGGTAAATTGTTGTTCACCTTAAAATATTAAAAGTCATAAAAGGAATTGTTTTTCAATCGATACTTTTCGCGTGGTGATAAAGCATCATTTTGGGTCAAATTGACCCGCTCCGCGGTTCTAGTGTTAAGAACTCACTAAGTACTGTAAGTAAATTACTAAGTACACTAAGCAAATTATAAAAAAGAATAAAGGAAGTTTTGTTACTTATAGTATACATAAACTACATTGTATAAACTTATTGTAGCCCAAAACCAATTCTCATTGCATCAATAAGGCCCCAGCAAGCCAAAATGTTAAGACATAATTATCCATGCCATGAGTGTCTAAGTGCAATCTCTTTAATTTAAGAATCTTAATTCTAGAATTCTATTAGCTTTGTATTTTTGTTTGTAAATTAATTTGCATCATATGTCAAATCATAGCATAAAATTTCAGTTCAAATTTATTTTCTTACATATATTACCAGTTTGCTAAAGAATAGAAATGTTGTGACAGTGGCATAATTTTGATTTCAGCTCTCATTATATAATTATGTATATTTTATGGATTTGTGTGAATATGCATTTAAATAATTATTAGTATCATGAATATACACATCAATAACTTACCAGCCATATATATAAAATGATTATTTTAAATTATAAAAATTCAAAATACAATTATCTGCCCGAAAATGTTATATTTTTTACCTCCCTTTCCAAACACAACAAAGATCACAGCTAAATACACAGTGTTTGGTATTATAGAAAATGGTTATATTTTAAATACAGATTTAGATTCAACATCATGCAAAATACAATATAAAACAAAAACTAAAATAAACACAAAGTAAATCATTTAAAATATACAAATTATTGAATTTTAAAACTGTATTAAAGGACTTGCAGCTTTAGCTTTAGCCATTCTTAGGACAGCTTCACCATCCATAGCCTCAAGTCGTTTCTTGATAGGAAGATATGCCATTGGAATGACTTCAATTGGAATTCCTTTTGTCCAATTTTCTCCAAGTGATTTTGAATTTTTCCTAAAATATAAACATTGGAAATAGTATTAATGAGAAATGTATACTTATAAAATCATGTTCCAAATGTATGACCATACTCTTTGTATGATACTAATCCTACTTTACATTGATTCCACAATGAAATTTTTTTGATATTTTTAACTATTAAACCAATAATTATTACTTTTTCAATTGCTTATTGTAGCTTTGAAGTATATTTAAAAGTAAATAGAAATGTATATATATATATATATATATATATATATATATTATGTATGTATGTATGTATGTGTGTATATATATACACACACACAGTCAAACCCCATTATAGCAAATGCAGTATATAACGAACGAAAATTTTGGCTCCACCATTTCCCTATTATGATTATATTATTCATTATTATATATTCTAATACTTTCTTCTATATATTATTCATTATTATATATTCTAATACTTTCAATGTTAATTTATCCTATTAAAGCAAACTTCCAAAATTTTAAGAATCGGCTATAACAAACCTTTTTTCAGTTGACAATTGAATTTTTTTTTATTTTTAAACTTCTAACGAATGTTGAAGAAGAAGATGATGAAGATTTACCTATCGCAATGTGGATAGAAAAGCACAAAATTTCATCATTCTCAGATTGTATCATGCAATTGTTTGAAATATGTGACGATGAAGTCATTACATGTGAAAATCCGACTGATGAAGATATTGTGGAAGAAATTAAAATGAATCATTCTAAAATCTAAGATTCTGCATCTGATGCTGATGAAGAGGAGCACATAAATGACAAAATGCCCAAGATGCTACAGCAGCGATGTGTGCAATTAATAAGTTTTTGTCTACACAAACAGTGGATGAATATTTTCATTTGATGTATTGGACAAAGAAATTCATAAAATGTCTTTGAAATCGGCATCACATCAGCAGAAGATTACCGATTATTTCTTTATCAAAACAGTGAGCAACAATTAAAGGTAAAATAAATTTATTTCCATTCATATTTATTTAATTTAAGTAGTATGTGTCAATTTAATGTTATCAATTTTGGTCAATTTAATTCATGAATCACTTAATATAATTTATCATTTTTTAATACATCATTATTGAATATGCATAGCAACTAATGAGTTATACATTTTGTGAACTCTAACATTTTTCTGAATGGATATAGCGAACAAAACCTTTGGTCCCTTGAAGTTCGTTATAATGGGGTTCACCTGTATATATATATATATTCATTCCAACGCTGCAAGTACTTGTGCTGGAGACATTAACCCATCTATGCCCCAAATTTGTCAGCCACTTTATTATAGGAGCCCTATTTAGGAATGTTCATGCATTATTTGGGATTTGAACTGAAGCCCAAGACACTAACTACTATACAATATGAATGGCATACATAAATATACATAAAAAGTATATTTTAATAGTATAAATTATATCTTATCAAGAGAAAATCTTCAATGTGTTATCTCCCCCCCCCCCATCAAAAAGAAACAATCCTATATATGCTTCTGAATGAAACAATTTAAAATGGAATATTAATCACCATTTTTACTGTGACAAATTCAATCCCATCACCACTAAAAATATAAAATTCTGTCCTAATTTTGAAATATAAAAATACATAGATAAAAAAAATTTTTAAAAAACAGACCAATTTTCAAAGTATTACAATAGAGGTTATTTGAAAGACTGTTACCTATAATCTGCTATAATAACCAATTTCTTCGTACATGATGCCACAATTTTTTCTTGAGTTAAGCATCCACCACCACCTTTAATAAGGGTTAAATCTTCATCTACTTCATCAGCACCATCAAATACATAATCTAGCTACAGAAGAGCATTTAATAAGCTTATAATTTAAAGAGAAAACTTTTCCAAATATAAATAAAGAACTAAAATTATACTCTTCATTAAAAATGCTCTCAAAGAATAAATACACCAAATGACTTAAAAAGATAAATACAAATTTTTCCAACTATCAGTTGAAATTTATCAAATTTTCAAAACACATCTGATTAATCAAACTAAACAGATTATAATATAATCTGTTTGCTTATTTAATCATAACTTAAAGACTAACTATTAAATACAAATACAGTCAGACCAAAATGCATTTAAAGAAAAAAAAAAAAGAGGTAAACAATGATAAGTAATCCTAAGTTAATAACCTGTGGTAGTTTTGTCAGAAGAGACTACCTGAAACATTTTTTTTTGTTTGTTTGTTTGATTCTTTTGATACATATCTTGAATAATGACTGGCTTATTTGCAAGTTCCGCACAATCATGATTTCATCAAAAATTAGGAAACATTTGAAAAGTTATTTAAAAATTATTTCTCTGAATACTTTCAATAAAGAAAAAAATGGCAAATGGACAGCAAAAGGAATTTTAGCACTAATGTCAGACTTCAATAATTTAAATCCAACTTTCATGGAACGAAACATAAAAATGGAAACACATAAATCTAACTCTCATCAGTTTCTTTCAATGCTTTCTAGAAACAACAGCAATTGATGAATTACAAACATTCTACTTATTCACTGAAAAAAAGTTGGTTTCCTAGTTTCACTAGCCAGTATTAAAAGCATCACATAAACTCACACAAATAATAATGGGTAAATTAAGAGCTGCACAACAAGTAGAAATATAAGGAATGCATACATCTACTTTTTGATCAAAACTGTGAAATGCTCCAAAAGTATAAAGAAAAAATGGATTTCCAACAAAGTATATGCCACTGAGATTTTGAATTTTTATATCTTTTAAATAAATACATTCATATTTTGTCTGCCAATACACCAAAGGTTTTATTTATTTAAAAAAATGTGTATTGGAATACAGTAAAGAATTTTTTTTTTACGTGATATTGTTTTTTAACCAAAAACAATCTTTTAAAGAGAATTCTTTAAAAAATTGCATACAGATGAGAACTATTCACACAATAGTTCTCATCTGTATGTAATTTTAATCAAATTTATTTCAATATTATATCAACATAAAGTTTTCTAAGTTATTGCTTAAGAAATGTGAAAAATATTCATAGAATTGATATTTGAGACAAGACAATAATTAACTAATCCATCAAGCATAAAATAAATTAAGATCTAACAAATTATAAGATAACACTTTATTAAATTTTAAAATTGCATACCACATATTAAATTAGCAATATAAGTTCTTGCAATGTTAAAAATTAAAAGAGGACAGTATTTTAAATATTTTAAAAGCAATTACAATAAACTAAATATATTGAAGTTCAACACATTCTCATTATAAAGCCAACATTATGATTGGAATTCAAATAAAATTTCGTAACAATCCAAAAAAACGTAGCATCAAAAGAATTTTTTGCTTCTCAAGGATTCAATTATCACAGAGTGATAAATGTTGATTAATAGCTATACAGTGTCAACAGAACCCTTATAAAGAAGCACAAACAATCTATACCATTCCTTACCTCAGGATATTCTTCTAAGTCACTAAGACATAACTTATGCTCTCTAATCAGTTGTTTTGCCTGAAAATACAAATTAAAATATTCACTGGTAACCATACAAAAAAGTATAGGATTTGTTATTAGCAAAGTAACAATCAGGCAGAGTAAAAATCAACAGTGGTTCATTAAATTATATTTCTATGATCTATTTCAAATTCTATATGTAGCTTAAAACTAAGGTTTAAAAACAAATGTAATATTTCTTTTTAAAAGCAAAGGGGGGGAAAATCAATCTGATGTATAATATATTGATTAAAAACTTTCTTCTTATTTTATAGGCTAAAAAGAAGTAGAAAAAAATGCACTAGAGACTTAAAATATGAACATAACTTTATCTAGTACATGAAATCTGAATAAAACTACTTTACACTGTAACAGGAATGAAAAATTGAATGTGTTTGGTTTTTTTATTAAATATTTACAACACAGGAGTATATTACACTTAGAAGCTACAATGTTTATTGTTCTTGAAAGAGAAAAGTTCTAAAGTCTCCTGTATCTTCCTTTCCTTAACAATCTATAGAAGTGTAATGATGCACCTTCGAATTGTAATGAAAATTATATTAAAATTTGAGAAGAAATTAATCAAAGGCTGCACCATTACATTTATTGTTAGGGATGAGAATGCCGAAGTAGTTTTAATTAAAGAGTAGAACGGTCTCTTTTATGACTTAGGCAGGAGAAGAGGTTTACGATAGCAGTTTGTTTGTGGTTTCTGATCCCAGACAAGATAAGCGGGGTTGGAGCCATGGCTGACACTATAACATAGTACCTCTTTCAAGAACAATTTATGGTGGATAGGGCGTGGGGTCGACCGCATGTTACGTGGGAGGTCTGGTAGTTGATCTGATGTGGGTGTGTACTGTTTGAGAGGGGATCCAATTAGAAAGTAAAAGTGATGACCAGGCAAATAAGAATATTTCAGTGTCTGGAATGGCTAGAGGTTTTTATGAGAAGGCAGGATCAAATTTAGAGAAAGGGGATGAAGGAATATATATATGATGAGCAGAGCTAAGAAAAGAGATGATATTGAGATTTTGCCGGGTGAAGCTGTAGGCTCCCCGCACCCCTGTGTTTCGTCGAATAGATATTGAGGTTTTGCCGGGTGAAGCTGTAGGCTCCCCACACCCCTGTGTTACGTAGAATTGATTTTGAGAATTTGTCGGGTGAAGTTGTGAGTTCCCCCGCACCCCTGAGCTTTGTAGAAACGATATCGACATTTTATCGAGTGGAGACCGCACCCCTGAGTTTCGCAGAGACAATATCAACACCTCGTCGAGTGGAGACAGCACCTCAGTTGCGGAGAGGAATTGGTGATTTCATCGAGTTAAGCCTGAAAGTTTCCCAGCACCCCTGAGTTTAGGAGGATTTGATTGAGTCATCAATTGGAGACTGCTTAGATATCCCGCCAGACAACGAGAAGTATTCCCTAACTTAAAACGAGACTTGACAGCCCCATGCCAAGGAAGGAATCGACCTACGGACCCCAGCGCAGTAATCGAATGTCAGCAAAACCCTGTTAGCAGTCATCAAAAGTCAGCAAAACTGAGTAAGTGGTTATCATTCTTTGATTTGTTCAGTTCCTACATTTTTTAGTCAGTTTTGGAGTATTTAGCGAGGTAGAAAAATAGAATAGATATACTTCAGTTAGAGTCAATTTGTAATTGTTGGTTTAAGTCATTACGCTCTCTAATCCTCGCAAAGTAGAAAGGAAAATAAATGATAAGCTAAAGCTGGTAATTGAGTATATTTACAAAGAATGCCTGTTGTTATAAATGTTTTCAAAATAACTTGTAAATAAAAATTTTATAAATAAATTAAGATTTTTATTTTAAATTTAATGAGTTTTTTTTAATTATTGTTAATTGACCTTGTTCGTTTGTCAATTGATGTCCAGAGCCTTGGGTTTTATTCTAAAAAAATAATATTAACACAACGCACCCAAATACCTTTTATGTTAAAAAATAATATGTACTAACCCATTTAACTACGAATCACGCCTAATTAAATAAAGTCAGGACAGGCAACACGACAAGAAGACTTGAACCAAAAGCAATTTTAACACTTTCTCATTTCATATGCAAAATGAGATAAAAGTCTAATGGAACATTTGTTAGCAGTTCCTGTACATACCAAAAAATGAGTGCATACCAATAAATTGAGATCTCTGAAATAAGACTCACCTGACTCATGAAATTTTATAAGTTAAATATAACAAATGCAACACATAAAAGTATTCCTTATTGATTAAATTGTAATCTTTTAGTTTTCAAAAGCAATAGTAATAAACTCTCAGACTGTCATTAAACTACAAAATTGAATGAAAAAATGAAATTCTATTGCAATAGAATGATAACAAGAAACAAATTATGATGACATTCTCAACAAAAAATTTTCCAAACTGAAAAATATTTAGTACTGCAAACATTCAGTATAAGGCCATATAATATATATAAATTTTTTTCCAATGCGGCAGGCGGTTTCTTGGACATTATCCTTACCGCCATATGACACTGTAGTTTTGCTGGCCACTTAGGCCATATAATATAACAATCTCTATATATAAAACAGTTCCGTGACTGACTGACACAGATAACGCACAGACCAAACTGCTGAACCTAAAGGGCTGAAATTTTGCATGGCAATTCTTCTTATAGTGTAGGGGTACACTAAGAAAGATTTTTGAAAATTCTTCTTACATTTTTTTAAATTAAATTTTTGAACTGTTTTTGTAACTTTTTTTTAAGTTTGCATTTAAAATAATAATCTGAGGGTTATAAAATTTATATCACGAGAAAAATCATAAAAATTTCTTTAAAATGAAATCTTTTTTTAATCTTTACCTCCATTTTCTGATTTTTGGTGAATTTTAAAAGATTAATTTCTAAAATTTAATTTATTAAATGCTGATCATGTGATTTATTTTCTTTTTGTGATACTTTAAATTAATTTTGCAGTAAAAGATAAAATTTAACCACTAGACTAATTGAGATGGAAGTTTTTAAAGAATTTAACTTAAATTAGTATGCTTTATGGATATTAAATTAAACCTATATATAAAACTGCAATTTCCCCTCAAAGTATGCTTTGCCATGACGATAAATAAGTCTCAAGGCAGAACTTTAAAATACGTTGGCGTAGATTTAAGTGAAAATTGTTTCACCCACAGTCAGTTTTATGTAGCTTGCTCACGCACAAGTTCATGGACAAGCCTGGTAATATTAGTTCTGCCCAATGAAGAAACAAAAAAAAATATTGTTTATAAGGAAATCTTCTAAAAAGCAATTTCATTATTTTTCATTGTAATTATCCTAAAATGTACTCCGTAGTGAAGCATGGGTATTCAGCTAGTCTATAATATAACTAAAAATAGGAAATAGAAAGTTTTAAAAGCTTTAAGCAATATTAATAGTAATGAATCTGTGACGATGATTTTCACAAAGAATCACTTTCAGCAAACAATTCAGTAATCATGAAATTTAAGAGTATTCAACTCTTCATAACAATTGGCAACAAATTTAAATACCAATCATAAATTAAAAAAATGTTTTTTAAAGATACTAGCATAAAGATTAAATATGAAGATATTATGAATAGCATATTAAAACTAAGAATGATATTTAGAATGAAACTATTATTTGAAATCTTTTGATTACATGAAAATATGCAAATAAAATGAAATTGCAGATTTAGTTACTGACTGCGTAACATAAGAGATTTTAATGAGGCAACAGAAACTGCCTCATCTATATCATCCAGTGCTTAGAAAAAAAAAAAAAACATATCATGGACATGTGTAAAAAATGTGCTGATATTATGTTTTTTCAATCAGCATTCACATTTGGTAATAGCTAGAGTTTAGTATAGTTTTTACAAAATAATGCTTAATACTATGCAGAAAAGGAATTTTTATTGTTCTTAATTTTTTATATCTTTTTGCATAAAGGTGATTTTTATCCAACAAAATTCCTTTACTTACATGCTCACATCAAATATAGATTAAAGTTTTTTTAATAATCATCTAAATATACATTAAAACTTTTTTTAGATGCAAACTAGGGAGTGCATTCATTAACTATATCTTCATCTTGGGGGACAGTGTGTATCACTCTCTCAAATAGGGGTAAAAGAGACATATTGCCATCTTAAAGATAGAGAATGAAGCTACCATTCACAGTAGATGAGACTAGATGTTGATGGACCTAGTCTGGACCTTGTCATTTCAGCTCTCATTGGCAATACACAACAGCCAAAGGTACTAGATATCTAGATGGCCATGCATTTAACCAAATATGCAATTCCTTTGTCATGAGAATTATGAGTACATATTAGTAATAGTACAACTAATAAAAACTGAATCCACTATTATATTAAATAAATGTCAAAGATACAGAATTCATTTTTAAACCAGTGGGCTACTGTAAATCTTCGAATAATAAACTCTTGACTCACTAAATTTTTATAGTTATATGTCACATGATCATCAGATAAAATTAGTATGCATACAAAAAACACAAAATATAATAATACCTGGAGTGAAGTAGGAACACAGAAAACTTTCAAGTTATTTTCTTTAATTTTTTTGGCTGAAAGAAATTAAACTTATGTAGTCACCTTTACATACAAGCTATTCAAATTATAATACTGTAATTATACAAATTGTTAAGTATTTAATAATAAGCAGATGTTAGACTTCAATACATATTAGTTTGTAGAATGTCCTACCTTCTTAATTATCATTCACAGTTAAATTTTCTTTCATATGTCAGACTAAATAAATAAATTTTACTACTATACTAACCTAAATGTTCAACAGCATAAATAATAGTAGATCCACTTCCAATACCCACAGTACAATCACGCTGAAAATATATGAAACAAATAATGATTGTCAATCCAAATCTTTTTTTAAATTAAGATATTATAATTAGTACAGCAAATAATTTCTTACACTTCTCAGAGCAAAAATATAACATCATTTAAAATATCTTATTTTTGTGTTGCACTTTTGATGAACTCTATTACACTTTTATTATATCCATTTTTTTCAGTCAAATGAATTATATCCAAACTGGAAAAAAAAACTGATCCCTCAGATAAGTTCCTTTGCGGATTGAATCCAAAGAACTGAAATGTTTGTTTATCCTTCTGAATTTATCTGGCTTAGAGCAAAAAAAATTCGCTCCTTGAAATTTTACTACGATAATTTTTTTTTTTTTTTTTTTTTTTTTAACAGAAATCTGTTTTACTATTCAAAAATGTGATTTAAGATTCTTGTCACTTTATGTTATCTAAGGTGTTTGTTTCTTTTAATGTGTACTACCAAGTTTCCCAGAAGTAGGAAAAAAACAGGACAATAATGGAATTCAATGCTATTTTCTTTTTGTATTCAAAATTAAAAATAAATACTGTGTCATGACGAAATATATATTTCTTACAAAAGAAATTAATGTCTTGTATGCATGAAATGATATGTACCTATAAGTAATCAGAAAAGCCAATATTTTGGAAACAAATAAAGGTTCATATAGCGAATTTAACATGATGTGTTGTTAAAAACACTATTGTGAAAATAATCCTTCTAACTCTAAACAAATTACGCAAACCGGTGGAATCTATAGACTTGATTTTAGTCTCATTTGATTCAGAATGAAAAAATACACAAAAACAGACACCTAACTTAAAATAAATATACATGAGACATTTGTTAAAAACCCCAATCTTGAGAAAGTTTCGAAAACTTTGTATTGAAATTTCATCTTTTTCCTATGGCTACATTTTGCTGGCCAGTGAATTTGTTCTTCTACTAGACTATTTATGTGCCAATGTTGAACTCTCTACCTCAACATATTTAAAAGATATCCTGCAAGACGATAGGTATATAGATCTAAACCTAAGCATACTACACATACCAAAATATTATGAAGTTTATTATGTAACCCTGGGATCTGGGATGCTTGAAACAATATTCTGTATAGAAATATCCTGAAAATTCCAAAATTTTAAATTTCAGGCACATCGGAAAAGCTTAAAAATCTTCAAAAATTTACTTAAGAGGAAAAGGAGCAAAATCGTTTTGTGAGATATTTTGTTCCGGTTCGGGACAATACCTTACTCGGAGCAAATGAATTGGTCCAGGTCGGATAAATATCTGGAACAATAAAAATCCTTTGGAGCAAAATCAAATCCATCGCAAAATAATGGTTTAATGTGGATAAATAAATAAAAATTTCATTTGGACCAATTCAATCAGAACTTTTTATTTTGGTTCATAGTCCTGTTGAAAACAATTTAGTTATTTTAATGAAGTAATGATAATTTAAAAATTCAAAATAAAAATAAACTTCAGATAGTTTCAGAGACATCAGCTGTTGGTAAATATGAAGAACATGATACAGTTGCACCAAAGGTCTGATGTGTTGGAATTTAGTTTCTGGGTTTGCTGCAAAGAATCTTAATTTTTTAATTAAAATTTTCTGTTAATTTTTTCAACTCAAGGTTCTTCAATTTGTAATGCCACAATGGCACCTAATGGTTGGTGACTGTATCATGTTCTTCATATTAACCCCCAAGGATTGGATATGAACATTATGCCTGAAAATTTTACCAAAATCTTCACACATTTTTCAAACTGAGAGTTTCATATATAAAAATCTGTAGAAAAATCTGTAGTAAAAATCTGTAAAAAACATTCCAAGAAAGGCAGAACTGCTATAGTAAAATCATAACAATTTGTATGTCTTGACTAACTTTTTTTATAAATATATTAATATATAATTATAATTTCAAACTATATATATATATATATTTATATATATATTACAGATCAAAGATATTAAATTTTTTTCTTCAAGTGAAAAATTAGCTAATTTTAATTTTTTCAAAGAAAGAAAAAAAAAGAACTGCTATAGTAAATTCATAACAATTTGTATGTCTTGGCTAACTTTTTTTATAAATATATTAATATATAATTATAATTTCAAACTATATATATATATATATTTATATATATTACAGATCAAAGATATTAAATTTTTTTCTTCAAGTGAAAAATTAGCTAATTTTAATTTTTTCAAAGAAAGAAAAAAAAAAGAGAAAATTTTTTTAATTATTTTTAACACATCTTAATACACAAATGTTTATCTAAAGTAGGGGTCTTTAACCTGTGGCCCGTCAAAACATTTCAATTATGCAAAACAAAAGTTTTATATGAATTTGAGAAAAAACTTAGAACAGCAAATTCTCTCACACAAAAAAGATCAAGAACACACAGGGAAAAGAAGTCCATGGCACATAGGCTTATCAAAATAATAAACTGGTTATTGTATTCAGAATCTTAAGACAAAATAAACATAAAAAGCAGCATGCCAAGGCTATTTCTATCCAGAACCTCCTGTGCATCTCGTTTTCCTGCATTCATTCTGTTTCATGCAAGTACAAAATACATTGAATCAACTCCCATCTGTTGTTGTTTATAGAAAATAATAAAAACATTGTTTAATTAAAAATGGTTATAAAGGTACAAAATACTTTAAAACACATCATACACACAAAACTTCAGGGACAAATTTTGAAGGAATTAATCCTTCATCATCATGCTATAAAAAGCAAATCAAGCAATCATCTCAAAGGCTGAAGTCTGTTTGCCAATAATACATTTTTTCCTCTGCCCATGCTACTTATTTCCCAGATATGTGGCCCGCGGAACTTTATGAATTTATTGATGTGGCCTGCAAACGTAAAAGGTTGAAGACCCTTAATCTAAAGCATATTTAGGCCATATTATTTAAAACATATGACACATGTACATGCTTATTTTTCAAAATAATATTTGAAAGAAACTAGATATATTTTTAGAGAAATAGAACATAATTTGATAGTTTTTACCTTTCTTTGCTTGGACTGAAAAATATTACAGTTTATGTATAATGGAAACAAAATTTTTTATTTATAATTACAAATTTAGATTGAGCACAAGACACCCTACAAATAATAATTTTAAATGCAGAAGCACTTATCATTCTAGACATTTGCCTAGATGTGAATTGTTCATGCCGCAAAACTGCTGGCCATTCATTATATGGGACAACATATAGACAGTCAACAATACCCCATACAAGCCAGTCTGGTAATTTAGAACAAAGTTGAGTGACGAGGACACCCTACTTATTCTTTCATGCCAATGAGTGAAATTAGAGCTTAACACTTATAATGAGGTGTTCTCCGAGTATAAGAGAAATTTTAAACATCTTTGGAGTGTCCCTCCTGCCAGTGACTGGTACTCGAGAAAATGTACTGGTGGTGTTTTTTTTTTTTTTAGGGCCACAGGGGACAACAAACTTGCATTTCATGTTTTGCCAGTGGATACTTGAGAGGTCTCTCCTATGAGCACAGTCAGAAGGTTTTTAAGACCTGTACCAAGTGTAGAGCTGTTCAGGCTTCACCTGATCATATTTTAAACTGTCTAGGTTTTATCTTGGACCATTTCAGGGATCAGAAACAACAACAGATTAAAATTAGAAAATTTCTTTAACTATGCTATTAAGTTATGGAAAATCAGTAAGAATTTCCCTGGCAGTTTCAGGTTTTAAAGGAAAATTGGGATTTTTAAGGACTATTCCCTCACTTGAACACCAATTTTCATTTTCTCTCAAAATTTCAATTTTCCAGAAGCACACAAACATTGTTTTTTGAGAGCCATTTTAATTCAGAGAAGATAACACTAACATCACTGAAAAGCAAACATTAAAGTAGAGGGGAGATCAGTAAACAGAGAAATACCAACGTTTGAAGCTATGCCTTTATTTTCAGCATCTTAATGTATTTTAACAAACAAATTATTTGATCACTGTCAGCCATGAATAAATCTGTCATCAATCAATGCGTTAAGTTATTAGCTTAGAGTTATAATAGTAAATAAAAGATAGTTGTTTGAAACTCTAATAAACAGTAAGATTAATTTAGTTATACTAAATTTAACATTTTCCTTTTTTTTTTTCGTGTATGTATGAGTGATAAAGTACTTAAGGGGGTAGGGGGAGGGGGGACCTTGCACGTGAGACGAAGCCCTGCTTGCTCATGTGTCAGAGCACTCGCCTATTACTCTGTAGTATGAGGATTTTACCCAGAGTAGATCAACTTCAGCACGCGCAGATCGGCGCAACGTATTGCATTTATAACACTAAACCCATTCGAATATGATAATCCAATCCAATTTGGAATATCAGGCTCTCACTGCATCAAATAAGCATTCACAAGCTCATATAACATACCATTATGTAGTCATCAATAGCTTTGCAAGCAGCAGCCTTTTTCGCTAGTTCTGTTTGATCCATTTCACGCAATGTTGTAAGCAACCGAGAAATAATATACCAATGCTTCGTAGATGGCAACAGAAATGTCGGAAATTTGTGCATGCAACTGAACAAGAAATGTCTCATTCAGTCAATTATTCACCGACAATCGGAGTCAATCGCTCACTTGTTTACATTAAGATAAAGGAGATAGTGGTTAAGCAGCGGCTGTTTGACTGCTTAGAAATTACGATTCTGACCGACGCAGTAGAGCACTGCGCATCACGGAGCGATGTTCGGATATCCGACCAGCCGGCAGCTTATGCCGCATTTACACATTCGCGCTCGCACCTCCCCTCGTCACCCGCAAGACATTCGTCACGTTCTCACATTCGCACCTCTTGCTGTGAACAGTGGCGTAGCTAGGGGGGGGGGTGCGGGACGTGCGGTCCGCACCGGGCGGCACATATTTTGGGGCGGCATATTTTTATTTAGTATTAGTTGTAAAAAACCAATTGTTCAATTCATAAGTTTACTATTCGATTTCTACGAATTATGAATTACTATATGATTTCGAATATTTTTCCTCATCGTCAAGTCAATGTAGGGTCTTTATAAAAGTTGTATTTATAGGTATATCAACTTAAGCGGCCTCCTTTATTACTGCCTAATTTAAATATGTCATCTAATGCTAAAAAAGTTCCCCACCTATAGTTTGTCTCAATTACAATTATTTATTTATGTTTATTAATTTATAAAAACCACCAATTGATTGACTTACAAAGGGCGGCAAATTGGAGACCGCCCCGGGCGGCAAAAGTTCTACTACGCCACTGGCTGTGAACAAGACTTCCCGTCGCCATTTGGCCCTTTGACTCGTACTAGATAAACCGCTTCCGAAGCAAGCGCCACGGTGTTAAAATTATGGCCTAAACCAGGGTTTCCCAAAGTGGGCGATACCGCCCCACGGGGGGCGGTGGAACGATCCGGGGGAAGGCGGGTAGTAGCTTCGGGTGACAATTTGGGGGGTGGTGAAAGCATAAATAAAGAAGATGAGACAGTTCTGAAACATTCAGAGGACATTGGACACAGTGTAAGGTTACCCCTAGGCGGGAAAAAATCATGTATTTTGATACTTGTTAAATATCTAGTGATTTAGTTTTGCAATTTTGGTCTTATTTATAGCCCTTATTTATAGTGCATCTTAGACAGTACCCCTCATTCTTCATTTTGCACCATTGTTCTTAAATTTTCTCCCTGCTGTTGTATTAAACATCAATCCTTTACAGATAGAGACACCTGCTCCATCACTAACAACTTTCCTTGGGGCAAGTGTTGATAGTTGGCGACAATCCTAGACATTGACCAGAGGATGGGGTTGAGATCCCTTTGACCCCCCCACTTTCGTTAACATTTACCACTCAAGTGACTGCTTATTGAGAAATCATATCTTGGTAAATTGCAGTAAACTTGTATCTATGTTAGTTGAAAGTGTAACAGCAAAAAGTATTTTTAAACCCTTTTTTTAATGTCTTATTATATAGTTTGTTGCCTGAATTTGACAAATATTGATGAAACAGATTTTAAAACTTAACAAAATAATATTTATTCAATCTCCGAACATCACCTCTCGTTTATACAGTAGCAAGCGAAGTGTGCGAGCATCGAGAGAATTCTCGGGATACAATACTGCCACGCCACCTATCGGTGTCGTGCAACATAAAATGACACTGAATGGTGGTGCCATCTATTATACAGTAAATGAATGAAATGCACTTATAAATTAAATGAAATAAGTTATCACTACAATAGTATCCCTCCAGTGATGAACTTGTGAAGGAACGACAAAATGTTAAAAATAAGTATTAAATATACAATGATTAAAAAAAAAATATCTTTCACATACATTGTTCTTTGTGAGATACCTGATGCAAACTTACTAGACAAATAAAATGAAAAAAAAATAATATATATATGGCATATAAATTCGACATATTAATATGTAAAGAAAACAGTCTGGGTAATATCTGAATGTAATAAACATTTGACTTGTATATACCATAATTAATATATGTCCCTGAATACAAAATGCTGCAAAGGTTAAAGAGAAATAATTTACTTTACAAAATATGAATATGTATATACCTGTCAAAATTTGAAAGTAATATATATGTTGCAATTTTCAAAATGTTTACAAAAATGAAATATATGTGATGCAATTTTCAAATGTTTCACAAAATGAATATATACAAAATGTTTTAACCAATTTCTGTTATTAACCTCTTATTAAATTTTACACGTCTACCAGATTTAGTTACTTGAGTTTTTACAGTCTCAGGATTTTCTGGTGATTTCTTTTCGTTTGGTTGGGTTTCAGGGTAATCAGTCTCAGGTAAGTCATTAAATAGAAAAGCTGGCTTGACTCTATCAAGTGAGACACAACTTTTCTTCCCATTTAAGTCTATGGTGATGTTTTTGGTCTCTCGTGAAAGTACAGCATGAGGACCAGTGTAGGGTTGTGACAAGGGTGGACTGACTTTATCCACTCTTAGAAATACATGAGAGCAAGTGTTTAATTCTGGGTGCACAAAAACCTTGGATTTCACATGATGGGATGTAGGGATGGGTTTGATGTGATTCATCCTTTCCCGCAATTGTTGGATGAAATTGTTTTGTGAAATTTTATTCGGTGAAGATTCTGTACACAAATCTGCTGGAAGTTTGAGTGAAACACCATACACTAAGTCAGCGCTGGATGCATTTATATCTGTTTTCACAGCAGCTCTCAGTCCAAGTAAAATGGCAGGTAAGCATTCAGTCCATCTAGGATTTTCATGAGCCTTTATAGCACTCTTTAGGACACGGTGGAAACGTTCCACTAAACCATTCGACTGAGGGTGGAAGGCAGTTGTTCTAATTCTGGTCGTGCCAAGCATATTTGTCAACTCTCGAAAGAGATGGGACTCAAATTGTCGACCTTGGTCTGTTGTTATGGTGGAAGGACATCCAAAACGACAGATCCAACCACTGAACAGAGCACGACATACAGTTTCTGCAGTAATATCAGCTATAGGCACTACCTCAGGCCATCTTGTAAATCTATCGATGATTGTCAGACAGTAGGTCTGCCCTTCTGATGGAGGTAAGGGACCTATCAAATCGATGTGGATGTGAGAAAATCTTGCATCAGGTGATGCAAAAGTGCCTAAAGGTGTCTTGGTGTGCCTGATCACTTTTGATCGCTGGCATGCAATGCAGCTTTTCACCCATTCCTTAAGATGTTTCTTCATCTGAGGCCAAACATACCTGGATGAAATTAGTTGTGTAGTTGCTGCTACACCTGGATGTGCAAGGTTATGAAAGTGTTCAAAAAGAGTTCTGCGAAAATTTTCTGGTACAAATGGTCGAGGTACATCTGTAGAGACATCACATAAAAGTTTGGTATTTGTCACTGGACTGGGGATGTATTTAAATTGTAAAGAAGTACAATTTTCAGTCTGCAATTTTTTTAATTCAGGATCAATTCTTTGGGCATCTGCGAAAGCATTGAAATCTAGAAAAAATGAATTGGAGATAGGGCTGATTTCTACTCTAGATAGAGCATCAGCTACTGTATTGTTGATTCCACTAGTATGGCGAATGTCAGTGCTGAATTGTGATATGTAGTCAAGATGCCGCCACTGACGAGGGCTGCATTTCTCAGGTTTCTGTTTAAAAGCATAGATGAGAGGCTTTTGGTCCGTGTATATTGTGAAGCTGCGACCTTCTAGCATATGTTGAAATCGCTTTACAGCTGTGTATATTGCCAACAGTTCTCGGTCATAAGTAGAGAATTTCTGCTGACTTTTTGAAAGCTTCACAGACATAAATGCAATTGGCTCCCATCTGTTTTCATGCACTTGCATAAGAGAACCGCCAACAGCAAAATCGCTGGCATCAACCCATACACTTAATTTTGCACCTGGAATAGGATGGTGAAGTAGAGTTGCTTCTGCTAAAGCACTTTTTGCATCATTAAATGCTTGTTCAGCCTCCTCATTCCATTGAAGTGTATCCTGGGGATTATTGCGAGTGGGTCTTTTAGATTTCTTTTTATTTTTAATTCCCTCTAACAGTTTATTTAAAGGTGCTAAAATGTGTGCTGCTTTTTGTATAAACCGCCGATAGAAATTTAGAAGCCCTAAGAATCGTCTCAATTGTGTTATTGTATTTGGTTTTGGAAATTTTAATATGCAGTCCACTCTATCTGTTAAGGGTTCAATTCCAAATTCAGAAACTTTATAGCCTAAGAATTGAATTGATGACACGCCAAAAATACATTTAGAGGGTTTTAAACTGAGTCCATATTTTTGTAAACGCTCAAATACAATGCGGAGATGCTCGATATGCTCCTCTGGAGATTTTGAAGCGACTAAAATGTCATCAACAAAGGCATAAACAAAATGAAGTCCACGAGTTACCTCATCAATGAACCTTTGAAACGTTGCTGCAGCATTGCAGAGGCCAAATTGCATTCGAGTACTCTCAAATAATCCAAAAGGTGTTATTATGGCACTCTTATGGATATCTGCTGGGTTGATTGGAATTTGGTGATAAGCCTTAATCAGATCTATGTGCGAAAATATTTTTGTACCATGTAAGTTAGACGTAAAGTCCAAAATGTTTGGAACTGAATAGTTGTCTTTAATTGTTTGAGCATTAAGTGCTCGGTAATCTCCAACTGGTCTCCATTCAGCGCTGTCTTTCTTTGGCACCATGTGCAAAGGTGATGCGAAATTGCTTTTAGAAGGACGCATGTGACCTAGTTCGATCATGGTTTGAATTTCGTCCTTAGCAATGCGCAGACGGTCAGGTGCGAGACGGCGTGCTTTTGCTGTTACAGGAGGACCAGTTGTTTGTATATAATGCACAACCGAATGTTTAACTTCTTGGTCTGGACGAGGGGGGGTAGTGATTTCGGGGAAATCCAATAATAATTTATGATAAATACTATCGCCTGATACAGTTTTAATTGAATGAATCACACTGTTCTTTAGTATGCAGGGCGAGGTAATATTAGTTTGGCAGTCAATTAAATTTTTGGAGGTTAAGTTAGGCATTAGATTAAAATTATATAAAAAATCAGCACCAATTATTGGGTTGGATACATTCCCAACTAAAAATGTCCATTTGAAAATTTTCCTAAGACCAATATCTAAAGAAAGGGTTTGAGTTGTATAGACCTGAATTGGCGAGGTGTTAGCTGCCGAAAGTGTCATTTGTAATGCGTTTCTTTTTTGTAACCTTGAAGCAGGGATGATGGAAACATCACTTCCTGTGTCAATCAAAAAATTAACATTGGTACGCCGATCGCGCACGAACAGGCGACGAGAGTTTAATGGCAAGGTGGTAGTCGCCGCTACACCCGGCCGTCGTCGTTTTTTTCAAAATTGCACGGGGGAACGCATTTCTTGGCATTATGGCCAAACTTATGGTGATACCAACAGTTAGCGAAAGTTTTGGATCGTGATTTACTACGAGCACGCGACGCACTGTTGCGATGAGGACTGCGACCTCTACGCAACGAAATTTCATCTATCCGCGTATTAATTTTTTTGATTTCCTCAAGCAATCGGTCTTCAATGGAATGAACTGAGGAAACAGAACAAGCACTTACCGGCATAGGTGTCACTTCCATTACTCTGTCAGCGATGTCCGCTGCCTTTTCTAGGCTTAACGGTGTTACTGCTGCGATGATTGACTGTACGGGCGTCGGCAAATGTTGTAGAAAAAGTTCCATCATTAATTCCTCCGGCACGTTGTAAGATTCGGCGCGCCGCCGCATGACGCGTAGCAGTTCGCTAGGTCTGCGATCTCCCAGCTGTTCACCGACGAGAAGTTTCCGGATTTCTTGATGGGATGACTCACCGCTTCTTCTTATCAGCTCCCTTTTCAACACACCGTAAGGGTCGGTCGTGTCGGGGTTGACGATAACGTCCCGTACCACGGTAGCTGCTTCCGGTGGTAAATTCGATGCTATGTAATTGAACTTTGTCTTGCTTTCCGATATAGCTTTCGGAGTGCCTAATTCGAATGTGGCTTCGCACATCAGGAACCATAGTGCCGGATCAGCGAAATTGTAGACCGGTATTTTCACTGCTCCGACTTCTTGCATCATAGTTGAAAACTGGCGAGCACGTGGTCAGCGAAAATATTGTCTTTCGATATAGGCGAAAATAAATCCAGGCTTCAGTTATTTTATTTGGGCGTATTGCCGGGTCACCATTATTATATAGTTTGTTGCCTGAATTTGACAAATATTGATGAAACAGATTTTAAAACTTAACAAAATAATATTTATTCAATCTCCGAACATCACCTCTCGTTTATACAGTAGCAAGCGAAGTGTGCGAGCATCGAGAGAATTCTCGGGATACAATACTGCCACGCCACCTATCGGTGTCGTGCAACATAAAATGACACTGAATGGTGGTGCCATCTATTATACAGTAAATGAATGAAATGCACTTATAAATTAAATGAAATAAGTTATCACTACAGTCTTGAGACACAAGGGATGTCCTAAAATTTCTTGAATGATAATTTAGTAAGTATTACGTGTGATGGTGCAGCAGTTCTAATGGGCAAGAAGAATGGAGTAACCAAATTAATGAGAGATCAATTTCCCTCTTTGATAGTTTGGTACTGTGCTAATCACAGACTCGAACTATCAGTTAATGATACTGTTAAATCCGTTTCCGATACTGATAGACTTAAATCCTTTATTGATAAGCTTTAAGTATTGTTCAACGCATCTGCTAAAAATGGCTGGCGATGGAACTAAGAATTGGACGAATTTAAAGTGTGGGACGAGTTGCACCAAGTTTTCAAATAGTTTCTGCAGTTTGGAATAACTGTGAGGCTTTAGTGAAATATTTTCAATATGCGAAGATAGATTTCGCCAGAGACGCTAAGAAAGATGTACAAATGAAGGATTAAAAGAATTGCAACAACAGAATTTATCCTAGATTTAGGACTAATATGTGGTACGCTTAATGAATTGAGTAAATTAAGCTTGGATTTTTAAGATCTTGATCTTGACTTGTATAAGGCGAATGAAAAAATAAAAACTTTAGTACAGGTTTTTGAAGAAAGACAAAAGACTCCTGGATCATACTACAGATATTCTGTTAGAGTGGTCAAAATTTAAAGTTTTCTTGTTGAGCTTCATTAAAAAACGTTGTAAAAATGACCCTTCAATCAATCCAGAAGAATTTTATAAAACTTTGAAAAATTCATCTGAAAACAAATTGCTTTATAGTGAAAATTCCGATTTAGTAGGAGCGGCTAAAATACTTAATATGATATTATGGCCTGATGGTATTGCATCGCAATTATTACACTGGTGTAAGAAATTAAGAGAATTTGCAGACTTGGTCGATTATCTCTAGAACTACTGTACCGATTTGAATGAAATTTGATACGTGCATACATTGATACAATACAAAACAAATAACCATTCAATAATTGTAATACACACTCATGATCGTGCGTAACACTCGTTGGAGTTGGAAGGTATGAAACAGCAGTTTCAGAATAAACAAAAAAATGGGTTAATAGGGGGTATGGTCCCCTCTTACAGGTATACAGGTCTCGCAGCGTGATTTCATACTTGAAATAAGGTAGTTTATCATTTCCTGTGGCAATTGGTCCCACTCGTTCAGCAACGCTGTTTTCATTCCCTGGATGGTTCTCGGAGGGAGATTGCGAGTTGCAATTGCCCTCCCCAGAGCGTCCCAGACATGCTCTATAGGGTTAAGGTCTGGAGATCTGGCTGGCCAATCCATCCGGCGAATATCCTCTCTCTCTAGAAATTCGTCGACCAGAAGAGCTCTATGTGGCCTCACGTTATCGTCCATTAAAACCCCTTCAGGGGCACTATATGAAAAAAAAAATTTCGGAGGACAAAACTTTATATTTGAAGAATATTACTATTAGGAACATATTCTGTAAAAATTTTAAAAATTGTAGCTTTAGTTTAGGCAGGAGGGGTCCATTTTTGAACCACCGTGCACCTAGAGCACTCTATATTAGAACGAATAAAAATGTAATTTAGAAAAGTTGTGGTGTTTTGTGTGTCCGAGGTGGAAGATGGGGCGGGAACGGATTTAAACATTTGTGATGCACGGCCGGGCGACAAGTCATCCATTTTACCCTCAATTAGATGAAGCAAGAAGTATCATAATCAAAACTATGCCACTCAGCCCATCATTCTTCGGCCTGAGTCCGTGTCATTACATATGTATATATTTATAATAAATGCGACGATCAATGTATACAATTGATGTAAAAAAATATATATACACTCATGGACAAAAAACTTAGCGCACCAAGAAATAATTGCGGGATCGTAACGAAACTTGCAATGAAGGTACATGTTGGGGAGATATGCAAATGATTAGAAATGCAGCGTGATTGCTCATTACGTATAGCCGGTAGAGGGCGTTGAACAACGTACTCTGTGGAGTATAAAACAGGTAACCAAAGCTTGATTGAGTGTGCTGAATCATTTACAAAGGAAGAGCTGAGATAGACATGCCATTACTCCGTGTTCGAAGACAATATAAGCAGTTGTCGCAGTTTGAGAGGGGGAGAATCGTCGGGATGATGGAAGCTGGGTGGTAAGCTAGGCGAGTAGATCGTCAATTAGGCCGCTCTGATTGTGTTGTGAGGAGGTGTTGGGACCAGTGGACCCGAGAGATGTCATGTACACGAAGACCAGGCTCAGGACGCCCTCGACAGACCAGTCGTCGAGAAGACCGCCACATCGTAAGAAATGCACGCGTACAGCCAACTGCTTCATCGGCCACCATCCAGGCACAGGTAGCACCTTCACTAGGGACCTCTGTGTCTTCTCGAACCATACGAAGGCGCCTGGCTGAAGGACAGTCGGTATCGCGGCGCCCATTACGTGTGCTGCCCTTGACGCACACCCATCGACGCCTCCGTTTGGAGTTTTGCCGCGCACGGGGAAACTGGACTGCAGCGGAATGGAACCAGGTCGTCTTTCGCGACGACTCCAGATTCAATCTCGGCAGTGATGACAATCGTGTTCGTGTGTGGAGAGCCCGTGGTGAACGCTTCAATCCTGCCTTTGCTGTACAGCGACACATCGCTCCCACAGCTGGTGTGATGGTATGGGGTGCCATTGCCTACAATACACGGTCACCCCTAGTATTGTTCCGTGACACCATGACAGCCCAGCGGTATGTTCATGAAATCCTGCAACCACATGTGTTGCCACTCATGCAACGGCTCCCAGGAGCCATTTTTCAACAAGACAATGCTCGGCCTCATACGGCAAGGGTGTCACAAGACTGTCTCCGCACTGTTACTACCCTTCCTTGGCCTGCCCGATCCCCAGATTTGTCTCCAATCGAGCATATCTGGGATCATTTGGGACGACGAGTTGGGCATCCCACGAGTTTGAACGAACTAGAGACAAGGTTACAGCAAATATGGAACGAAATGTCTCAAGACATCATACAGAACTTGTATGACTCAATGCCGGATCGTATCGCATCGTGCATTCGCGCTAGAGGGGGTCCAACGGAGTATTAACTCCTCCGTTCTTTTGCCTTTTTCTCTGAAATAAATTATCCTCTTTCTTTGATTTTCTTATCATTTACTTATATCAAAGTAGTCATTACGTATGTAAAATTTCGTTTCATTTTGACTACTCCTTCTTGGTGCGCTAATTTTTTTGTCCATGAGTGTATATATTTATAAAAAAATCTTAAGGGTTATTATTTTTTTGGATAATATCCAATCGTCTGCTGCATTAGAAAGAAAATTTTTTTGCCTATTTAGTTGTTATGCACGTGACGATAAATTTATTTAAAGTACCAGAAAAAGAAATCACGTGATCAGCATTTAATAAATTAAATTCTAAAAATTAATCTTTAAATCTCACCAAAAAACAGAAAATCGAGGTAAAGATTCGAAAAAGATCTCATTTTAAAGGAATTTTTATGATCTTTCTCGTGATATAAATTTTATAACCCTCAAATTATTATTTTAAATGCAAACTTAAAAAAGTTACAAAAACAGCTTAAAAATTTAATTTAAAAAATCTAAGAACAATTTTTAAAAAATCTTTCTTAGTGCACCCCTACACCATGCAAAAGAATCGCCATGCAAAATTTCAGCCCTTTAGGTCCAGTGGTTTGGTCTGTGCGTTGTATGTCAGTCAGTTGGGAGCCGTTGCATGAGTGGCAACACATGTGGTTGCGGGATTTCATGAACATACCGCTGGGCTGTCATGGTGCCACGGAACAATACTAGGGGTGACCGTGTATTGTAGGCAATGGCCCCCCATACCATCACACAAGCTGTGGGAGCGATGTGTCGCTGTACAGCAAAGGCAGGATTGAAGCGTTCACCACGGGCTCTCCACACACGAACACGATTGTCATCACTGCCGAGATTGAATCTGGACTTGTCGCTAAAGACGACCTGGTTCCATTCCGCTGCAGTCCAGTTTCCTCGTGCGCGGCAAAACTCCAAACGGAGGCGTCGATGGGTGTGCGTCAAGGGCAGCACACGTAATGGGCGCCGCGATACCAACTGTCCTTCAGCCAGGCGCCTTCGTATGGTTCGAGAAGACACAGAGGTCCCTAGTGAAGGTGCTACCTGTGCCTGGATGGCGGCCGATGAAGCAGTTGGCTGTACGCGTGCATTTCTTACGATGTGGCGGTCTTCTCGACGACTGGTCTGTCGAGGGCGTCCTGAGCCTGGTCTTCGTGTACATGACATCTCTCGGGTCCACTGGTCCCAACACCTCCTCACAACACAATCAGAGCGGCCTAATTGACGAGCTACTCGCCTAGCTGACCACCCAGCTTCCATCATCCAGACGATTCTCTCCCTCTCAAACTGCGACAACTGCTTATATTGTCTTCGAACACGGCGTAACGGCATGTCTATCTCAGCTCTCCCTTTGTAAATGATTCAGCACACTCAAACAAGCTTTGGTTACCTGGTTTATACTCCACAGAGTACGATGTTCAACACCCTCTACCGGCTATACGTAATGCGCAATCACGCTGCATTTCTAATCATTTGCATATCTCCCCGACATGTACCTTCATTGCAAGTTTCGTTATGATCCCGCAAATATTTCTTGGTGCGCTAATTTTTTTGTCCATGAGTGTGTATATATATATATATATATATATATATATATATATATATGTGTGTGTGTGTGTGTGTGTGTGTGTGTGTTTGTTTCAAATTATCAGTAACATTCAATGATTAACATAACAAAAATAATTTAATAGGAAAATTAGTTCAGAAATGTTTTTTATGAATATTTGCTGGGAAAAACTAATTTACCAGTGCTGCCACCTAGTGACAGCAAACGTTACATGCGGGGGGGTCCATATTTGAACTACTATCATAGAAATTACTAAAAAAGATGAGAAATTATGCAGATAAATTAAACTTTTCTATTTAAAATAAATAAGTGACAATCGTAAAATGAAATTCCAGAACTTCCGTGCATCTGTATACTAACAAATTAGAAAAACTGGAAAAACTCACACTACAAATTTCTGGGTTGAAACAAAAAAATTATCCTCTCTGAAAATATAGACCCGTAGAGTGCTGCCATCTGTTGTTTCTGGAGCACACTAATGTGTTAAATGTTTGCAGGAATTTACAGATAAATTTGCCGAATGATTTAGATGTTAGAAAATAAAGAACATAGGTGGTTCAAAAACGAACCACCACCCCTGAAGGGGTTAAAATGAACTCAGGGCCAACTGCACTCCTGAAAAGGCGAACATAGGGCTCCATGACCTCATCCGTTTACCTCACACCAGTCACAGTGCCTCTTTCAAAGACATGGAGAGGTGTGCGGCCATCCAACATGATGCCTGCCCAGACCATTAAACCTCCTCCGCCATAATGATCGATTTCGTGGACATTGGAGGGTAGGTAGCGCATCCCTGGTTCTCTCCATATGAACGTACGACGAGAATCGGTGTTTAGGCTGAACCGGGACTCATCAGTGAAGAGAACGGTTGCCCATTGATCCATACTCCAATCTCTATGCTCTCTGCACCATAATAAACGGATTCTCCTGTTCGTAGAAGTGGGCGGGACGCAAACAACCCTCTCTCATGAAGTCTTTTGGAAACAGTCACCCTTGATACACAGGTTCCTGTGGCTGCATACAAGTCACGAGAGAGCTGAGAAGCTGTAGCACTCCTGTTACGCCTCGCTATAATACACAAATGGTGATCTTCTCTGGCCGTCGTGGCTCTTGGACGACCTTGCCCAGGCTTTCTCTCGATGCATTCGGAATCCTGAAATTGTTTCCATAAGTTACACACGACGCTGGGCGTTAAATTGACGTCTGTGAAGTTGGCCCCCCGACATTGAGATATCCAAATTTTAAAAACGGCATTCCTTTGAGCGTCGTTTGAGCGCCAAAAATTTTCGTTTAAGCGCCATTTTTAAAAGAGTTATGAGCATTTCATTTTTTGGCGGGAAAAACACCTAGCCCTCTGTCGTCGTGGGGACACGACATGTGTTCAGAAAAGGGGCGATAGAAAACGGAATTCAAAAAATCAGACAAAAGAGATGCCTTGAACAGCGGGATAATGTACTGCGTATGCGAATGGCAAGGAGAGATAACAAGTTGAGAGGGGGCAATTGAAAGGAGAAAACGGTCAACGGGCTACGTTTAACGAAGGGCCCAGCTGGTGATAATGAGCTGAGGAAAATGTGAAAACGGAGTCACAGTTAGGAGAAGAAAAGGGGTAGGGCAATTTACGAGGTTGACCGGCGTTAGAAAAGCCACAGGAGGCCCAGGCGAGAGCGTGGGAAGTCAAAAATGTAAGAAACCCCAGACAGGTGCAAGGGCGAACGCCCCCGTCAATATGGATTGGAGAAGATGGGAATATAAAATGGGTGATCGGCCAATGAAGGGGTCCCGGATCGACCCATAGGACAGAAGGTGGCCACCAATGAGGGCCTGAATATTTAATGATGGAAGTTGAGCTCGAGAGGAAAAGTTTTTAGAGAGAGCAGAACGAGTTGAGATCTTTCACTAAGAACACATAAGCCCCGGTAGACAGCGAAGGAAGAGAGAAGATGACGGGCTGCTAACTTAATACCGGAGAGACAAGCCAAGTCCTCGGTACCCGAAAAAGCAAACCGATATGAGATAGATGCAGACCCCAATACCGGAGAGGCCGACCGATTAACCTGTCATTTAGCAAGAGAGGAGCAGCCGTTTCCCCTGGACCAACGCGCCCCCGTAGCAGATGCCTAGATGCGGAGTAAAGCACCCTGAGTCCACCGCATGCCGATGATCGCAGCTGTTACCCTGGACCAGAGCCCGATGACCCCCCAGCCATGCTTGTGATGAGGTACGGACCTTCGGAGTGACGAACGCTCTCCCAACGCGAGTGTATGGAGACGTGCGCCGTGAGGACGCCGCAACAGATAGTGACCGCAGTTTCCCCCGGAACCGACAGCCCGCTACCCGAAACAGAGCCCTATGTTTCTCCCAGCAAGACTTGTGATGTCGATGTGTCGTCAGAAAAGGTAGGAGAGTATTTTGACTTATCCTAGCAATGCCCAATGCCTACTAGAGAGCGCAGTTAATTAGATAGGGCAGATTAGGTGAAATCTTTACATTTATGCATAGAATATCTATCATAAAATAGTGCTTGTGTATATCCATATTAATTGAAGTAGTATCTTGCAATAGTTTTGTAATGTGTTTATGTATAGCAATTAAGAATGTAGGATAATATAACAATGTTAGGGAGTAGATAAAAATGTTGGTAGTTTGATATTGATGAGAATGAAGGTTAGATATATAATCAGAATTAACGTATTGATAAGATATAGTAAGGAAGATAATTTGAAATGTATATGTAGATATATGGTGTTAATGAAATAGAAATTCGGAAATCTTTAATGAATAATGTTGTTTGTATATGTTTATGATTGGTTTAATAAATTGATTTGGAACTATACATATGAGCATCACTCTCTAATTACTTGTACTACCACTAATACTATAACTAATAAAAATATTACGGTGACACCCTCCCCTCCCCCCGACATTGAGATATTCAGAGAACGGGAAAAACAGAGCGGCATGAAATTTCGTGTCGGGGAAATGGCGAAAAAGGGGGGGGGGGGGAGGAAATTTGGTGTCGGCGAAACGGAAGGGACACCTCCAAATATGGCGGGTCCCATGGATAAGACATTGAAAGAGGCGCCAAAATGAGGCAGAGTAAAAATACGAAATTATCAACAAATAACGATAAAATATAATAGTAACTAATAATAGCAAATAGTTTCAAACTAGTTGATATAGTTTAGGCCTCAGACAACAGTGTTTAATGCATTTATGAAATTTTTCAATACATTCAAAAATCCATTGTTTCGTTCTTAATATTTCTTATACTTTAAAAAAGATGAACTTGAAAGAAAGTTTTCGTATCTCTGTCCTGTATATATTTACCTAACCTTTTTCTTTTTTTCTATATATATACCTAAAACTAAATACCCGTGCTTCACAACATAATACATTACTACCACCAATCATGTAATCGGGTTCCATTAATTTAAATTAACTTCAGTAGTAAAGTGTTGTCATTTCTTTTGAGGAGTTAACCCTATAATTTAATGACGATCGAACTTTAAATAAGGGTTTTTAGATTTATATTTATTTCTTAATTTTGGGGGCCTTATGGCCCTTCTGGATTTTTTAGCTTTCTTAGTACCTAGGGCCTTACATGAGCCACTATGCAAAATTTCAGCTTCTTAGGTCTTATGGTTACAGAGATACAGTGATCAGTCAGTCCGTGTTTAATTTTGAGGGTCCCTTTTCACATATTAAAAGTGTAGATTTTTTTAAAAATATTTCTTAAATGTTATTGTTAGGGAGAGCGGAAGTGCATCCACTATACAAATTTTCAACTTCCTAGAACTCATGGTTCGAGAGATACGGTGATCAGTGAGTGAGTGGTATTTGGATTTTATATACAGGGTGTCCGGGCTAAAAGTATTTTTTATATAGAGAATGAAAAACGCTACCCAAGGACTTTTTAAATCTTCAAATTCCAATAAATACATCAAGAAAAATATAGGAGCAGTAAAATTACGGCAAGAATTCTGTCAGCTGTAAATTACTTTCGACTACGTAATGCAATTGCTTGATGCACTTTAATAATTTGAACTTTTACAACTTTCTAACACTGTAACACAATTATTGTAAATATGGTAAAAGCAAAGATTATTTTAATGAGGAAGGATATGTCAAATTGTCTGCCAGACCATAAATGTAGTGCCAGTGACGTCTAGTTAACTCTACCTCTTCTAAACACTATATAAACGCCGGTAAGTTTATCGCAATATTCTGTTGAATACATTTCTTTTCTTATATCGACTATTTTTATTTAGTAACTGATTGCACTAACATAGTTATCTTATACAATGTTTGACCAGAAATCTTATGGTATATTTTGGATTTTAAAATTATATTTTTTCCTTCGATACATATAAATATCGAACTATTAGATTTATGAATCTAAACTATACAAATATCAAAATATTAACTTTATTTACCTAAAATATATAAATATAAAAATATTACAATTTAAGATAGAAGATGATTAATCTAATATATAAAAATGAATGTTTGTCTGTCTATAACTGTATAGAAATCCACAGTTTAGGAGCAACGATCGTGAAATTTTATATACAGACGTCTTTAAAAACAGCCGAGGGTCTTAAGAACTTCTAAAATTGAAATTAATTACCGTTGATTTTTAATTAATAAAAAACCAACAATTTTTGAAACTAAATGTAAGCTGTTACACTTTGTGGAATCACCCCTCTGAATATGGCGTCAACGTTAGGGATAGCTGGCAAACAGCGAGCGAAAAGATAAAAATAAATAAAATCAAAAAGTTTCAAGTCATATATTAAACCAGAATAATAAATGAAAATAATAATCTTTTAAGTCAGGTTTTATACTCTAAAATAGTAGATCAGATCCAACGGCATATTGACACTCTCGACACACCGATGGAAAACAATTCAAGATCGTTTTTAATCGCTACTGCAATCCCCCTCGCCTATGTCTTTGTGTCTATTCAAGAGCTAAAGACTAAGCTTCAATTCTGCTAACTTATTTCTGACTTAAAACTCCTCTGACATTTATAATCACCAGCCCACAGAAACTTTCCAATAGAGAATATGTGTCACTTTACTCAATAGAACACCGTGTCATCGAGGCGCATTCGGAAGATCGCGCACGTACCATGCTGACGACCCGGGTTCGAATACAGAGTCTTGTTAATATTGCTAGACCTGTAATTTCAGTTTTTATTTTGTTATTTTTTAAATTATTATTTTTATTTTATTTTACTATTTTTTTAAAATTATTATTTATTTTTGGCGAGTTATCGTAATCTGAAGATGAAGTCAATATTTTCCCACAAAACATAAAATAAAGAAAAAACTTAAAGTCCGACGAAGATGAGACATGTCTTACTTTGTTCCCCACATTTTTCTGCATCTATTGGTATCGGTCTCGACCCCATACCCCCAGCGGTTTCGGAGGAGACAGTGTGACAAGCTTTTGACAGCGGCGGTTACTTTTTTTAGAATAGAGAGACATTCATTCAAGAACAGGGCCTTTTTATCGCAGGGGCAAATCGGGACTTTGCCCAGGGCCCCCTGATGCTAGGGGGCCCCAAAACCCCCTTGGTGTATGCACAGAGTACTTCTAATAGTATGTATAGCCCATAGATAGTACTTATTTTTATAAATGTTCGTAAGGTGGGGCCCCCAAATAGCATCTGCCCAGGGGCCCCCAGCGTTCATAATCAGGCCCTGTTCAAGAATCATCTTGAAATTCTTACACTGCACAAAGTAAACAATGGGAATATGAAGCGCTAAACACTAAACTTGCTTTCACAAAATACCCGAATATTTGCCTCTATTCTGCGCCGATATTAAGGCTGCCATGTACTAAGAAAAAAAATCTTTGTTTGGACCCCTGCATGTTTTTGACTCTTGTAGTGGGAGGAGTCAGTAAGTTGACCCTAGAGAATTCTACCCGCGCTTGTTTAGAATGACATTTGAAGGACTGTAATGACTCTCGCCATAGGGGGAGGGGGAGATGCTCCGGTCATCTCCCTTTTCCTGATAAGACACTCAACTACAGGGTGGCTAATAAATACTGTAACACTCCAAAAAATAAGAGTTAATTTTAATCGTTTGGAAAAACAATTTATCTATCTATTTGTGTGATTGGCAACTTTTTGTAAACGAAGACGATTTTTGTTTAAAGTAAAACATGTAGAATATTTTTAAAGATGGAAGCCAAAAGGTTAATGGTTAATCAGCTTTTTGATCGCGGATTTTCTGCAGGTAAAATATTTAAGCAATTAAAATGCCTTGGTTTTAATAGGACGTTTATATATAGGACTATAAATCGATTATTGGATACCAATAGCTGTAAAGATCGACCAAGGTCCGGTCGTCCACGCACTGTTCGTACAAAAGAACGTATCAAAAGAATTCGTGAAAAGATACGAAGAAATCCACAACGTTCTGCAAATAAAATGGCAGCAGAAGAGAACATCAGTCGCAGAACTATGCAACTTATCATAAATGAAGACCTGGGTTTTCTCCCTTATAGCAAAAGAAAAGTTCAAGGTTTGACTACTGCACAAATAGTAAAAAGGTTACAAAGATGTAAGAAATTGCTGAACCGGCACGGTAGCAAAAGTGTTGAAAAAATAATTTTCTCTGATGAGAAGCTGTTTTGTACAGAACAAAGTTATAATGCTAAAAATGATGTTGTATATTCAGCAACCTTCGAGGATATACCTGAAAATCTTCGAACTGTTAAACGCTTTCAGAACAAGAATTCTGTTATGGTTTGGGCTGCAGTGTCACACAATGGAAAACTGCCTCTGAAATTCATCGATAAAGGGGTAAAAATCAATGCTGAATATTACAAACAGGAAGTATTGGCTACACGTTTATTACCACATGCTAACAGATTGTATCCCAAAAAGAATTGGATATTTCAGCAAAATTCTGCACCGTCCCACCGATCCAAAACAACACAGGAATGGCTCCATGCCAATTGCCCGAAGTTTATCAAGCAAGAAGATTGGCCACCTTCTTCACCAGATCTAAATCCTTTAGACTATTGCATTTGGGGGATTTTAGAGTCTAAAGTAAATGCTAAGCAGCACAGAAGTTTGGACTCCCTCAAAGCTTCCATACGGAGTGAATGGGACAAATTACCTCATAAAATGATTCGTGCCGCAATAGGACAGTGGCGTAAGAGATTATCTTTAGTAATCGATAAAGATGGCGGTCGATTCGAGTAAAATTATTTCATGGTAAACTTTCATGTATAATGTTCATAATATTGTTGTATTTTCCATTTTCTATTTCATCTGTGTGTAATTAAATGATTCGATATTTGTCACAGAATTTATTAGCCACCCTGTAGTAACGTTTGAGAATATCTAGCGTCCGGAAGATATTCAGTAGACAACAGTAGCGTCCGGAATATCTAACACCGGGCAAAAATTCAAAGCGCGGCCTGGCCTAGTTTTATTTACTTAAAAATATTTCATTTATTTTTTGTAAATTTTATAGAAAATCTGACATCGAACTTATTTATACAAAAGTTTTCACAAATTTTTACTTCACTCTTTAAAATTTTGCGCCTCTCATGATTGGTGCGCCTGGAGCAGTTCACTCCAACTGCTCCACGGTAGCTACGCCCCTGAGGGCCACTAGGTTAAGGGTTATGACAGCCTACACAAACCTGGGAAAGGTGTCCTCTGAGAAGGAGAACCGTGGGCGAAGTTGACCGATCGGGACAGACGAGTGTTGAAGAGGATAGTAGCCCGAAAACACAAGACTACACTGTCGCAGATAACCTCTAAGATGAACACCTATCTCCAGAACGCCGTATTCACCAAAAATATTCAACGGGAGCTGCATGCTGCGACCATTCATGACATAGTGGCTATTTCAAAGACGTTAGCACCGCCGCGAAATGCTATAAAGCGACGACAGTGGTGGCGAGATCCCCAAAAATGGATATAACAGCAAATGGGAACCGGTCATCTGGTGTGACGAATGATCATTTACATTATTTGAGGCCACCAGACGTGTGTTCGTCTGGCGAACACCTGCAGAAGCATTTCAAATTGACTGTCTGGTTCCTACCGTGAAGCATGGAAAGAGCTCTGTGATGGTATGAGGCGCGATATCGTGGCGTTGCTTGAGGCCACTGTTAGACCCGAGCGGGAAGATCACAAGCAAAGATTATCACAGTATTCTCGCACATCATTTCCATCCTATGCTTCGGACTTTGTTTCCCGGAGAACGTCCTGTGCTCCAAGATGACAATGTCTCTTCACACGGCTCGCTGTGTTCAAACATGGTTAGATGAGCATAATGATGAAGTGGGAACATCTAATGTGGTGTCCTCATTCCCCTGATCTCAACATCTTTGAGCATTTGGGTTTTTTTTTAGAGAACAAACTCCGTGGTCGATTTTCTCTTCCACGCACACCACCTGAGCTCGAGACCGCTCTGCCCGAGGAATGGGGGCGAATTCCCTTGAACTTTGTGCAAGACCTTTATTTGCCAATCCCACGTCGAATGCAAGCTGTAATTAAGGCCAAGGGTGGCCCAACCCTCTACAAATAAAAAATTTGCATTCTTTCACAGGTGTTCCTATTATTTTGTCCTGAACCTGTATGTAATAATAACACCCCACCATTTATTAATTCTATACCCTTTCCATAACTCTTATACAACCTCACCATTTATGTAACCACTTCCATTTTGTGTGGCTTCTATCTAGCTGTCGCTGGGCATATGGCACCATACTTGATCACAAGGATGAACGAAACTAATTTTCCTTTGTGCTGGTGCGAGAGTCAAACAGCGGGTCCTTACTTTTAGCACACTTGCGATTCATATGAGAAGAAAAATATGCGAAGAATTATTATTCGCAAAATATTTGGAAACTGATACCAAGGGAGAATCAATATTTCATGTCCATAGTTATGAATATCTGGGGTTTAACCTTACTTCTTGGTTGGTATGAGGCTCAAAGAATCTTCTACAGGCAAATATTGACAAATATACTAAAATATTGACTAATTGAGTCAATTTCCTATTTTTTTCTTTAAATACCCTTTATAAGAAAGACTTTAAATGCTGTTCTTTCATGCAAAATATTGCACTGGTTTAAAAGAAAAAAAAAATCGTAAAATGTTTAGAAAATGAATTGCTCAAATGATATAAGTTCAAAAAATATAACCTTATAACTAAACTGGAAAAAAAAATCACTTTTTGGTACTACAGACAGGCAATAGTGTAATATAAGGTAAAAATCCTTTTAGATCTAATATATAACAAGGTAGACCCTTCCCAATCTGAAAAAAAAAAAATGTAATACCTTTGATCTAGAACAGTGGTTCCCAACCCATAGAAGTCTGCAGACCACTAATCCAGAAATTGAATCCTGTGCGGACCACCAACACCCACCACCAACTTGAGGGAGAAGGGGACCTTCCGGGGGTATGGGGGGTATAGATTATCCCTCATGGAAAAGGGATACAGGATTAATGTACTCACTTTCTAACATATCATATTCTAATTAAAAAATAATTGTTAAACATTTAAGAAATTTTAATTCAACACCCGATAGTCATCGGATATATTCGGCCCATCTAGTTCAATGAACATTGCTTTCAAAATCCCTATTTATTTGGCAACTTTTATATTAGGTACCGGACCACTCCCCAGGCTCTTGCAGACCACTTGTTAGGAACCACTGATCTAGAATGACAATGTTTTACCTAGAGTAGAAATGCAGTACTTCTCTTTTGTCAGATAGAATGGCAAATACAATAAAGTCAGTCATTAATAAGAATTTCTTCATAGGTAGAAAGACACTCCAATAAGCACTCCTCTCTCATTGTGACAGAAGAGTACATAAGTTAAATGCATAGGACAATGTTAAATATATATCGAGAGAAATACATTATAAGAAGAGCAACATCAGTTTTTCAATTTCAGTATTGTTGTTGTTCTCTATACTAGTCATGACAAAAGGTAAAAAAATTTATTTATTTTACAAAACAATTTATTAACAGGACAAAAGATAGCAATATCTCTCATTACAGATAAAAATATTAGGAATTCTTAACAGTTAAGTTCCCTGTAATATGAGCAACAAAAGCTAGAAAATATGCAAGTCCTTCATAGTTAACAGAGCTAGAAAAGAAAAAAGAATGTTTTAACAACACAAGCTAAATATATGTATACACAAACATATAAAAGTCATAAGCACAAGCTGTACAGGAAAGGAAACGTTTGATGAAATCTATTTAAAAAAAATAATAACAAAAAACAAATTTAAACACTCACTCTCCCCCCCCCCCCCCCGATACACATACCAAAGCAATTTTTTAGCAAGTTATTAAATTGCTTCTTTTGAGATGCATTTATAATCTCAAAAGAAGGATCCTTTATAGGCCAGGGAGTTTTATATATATATATACAGGGCCATGCTTAGGGGATGGCGGCAAACTGGGCAACCGCCCAGCGCCGCTAAAATTTTGGGCCGCCATTTTTATTCGTCATCACAACACATTTCTAAATGCTACGGGTTTTTTTTTTTAAAGAAATGCCTTATTTTTCCCATTTTTCATAATTCAACTTATAAAAAAAAATATGTTTTGATTTTTTGAAAAGAATCGTAGAAAGAATCTTAATTGACAAACTACCCTTTTGGTTCGAAAAATTTCTCAGTTAGAAAAATATGATTTATCTTCAATTCAGTTTAGTAAAACCTTGATTATCAATCTCATTTTTCAATATCGGTTTCTACTATCTGTCAGTACACCGATGGTTCTTTGACTGAACTCTCACCATTTGTCGGAGCAGGAATATATTCTTCTATCTTTTCCTTTTATGTGCCTGTTGGAAAACAAAAAACTGCCTTTGATGGGGAAGTTTTGGCTATCTATGTGGCACTGGAGCAACTTGTCCCCAGACACCTTTATAATAAGGTGGTTATCCTATCTGACTCCAAGGCTGCCATTCAGGCTATCAGAGCTAGGGAAATACCCATCTCTAAAAATATCCTAGATTGTAGGGTTCTTCTGGATAAGTTGAGGGCAGAGGGACGACAAATAACACTCCAATGGATTCCAGGACACTGTGATATTTATGGCAACGAACAGGCAGATATATTGGCTAAGAAGGGCACTCAAATATTACAACAGCCAAATACTTTTAACTCTTTCCATTCCATAAAACTTTATATAAAAAATCTAATGAGACAAAACTGGAAAGCATTGCTCACTTCTCGCATTTCTTCAAGAAGTTGGAGGAATAGCTTGGGTCAAAACATTTCAGATAAGCCCCATGAAAAGGCTGTTGCGGAATTCAGACTTACGGTAGGCCATGACTGTCTGGCGAACCACCTTCACCGAATTGGCATTTTTGCGAGTCCTAATTGCCCACTTTGTGGGAAAGATGAAATCATGGACAGGAACCATTTGTTGGGATGCTCGGCTCTGTGTGGAGACTCCGAGGTAAAGCGAAATTGGAGCGCACGACATCTGCTAATGGGACATTGACTTTTTTTCTCTTACTGTTCCCTTTTTTTATATTTCATGTTCCTTGTTAATCTTGTTAACTTGTAATAGTTTGTCATTTTCCTTTGCCATTAGAAATAAAAAAAAAAAAACTATCTGTCAGTCACTACATACAGTCATTTGAAGAATCATAAACCGTTTTGTTGGAATATGTCCGTTTTCACGGTATAGTTGCAAACTGCGAAAAAGGTGAACACATCTTTGTGAACGAATACTAATACCATTTAGTCAAATATTTGGTCTATTCAAAGCAGACAATATACAAGACATTTCTCCAGGGAGTGTAAGATAAGTAAGTTAATGCGCTCCACACCTGTTGGGAAGAAAGGGGTCTGAAGACTGAAGGAGTGGGGTAAACAAAAAAGGGCTTTCACTAGTTCTCTCTATCATTATAATGGATTTTATTTCCCACTTCTTGAAGAATTGAAAATATTACAAAGCAGATACAATTATTATGTTTTGAATATGGATTGTACGCCTGTCCTCCTTGGCACTTATTTCTAATGAAAATGATCTCTCATCATCTTTGGACTTTTCACTTATAACAGACAATTTTGCTGCTCAGAAAGCAAGAAAAATTGCTTTATAACCAACAAATTCATACATGTAAGTATTTGTTTTTAACAATTTATATTTTCTAAATCATGTAATTAATTTTTCCATTGTTTCATTATTCATACAAATTGATTAATTTTATATTTTAGTGGATCAATTGTAACTTCATGTATAATTTTCTTTTACGTAACTAGAATGTAGGTTTTTTTAGTATCGAAACGTAATGCATTAAAAGTAATTACTAAATTCAGTAGTGGATTCAGTTTTTTTCAGGGAGGCGGGGGATTGGGGTTGTGTTACAAGATCCATTACTCAGTACGTAGAGAAATTTGATTGCCAGTAAATGCATTTCACCCAGGGCTGCTAAAATCCTAAGAATCATTCCTGTATATATATATATAGCTTCATGTATACAGCATCAGTCCTCCATATCTGGGAGGGTTAGAAATTCAAGATTCCTACTATATGAAGTGGAAAAGGAAAAAATACATCTACCATACCTTTGATCTAAATTCGTAATACTTTTGGCAATATTTGGTAGTCAGAAATAAGTATGTTTTAGAAAATTTAGAAAATTACAATAACAACAAACATAAGATAACACAAATTAAGAGCAAAACAGCACATTGGGTATTTTAACAGTAGTCAAATTATCTGCAGTTAGAAAACAGAGCAGAACTGTTAATTATTAACTTCAATGACTATAAATAGGAAATAAGCTCATAAAAAATTCAAAGGATCATAAAAAATTCAAATTCATTTATTGATGATAAAATCACAAATAATCAAATCTATGAAAGTCACACCCATGAATAACAGGGGTCAATTGTTCACACATGTAAAACGATAAATAAATATATATATATATATACAGACACATATACATACATACATGAAAAAGGGGACATTTCCAATCAGTATATTTCGTTTGTGAATAGAACTTCTAGATAACTTAAATGCTAGGTTTCTGACTGAATGTATTAAAATCTGCAGTAATATATAACAATCCTACAGAAAAACAATAAGAGCAATACAGAAAATAACTTGAGCCACTTAATAGAACAAGGTATCAGTTATTTCCTAAACAATCAGTCATTGATTGTGACATAGGCTTGTTTCACATTTAACCGGTTTTTATTTACAGTCGCTTAAACAATGCTGTTCGACATCTAGCTGACGGCAACACTAAAGTGGATCTTTTTCACAATCACCCAGCTGTTGGGTAACCGACATCTAGCTGAGCCGATATGCGTTCAGACGTGTGTAATGTAAAATAAAAAATATAGTGTGTTTATTAGTTTTCAGCATGTTTCTTTGTATTTTGAATGCATAAATTCATGATATGTTTTTATTGTATTCACTTAATGAGAAAATTAATATGTTTTTAACAGGGTATATAAAAAAATCATGATTTAAAAAAAAAAAAAAAAAAAAAAATTTAATCGTGATTTTTTTTTTTTATATTTCAATTTTATGTGATATAAACTATTATATATATACTATAGATTTAAAATTATATATTATACTACTATATAACTAATGCAGGAAGTAAACATTTTCAAATTCAAACATTGCTGATCATTGTCAATAAAATAATTTTTGATATACATCTATATTATATCAAACTCTTTCTGATCCATACAGTTCCTTAAGATTGCTATTAATCCCCCCCCCCCCCTGTTGTCTGACTTATTCTCAAAAACAAATCTGGCCAATCAAGATAAAGGGAGTAAATTGAATTATATGATATACATAAAAGTCTCCTTTCTTTCCCATTTATATTTAATTTAATACCCTTAGGAAAATATACAAAAAATGTTCAAAGCAATGCATGAAATAATTTTTTTGATTAAAATTGATGATTAAAAAAAAATCATTCAATTTAAATCCTGATTTTAATCATTTGATTAAAATAATTTACACCCTGGTTTTTAATGTATTGTATTTAATTTAATAAATGTAATATTTTACTTACCATATTTGTTTTTTTCCTGTTGGCCGAACTCTTCGAAACCATCATTTAATTCTTTAAAAACCTCAACCTAAGCACTTCTTGTTCGGATTCTGTCCTTACAGAATTCTTGAGTTTTATCCCATAAAATTGGACGATCATGAATTAAAGTAATCATTACTTCTAGATCAATTTCTACCATGATAAAAAACTGATTTAACACAACCTCCGTTAAAAAATTTTCTTTTTCGAGTGATCTGTAGGTAAGGATATATGAAAGCAAAATCTGTTCCATTGTTTAACTAATTTGTGGAATATATATTTATCACAAAACAGCAAACATGAGCAACAAAACCAGGTAACAATCATACTGCAAACGACACATGCTGGCTAGATATGTACTGCACCATTGATCCCTTCTACCTATTCATTAGCCGGATTTTTTTTGGCAACACCAGCAGTCGTCCAGTGCAGTGGGTGTTGCCGGCTTCAGCATGACAGCCGGGTATTGTTTACCCAACCACAACATTTCTCAAGCAATTGTGAAACCGGCCATACACTCTTTGTCCTGATAAAGCGTACACTGCATTGTTTAAACGACAGCGGATAAAAACCGGTTAAGTGTGAAACAAGCCATAATACAAGTTTACAAATTTATTTTAAATCTGAAAACAAACTGGAATCAAATGCAGGATACCAGTATCAACTAGTTTTAAATCTGAAAACATAACCATACATACAATAAATACAAAATGCATTAGGCTAATTATATAAAATTTATGTGGCATGAAATATAAAATTAAGATTATTTTAGATTGACATTTTAAAAGATTAAAAAAAAATAACCCTACAAACCTCAGCATAAATATCTCAGGAAAACAGTTTTTCTCTTTAGCCACTACCATATTTTGAATTTGTAGGAAATTCTTTAAACGTTGACTATCAGCTACTGTATCAATTTTTGTTAGAATAATCTATAGGAAGGGAATTCAAAAAAGTAACTAGTAATTCAAATATGGTAATAAGAAAATTTTTATTAATCACATTTATAAAATGTGATATTTTATCTCTTTTTAAAACCACAATGATTTTGAGTATAATTATTAAATATAATGAGACAGAACATAAAAGAGTATATATATCATGCAGAACTGATTCATAAATAAACTAACATAATGAGATGAGTATGAGATAGCTAATACATTGCAGTAATATTCACAATAAATAAAATCAAAATGTCATAATCATTTGCTCACAATCAAGTGAACAAATGTCATTATGAAGTATGCATTTTTAATTTTATAAAATCCAAGAAAAACAAAAACTAACTGCATAAGGTATTTTCACATCTTTCAACATTTGTAAAGCTGCATCATCCCATGCATTGAAGCCTTCTTTGCAGTCAATCAACATAAATGTCTTTACAAGACTGAAAATATGAAAAATTATTTCACTCAATATAATATTTGTATATAAATGAATTATAGAATAACTTTTAATGATATAGATATAAATAGTGTTAATTGTGGAAAAATAACATAACTGACTGGTAAACCCACAGGGAACTATAATGCTAATATATTTCCCTTCAATATAAAGAATCCTTATTCTGAAGTTTTAATACCTTAAGGATATATATTGGTACTATGCCATTGACTTCAACAATATCCTTATAGGTAAAATATCCCCCAGACTGTGAGCGAAAAAAATAAACTAAAACCTTTGGAAAACTCATTTTTATTTTCAAGTAAAATAAGTCTCAGTCATACATTTAAACACTTTTATTAGGACTTTAAAACTATTTTAAAATATTAATGGTTATAATCAACAAACTATTAATTCATCGGCTCAATTGCAAACAAGACTTAACAATGTACTTGACACTCAGTTTGGAATAAACAAGTATTTATTAAACAAAAACCATGGATTATTCACTTTTGACCCATTTTTGTTAAAACTCTCCTTTGGCAAGTCAACATATAGATCAAGAGACCATGTGTGCATTGTTTGCTACAAATGGAATGTATAACAAAGTGATAAAGTCACTGAGATTCAGTTTTAGGAATAACTGAATTAATATAAGGCCTCATCTGGCAGGCTTATGTGTAAATGTCTATAATTATTTTTCACGAAGACAGCATGAAAGTGCAGCAGAGTTGAATAGCAAGAAGTACATTTCAATACATATTCTCCAAGAGATATTTTTACTCATCATAAACGATGATATATATCTAATATATAAAAATGAATGTTTGTCTGTCTGTCTGTCTATCTATCTATCTATAGTTGTATAGAAATCCACAGTTTAAGAGCAATGATCATGAAATTTTACATACAGGCGTGTTTAAAAACAGCCGAGGGTCTTAAGAACATCCAAAATCGAAATTAATTACCGTTAATTTTTAATTAATAAAAAACCAACAATTTTTGAAGGGTGAATCTACAAAGGGAAGAGCCACCTAGCCGTGTACCAAGGGTGAATCCAGAAATGTAAGAGCCTCACAATTTGAAAGGCTGACATGTTAGGTTTAAAGAACAGCGAGAAGCAAAAACGATAGAAAAATAAATACAATCAAACCGTTTCAAGTCATATATTAAACCCGAATAATAAATGAAAATAATAATCTTTCAAGTCAGATTTTATACTCTAAAATAGATCAGATCGAACGACATATTGACACTCGACACACGATGGAAAATTCGAATCAACCATGCTAAGTGACATGAGATCTTTTTTAATCGCTACTGCAATCCCCCTCACCTATATCTTTGTGTCTATTGAAGAGCTAAAGACTAAGCTTCTATCCTGCTAACTTATTTCTGACTTAAAACTTCTCTGACATTTATAATCACTAGCCCACAGTAACTTTCCAATAGCGAATATGTTTCACTTTACTCGGCAAAACACCGTGTTATCGTGGCGCACTCGGAAGATTGCATGCTTACCATGCTCTCGACCCGGGTTCGAATACAGAGTCATGTAACTTTTGCTAGACCTGTAATTTCAGCTTTTATTTTATTATTTTTTTAATTATTATTTTTATTTTATTTTATTATTTATTATTTATTTTTTTTCCAGCTTTTATATGATGAAAGACCGAATATAGCTGAAATCTGAGGAGTTTATTATACATTTATATATTTTTAATTGGGTTTTCATAATATTAACATGTATAACACTTCGTATGCTTTTTTTCTATGTTATTTATACTGTGTTTAGCTTTTTAATGGATTTTGGTAGGTTTATTATAAATTTATGTATTTTATGTTTTACTTTTCAGGATTTTTTGCTCCAATGATAAAGGCTAAATCTTTTCTATGTTACTTATACTGTGTTTAGTTTTTAAATTGATTTTGGTTAACAAACATTCGACAATTTGACATTTTTACTTTTCAGCTTTTAGTTGTTTATTATAAATGCATATATTTTATGTTTTACTTTTCAGGGTTATTTTGCTCCAATGATGAAAGGCTAAATCTAGATCAGGGGTTTCCAACTTACAAGTGTCCAAGGGCTGCAATCGGAAACACCTGTCTAGTGGCGGGCCGCAATTTAATCAGGACCATACCCAGGACTTTTTTTCTTGAGGGAGGGCGATTTGGAGGATTTGTGTATAGTATGTACTATGAAATTTTTAAAAATTCGAGGATGAACCTCCAACAACCATCTTGATTATAACTGGCCAACTTTCGTTCAATTGCACGGACACACACAAAAAAGTAAAATAAGAAGTTGGTATTTAAATAAGAAGTGTGTGTGTGGGGGGGTATGAAATAGAACATGAGTGGACACCCTACTTTTCATGGAATTCGAGGAAAATAAATTTTTTTTTGTAAATGAACAGAATTTGAAAACAAAGATTTTTACAAAAAGATTTTTCGTTAACTAAGAATATCTAAATTAATGCTGCAAATTATTTTCCTAGAAGTCTTCGCGGGCCGCAAAAAAAGGCACTGCGGGCCGCATGCGGCCCGCGGGCCGCCAGTTGGAAACCCCTGATCTAGATGAATTCTGAGGAAATTATTGTAAATTTATGGTTTTTTATATTGGGTTTCCTTTTTATTCATGCGTATAACATTTCACATGTTTTTTTCTATGTTATTTATACTGTGTTTAGTTGATGTTGGTTGACAAATATTAGACAATTTGACATGTTTAAGTTTTTAGTGGTACAATGATGAAACTCTGAATCTACCTAAATTCTGAGATGTGTATAGCATTTCACATGCTTTTTTTTCTATGTTATTTATACTGTGTTTAGTTTTAAAATTGATTTTGGTTAACAAACATTCTTAATATCCCGGGCAACGCCGGATAAATTATCACCTGTGTAGGTTGATAATTTATAAATCTTAAAACTGTTCCGACATGTATATTTACCGACCCACAAGAATTTTCCAATATTTTTAATTAATTTTTGAAGGATGCGACTCTCGATTCACAGACGTGCAGTAGATGGCGCCACTATTTTAAACTTTTAGTATTCCAACCCATCTGAAAACACGCACTTCGCTTCGGAGTACATTCAAATTAAATACAACGCAAATGTATGCAATTAATGCCTATATATATATATATATATATATATTGGCATTAATTGCATACAAAAAAATCGTAAGGGATATTTTTATAAACAAAATAATGTAGAAGAAAATATTCAAACTAAATCTAATAGGACATACTAAAGAATATAGTACAGTTAATATAGTACAGTTAGAGGAACATATCTTTTACTGTATTTAAATATTTGTTTGGATAATGTCTAATCGTCTGCTGCATTAGGAAGAAAATTTTTTTTTTGCCTATTTCGTTGTTACTTGACGATAAATTTATTTAAAGTACCAGAAAAATAAATCACATGATCAGCGTTTAATAAATTAAATTCTAAAAATTAATCTTTAAAAATTCACGAAAAATCAGAAAATAGAGGTAAAAATTCAAAAAAGATTTCATTTTAAAGGAATTTTTATGATCTTTTTCGTGATATAAATTTTATAACCCTCAAATTATTATTTTAAATGCAAACTTAAAAAAAGTTACAAAAACAGCTTAAAATTTTAATTCAAAAAAATCTAAGTGGATTTTTTTAAAAATCTTTCTTAGTGCACCCCTACACTATATGAAGAATCGCCATGCAAAATTTCAGCCCTTTAGGTCCAGCGGTTTGGTCTGTACGTTGTATGTCAGTCAGTCAATCAGTCAGTTATGAAACCGTTTCATATATATAGATTTTTATTACTATCTTTATATCGTAACGTTAACTTCATGCGCACGCATTATTTTCCTATGCTTTTTTTATTATTATCTTTATAATAGCGTAATTTTCATATGGTTTTAAACAACTATCGTTTTTATTCATATTATGTTGGTTTTTTATTAATTAAAAATTAAGGCTAATTAATTTCGATTCCGGAAGTTCTGATTATCTTTATTTTCATATGCTTTTTCATTTACGAATTATTCAAATGTTGGTTAAAAAACTTTTGTGTAATTTATACATTTGTGTGTGTTTAATTATTGAAATTAATAAATTTATATTTCTTGAGAGGATGTTTCAATTTTTAGTGGTACTATGATGAAAGGCTGAATCTACCAAAATTCTGAGGAGTTTATTATGGAGAGGAGTTGAATGGTTTGCAGCCCTCAATCAAACACTTCATTTTTTAAGAGGGATGCTGGAGTCATATCATGGTTCTATTAGAAATTTCTACTAAACCTGTAATTTCAGCTTCTTTTTTTGCCCCAATGATGAAAGGCTAAATCTAGCTGATTTCTGAAGAGTTTATTATAAATTTATATATTTTGATATTGGGTTTTCCTTTTATTCATGTGTATAAGATTTCACATGGTTTTTTTTTTCTATGTTATTTATACTGTGTTTAGTTTTAAATTAATTTTGGTTAACAAACATTACAGAATTTGACATTTTTACTTTTCAGATTTTAGTACTACAATGATGAAAGGCTGAAATTCTGAGATGTGTATAACATTTCACATATATTTTTTCTATGTTATCTATACTTTGTTAATTTTTAAATTGATTTTGGTTAACAAACATTCTTAAAATCCCAGGCATCGCCGGGTACTTCAGCTAGTATATATATATATTTTAATGTTAGGACATTCCATATCAAACAATTTTTAAAGTGTGTTGTTCTTTCTTTTCAGACGTATTATTTATATGTATGTTTGTATATTTCTGAAATTTTGTTTTTCATTATTAATATGTTCTAGAGATTGCGGCTTAATACTCAACTGTTATTTCCACAATTGAGTAAAAGGCATTTTTATTCATTAAGATATATTTATTACTTGCCAATTTTATCAAAAAGAATTTCAGGAACAACAGATTAATAGTTTTCAGTAATAGCATAGCTTAACTGTATGTTTACAAAGTTTGTACCATTCTTGATGAATTATTTGAAATTAAAGCTCTCTACTTTTCCTTTAACAAGATATTTTACATAAAATTAGGCAAATCTTTTAAGTATAGCTCTGTATTATCATTTTACATTGAGCTCAAAAATTTTCAGTACCACTTTTGGTAAAGCTACAGTTTTTATTTCCTAAATTTTTTTTAAATGTTTTTCATTTGTCTTAAAAAGTAAATAACAAGTATAACCTAAACTGATTATAAGAAATGGCATAGATATGTACATTGTTAATAAGTTTATTCTTCAAGACTGTTTTTGGAGAGTAGTGAGCTTTGTTTCCTAAAATGCAAATGTTACTTTCTGAGTGTTTGACAAAATATGACAGTTTTAGAAATTATGAAATGTTTTGATGATACTTAATATAAATTTAAAATTGGTTTTCAAATTCAAATTTAATAGCACAGAAGTACAAGATAAATCATGTAAAATATTATATATCTCTGGGTTTAAAACAGCTCTTAACAATGCCTAATATTAAGTAGAACAATTATGAATTCATAATTTTTTTATAATTAAAAAAAATTCTAAGCCTTTAACCATATATAATATAATCATAAAAAAGAATCATTTTTGCTATGACTGAACCTGATTATCTTGCATGCTCTAAAACAGCGATGTGCAAATTGCGGGTCGTGAAAAAAATTGAAGGGGTTATGGATAGTCTGAAGTAAATTTATATCATTTTGAATTATTAATTAAAAAACATGCTTTAAATTTTCTATAATTACATAATTTTAATAATTTCTTTGTACATTTATACATTAAAAAATGATATTGTTAAATAAGGTGTCAAACAGTTTTATAATACATCTCCATCAGCAAATGGCTATACTTCCATTGCTTCCATTTGCTTCTACCTATCTGTGAGACAAAATGTGTGTATTCAAAATTATTAGCTATAAAAAAAAAGTAATGATGAAGAGTCATCTCGGAAGATGATATGAGAAAATACATTATTCAAATATCTCACCAAATATTGAGTAAATATTATCTGGGGTCCAATCTCCCCCTTCTCATTCATTTTTTTCCTATTTTGATTTTATATAAATAAATGAAGTTTATAATTTTTGATGTTTTAATATAACACTTATAATTTAAAAATCATGCTGTATTATAATTTAAATTTTTGTTCATTTTTACCTATTTGAAATTTACATTAATATAATTGAAGTTGTAATATGTTTGAAGTTTTAGTACATGAGATTTGCCAAAAACAAGTGAACATGGTAAACAAGACATTTTTAAAATTCTTATTATGCAAAGTAACCAAACCCACAATCTATAGTTCATTGATTGTGGGTTTGGTTACTTTGCATACCGTTGATTTTTAAAATAGTTTATCAAAATTTCCTTATTTCTCTTTTCTATTTTTTGTTAACTTTTCTCTAATTTTTAAAAACAATTTTGGTAGTACCAAAAAGTTTTCATTGGTGTCAAGTGATTTTTTTTGTATAAAGAAAGTGGATCACAGTAGTAAAAAGTTTGCACACCACTGCTCTAAAACAACACAGAATAGTTTTACCCCCTTTTAAGTCTAATAAGACATGTTTCAAATTTTTCTTAGCAAGAAAATGCAAGTTCTCTAAGTTTTAATAAGTATGATATACATAATAAAATGATCTAGTGTTTTGTACTGTAATTACTTTAAAAATATTGTTTTCACAAGTTTTCCTTTAAACTTTAACCTCTTTTAATAATCTTAAACGGAACATATTTTATTTTTCAATTCTTAATACACATTTTGATTTATTAAAGTGTAAATTAAAATGAATGATAGAAAAAGCCTCCTAATTAGATAAATTCATAACTAAAATTATTGTATTACTCAAGTAACTACTAAAATTTAGTTTAAAATTATACAAAAAGGCACATCAAATAAGCTCAGTATATATATTTGCTGCAGCAAACTTCAGTTCATGTGCATATATATAATGTTTTTAATGTCATATTTATAATGTTTTGACAATAAGAAGCAAAGTCTGATTTATAAAATTTAATTCATAATAATTCATATTTTTTCATTTTTTATTTTTGTTTGTTGTTTTCACTTTGTTTTCTTTAAATTGTTTATATTTTTTGGAACACCAAATCAAATCATTAGGATTCAAGTTCACAAAGTTTGGAAGTTTAAAGTAATAACTTTTTCATGAAAATTTAAAATCAACATATACATATCGAAATACTATAATTATCTTTAGCTGTAGTAAAGTATTTTAGAAAATTATAGCACCTAAATCCAAAATAAGAAATGTCAGATCTAATACAAATTTTGCCTAATTAATACAATTTTATGTATGAAATATTCTAAAAAAAATTTCTTATTTATTTTTGAGATTCAATAGCCAGAATTTTTAATAAGTAAAATTAAACATTTTTTTGTGACAGCATTTAATAAGTATATTGAAATCAAAGAACATTTTCACCCATATACAAACTTTGTACACCAAAAATTCTCTCACTTAGATTATCTGGCCTTATATAAAAAAAAGAAAAAGAAGAGTCAGTGGGGATATCTATTGGCATATTACAGATCACAAAGAAATCACATGGTCTATATTTACATTCAAGTTGAATGTTTCATTGGAGAGCAGAGTATTACATGTACTTCTTTCATCAATCACAGAGATGTTTACAAAGTCAAAATGTGGGCCATGTATTCTGTGTGAAAGAATACTGACTCAGGGTTCAGGTAACTCCAGTCAGCCATAATCCATAGATCCTCATATAATGCTACATTTCTGAGATCCTCATATAATGCTACATTTGGTAATAGAAACTTCTTGAGAAGTCTTTGCAAAAAACTTTTCATATTTTAGAAGAATTTGAGAAGTATCAGACTGCAAAATAATACACTGCCTTGTGCAACCCCAAAAGCTAGCAAAGGCTTAACTTCTGAGAAAAAATTTTAATTTGCATACGCCCCTCTTGCTAACTCAAAAAATTAAAATTATATAAGGAATAGCTTTATTCTGCTTACACAGAATTAGAAAATACTACAGGGAATAATAATAAAAAAAAAACTATGCATAATAATAAATATTCGATAAACAATACAGTTTAGCCTTATTTTACACTGGTGTAAGAAATTAAGAGAATTTGCAGACTTACACGATTATCTCTAGAACTACTGTACCGATTTTAATGAAATTTGATATGTACATACATTGATACAATACAAAACAAATAACCTTTCAATAATTGCAATACACACCCATGATCGTGCGTAACACTCGTTGGAGTCGGAAGGTATGAAACAGCAGTTGCAGAATAAACAAAGAAAATGGGTTAATAGATGGTGTTATTTTGCAGCCATCGGTTAATTTCAAATTGTAACAGTAAAAATGAGTCACCACCAACGTTTAGATGATGGAATGAGGTGGCAAATTGTGGGGAGGCTAGAAGCAGGCCAATCTCAAGTCCAAATTTGTAGAGAGTTCAATTTAACGCCCAGCTTCGTGTGTAACTTATGGAAACAGTTCCAGGATACCGGATCCATAGAGAGAAAGCCTGGGCAAGGTCGTCCAAGAGCCACGACGGCCAGAGAAGATCACCATTTGTTGATTATAGCGAGGCGTAACAGGAGTGCTACAGCTTCTCAGCTCTCTCGTGACTTGTATGCAGCCACAGGAACCCATGTATCAAGGGTGACTGTTTAAAAAAGACTTCATGAGAGAGAGTTGTTTGCAAGACCTGCTGTTTGCATCCCGCTCACTTCTACGAACAGGAGAATCCATTTATCATGGCGCAGAGAGCATAGAGATTGGAGTTGGATCAATGGGCGACCGTTCTCTTCACTGATGAGTCCCGGTTCAGCCTAAATGCCAATTCTCACCGTACGTTCATATGGAGAGAACCAGCGATCCGCTACCTACCCTCCAATGTCCGTGAAATCAACCATTATGGCGGAGAAGGTTTAATTGTATAGGCAGGCATCATGTCGGATGGCCGCACATCTCTCCATGTCTTTGAAAGAGGCACTGTGACTGGTGTGAGGTATAGGGATGAGGTCTTGGAGCCCTATGTTCACCTTTTCAGGGGTGCAGTTGGCCCTGAGTTCATTTTAATTGATGATAATGCGAGGCCACATAGAACTCTTCTGGTCGACGAATTTCTAGAGAGTGAGGATATTTGCCAGATGGATTGGCCAGCCAGATCTCCAGACCTTAACCCTATGGAGCATGTCTGGGACGCTCTGGGGAGGGTAATTGCAACTCGCAATCCCCCTCCGAGAACCATCCAGGGAATGAAAACAGCGTTGCTGAACGAGTGGGTCCAATTGCCACAGGAAATGATAAACTACCTTATTTCAAGTATGAAATCACGCTGCGAGATCTTTATACCTGTAAGAGGGGACCATACCCCCTATTAACCCATTTTTTTGTTTATTCTGAAACTGCTGTTTCATACCTTCCAACTCCAACGAGTGTTACGCACGATCATGCGTGTGTATTACAATTATTGAATGGTTATTTGTTTTGTATTGTATCAATGTATGCACGTATCAAATTTCATTAAAATCGGTACAGTAGTTCTAGAGATAATCGACCAAGTCTGCAAATTCTCTTAATTTCTTACACCAGTGTATTTCACAAAATTTTACAAAAGACATAAAAATTTGGTTTGTAACTGAAAACTTTAAAACAAACATGTTCCAGACCAGTGACATACCATTTTGCTACCAAAAACATGTAATATATTATTCAGCTGTAAAAATACTAGTTTGAAAATATATGTAAATATACAACTAAATGCAGACAAAACAGCTATATTGTTCAGAGTCAACAATAACTCTGTCAGGTTAGGCATTTCAAATTATTTTAATTAATATACTTATATATACAAATAAATTGTTTGTTTTTTCCTCTCTGTTGTTCAAACACAAAAACCAATGTAATGAGGACAACTTACTTGGAGATAGAGTCTCAAAATGCCAACTGCAAAATTACATAACTACATGAAAGTGTTAATGCTTTGCATATGATAATTTAAGAAATCATAATAAAGTAAATATAACCACAAAAATAAATGCAAATACAAAGCCAGAATTCAATAAAAAAAGGTTATTTAAAAAAAATAATAATTTCAGAATTTTTATATATTGTGCATGTGAATACATAAAAACATATCACTAACATTTCAAATTTGTTTTAAAAATATGAATGCTTACTTTTTTCTGTTCTTTAAGTATTGAATGACTGAAGATTCAAACCATTTGGGTTGCCTCAATCCATAACCCGGCATGTCAACAAGGCAAAAATGTTTTCCTACTTGATAAAATGATAAGCATTTTGTATGACCCTGGAATAATAGATTATGACCTTAATGTAACATAAAAAAAAATTCAACTTTTTTTCATACTGATATGAAGTAGAGATGAGAAAATATCATTTACGTCCTTTTTCAAAATTGATGAATTTTCTATAGTTCTAATTGTTTTCCCAATTGATCTATAAAGGACTGTATTATTAAACAATAGATGTAAATATTCAAAATGAAAAGATTTTAAAACACATTCAAAATAAATGCATAAATAAAATAAGAACTAAATACCTCAGAATTTCTTTAATTTTTACTTCATGTGAATTTAAAATTACTCAAGTTTAAAAAGAGACTAATTACAGGATATTAATAATTATGAATATATTTATAACCATTATTGAAAGAAATTTCAGGAAATTTTTAAATCATATTTTAATACACATTTTACAAATTACAACAAAAGAACAATATACCTTTAACTTTTTTAAAAATGAGGATATAGATTCAATATAGTCTTTATCATATCATGAACTTTTATATATGTTTCCACTTTAATACATTCAAAAATATAATTATATTTACAATGACTATAATTTTGTTAAATAAGATAGAACTTATATGATACACAATAAAATTTTGTGTCACGATGTCAGGTACAAGCAAAGAGGAGTTGCAAGGTATTCTATAGTTCTAATTGTTATTATAAGAGTGTTGAAAGGAGGATAACTTTTATAGCAGTTAACAGAAATCATTAGCAGATGTCACGTAAAAATATAACACTAACTGCATAAATGTGTCAATGACAGATGTTAATAAATGTTTTTAAAATATAAATGAAAAAAATCCATTAATAACCGAGGTTATCCAAATCAACTTCATCTATAACGTGCCACTTTAAGTTATTTATTTCTTTAAAATCAATGAATAGAGGTAAAAGATTATCCTGTAATGTCTCACTTGATGAAAGCAATAAACTACCAATGGTTTTAAGTGATAGAACCATCATTTTTCAAAATATTGGTTATTGTAAAACTGGGTAACACAATTTTAACAGAGAGCTAATTTCTGATTTAATATGTGTAGTTGGACTTGATACCATGTATGAAACAAAATAAGGGATGTTCTCTATAAATGATTTTAGAAAACTTTTTCAAACAACAGAACTCAACTAAACATGCATTAGGGAAAATATCTCATCAAGGTTTAAAGAAAAATGAAAGAGCATTGATTCAGAACTTTAAATCTAAAATATAAGGATAAATGTACCCAATTTATTAAAATAATGTTTCCCATAAAACCAAAAACAGGTGGCAATGATTATTTATTCAAGAATACTGTATTGGCACAAAAAAGCAATTCTTTAATAAAAAATACTTTAAAAAAATATCACAATAATTCCATAATCATTATATTTAACTGCTTTAAAAAAATAAATGTTAAATCTTATTGATTACATCTATATATATAAAAATTAATGTACGTGTGTATGTTCCAGCATAACTGTGGAATGCCTAGAGCAATTTCAACCAAACTTGGTACACATATCACTTACAATGTGGTAAAAAACACTGGGGAGGTAAGACACCCCTAGCACCCATAGGGGGGGGGGCAGGGGGCACATGCAAAAATAATCGAGAATGACTGATATAAGTATCGAATCCATAGTTTTCGGGGTCGCTGAGATTAAGGGTCCCGTTGCCGTCTATGTGAAAGTTCACCCCCCCATCAGCATTGGGGGGGAGGGGAAAGAAGGAGTGAATATAAGATGTTCAAAATACTGAGAGTAGAGTCGAAACAATAGTTTTCAGGTCGCTGAGACGAATAGTGACATTTCTGATGCCGTTTAAGTGCAAGTTCAGCCCCCCCATTAGCACTGGGGGGGGGGAGGGGAGAAGAAGGGGTGAATATAAAATGTCTAAAATGACCGAGAGTAGTGTCAAATCATAGTTTTCGGGTCGATGAGACGAAAATTGACATATCTGATGCCGCTTAAGTGCAAGTTCAGCCCCCATTAGCATAGGGGAGAGTAGAAGGGGTGAATATATATAAAAAAAAATATATATATATAAATGGATGTATGTATGTATGTGTATATGTTCCAGCATCACTCTGCAACACCTGGAGCAATTTCAACCAAACTTGAGACACATATCACTTACAATCTGGAAAGAAACACTGGGGGGGGGGTAGGGGGAGTAAGACACCCCTAGCACCCATAGGAGGGACAGGGGGCACATGCAAAAATAATCGAAAACGACTAATATAAGTGTCGAATCCATAGTTTTCAGGGTCGCTGAGATTAATGGTGACACTCCCGTTGCCATCTATGTGAAAGTTCAGCCCCCCCCATTAGCATTGGGGTTGCGGAGAGGGGAGAAGAAGGGGTGAATATAAAATGTCTAAAATGACCGAGAGTAGTGTCAAAATCATAGTTTTCGGGTCGCTGAGACGAAAACTGACATATCTGATGCCGCTTAAGTGCAAGTTCAGCCCCCATTAGCATAGGGGAGAGAAGAAGGGGTGAATATATATAAAAATATATATATATATATAAATGTATGTATGTATGTGTATATGTTCCAGCATCACTCTGCAACGCCTGGAGCAATTTCAACCAAACTTGAGACACATATCACTTACAATCTGTAAAGAAACACTGGGGAGGGGGAGGGGGAGTAAGACACCCCTAGCACCCATAGGAGGGACAGGGGGCACATATAAAAATAATCGAAAACGACTAATATAAGTGTCGAATCCATAGTTTTTGGGGTCGCTGAGATTAATGGTGACACTCCTGTTGCCATCTATGTGAAAGTTCAGCCCCCCCCCCACATCAGCATTGGGGGGAGGGGGAAGAAGGAGTGAATATAAGGTGTTCAAAATACTGAGAGTAGTGTCAAAATCATAGTTTTCGGGCTCGCTGAGACGAATAGTGACATTTCTGATGCTGTTTAAGTGCAAGTTCAGCCTCCCATTAGCATAGGGAGAGAGGGGAGGAAAAAAGGGGTGAATATAAAATGTCCATAATACCGAGAGTAGTGTCAAAACCATAATTATCGGGGTCACTCAGACGAATTATGACATTTCTGATGTCGCTTAAGTGCAAGTTCAGCCCCCCATTAGCATAGGGGGAAGGGAAGAAGGGGTGAATATAAATATCTAAAGTGACCGGGAATAGTTTCGAATCTGTAGTTTTCAGGTTCTCTGCGACAAATAGGGACACTCCCGATGACGTTTCAATGCAAGTTCAGCCTCCTACCACCATTGGGGGGGGGGGGGGGGAGAGAAGAAGGGGTAAAAATAAAATGTCCAAAATGACCGAGAGTAATGTCCAATCAATAGCTTTTGAGATCACACAGATGAATAGTGATACTCCCAATGCTGTTTAAGTGCAAGTTCATCCCCCATCAACATGGGGGGGGAGAAGGGGGAATATAAAATGTCTATAATGACCAAGAGTAGTGTCAAATCTATAATTTTTGATGTTTATAATTTTGAGATGAATAGGGACACTACCGATGCCATTTAAGTGAGAGTGCAGTCCTGCATCAGCATTGTTGGGTGAGGTGGGGGTAAGAAAGTGTGAATATAAAATGTCCAAAATGAGCGTGAATAGTGTCGAATCCATAGTTTTTGGGTTCGCTGTGAAGAATAGGATTAGTCCCGATACTGTTTAAATACAACTTTGGCCTCCCAACACCATTGGGGGGGAGAAGTAAAATGTCCAAAATTACCAAGAGTACTGTCAAATCCATAGTTTTTGTGTTACTGAGATGAATAGGGCCCTCCCGATGCCGTTTAAGTGCAAGCACAGCTTTCCATCACCATTGATGGGGGAGAAGGGGTAATAAAAAATCCAAACTGACCGAGATTAATGTCGAATCCATAGTTTTCGGAGTCACTGAGAGGAATATAGGAAACAAAAAATGTTGTTTATAATCAAGTTTTGTGTTAAATTAATAATAGAGTGAATTTGTAATTTTTCTTTATCATTTGCATACTGTACTTTGAAATATCGGTAAATTAAATTACTTAGATTTTACACTATAGGTAGAATCTATTCCTTTTCCTGTGTAATAAAAAATTTGGGATAAATAAATACCCAGGCAACGTTGAGCAAATAGCTAGTTTATAATAAAGTGGAACTAGCTTTAAATAACTAAAACTTAAATAACTTAATTATTTATGCCAAGTTTAAATATGTTCTAATAGCCAAATTTTAAATTAATGAAAAACTTAAAAAATGGGACTGGGCAGTTCCTCCTCCTAAAATGCCAAGCAGAAACACCTGACCAAATATAAAAGATTCAATCTTCTCGACCCTTTTAGGAAATGTTTAAATAGCTATTTACATGCTTCATTGAAAAATATCATTAAGTTAAATTAACCATCTTGAAAATTAAAAAAAATATTTTTAAATGCACTGTTTAAGCACGCAAATAATAAAATTTAAGTCTAAATGACTTTTTTTCTACCACATTTTAACTTGACATGGACCATGAAAAGAATGCATTAAAAATCTTTTTATGGCTGAAGTTATTACTGTATTTTCCTGTATATAATCCACGGATTATGCGTTAAAAAAATTTCAAGTTTCATTGTGTGTATTATATGCTGCCGTGGATAATCTGATTATGAGGAAAAAATAGCAGGAATGCATTTTTCCTCCCTATCTAGCTTTAAATGTTTACTTCATGAGCCGTCATTAAAGCATTAATGTTTCGTTAATCCCATGACGTCATCTCAGTAAGTCGACGGAGTTTACAGCACAGTGACGTCATCTTGTCATCATCGTGTGATGTCGTTTTTCTGAAGTGCAATAAATTTGCATTATTTCGGAAATCTGGCAGGGTGTGTCGCAATCGGCCTTCTTAGATAAGTACCGTACTGCGAACTACTTGAGAGAGACGATGTGTATTCTTCCAGTCGGTGCCCGGTGTTTGACAGTTAGCAGTATGCTGTGCATGCAACCCGTTCCATTTCCAAGAAGCCATTACCTGAGATGTTTACACTTAGACCAGGATTCGACGGTGAACTGACGTGCCCGAGTTCAGTGCCTCTTCTAGCTGTAATTCCTAATGCTCATGCAAGATGCTACGCAGCATTGTTTTTTTGAAGCTCACAGCTCTTGTTAAAACACCCAAGGGATTTAGGTCTCCTAAATGTGAGTTGCTTTGATTTTTTTTTGTTAAAGCTAGAAGAAGAAAAAAAACTTTTGTTCGTTTGTCTTTAAAGACTTCACGAACTTTTTCCTTTTAATTCTCGAGCAGTTAAACCTGTGTAAGGTTCCCTACAATCCCGTATGTTTACAACAAGTATTTATGTGTTGAATCTTTTTTTTATTATTTTGTTTTTAATTCAACTTCCATATATGTCTATATAAACTTGTGTTATTTTTAAACTAGTTATTTGTTTTATGTATGTTTCGCGTCAGGCTTACACACCACACATTTTCAAAAAGGTTGTTTATCTTATTTATGTTTAATTTTTCCAGCTATCATCAATATCTATTAAGGCAATAGACCGCCTTCCCTGTTATCTATAACGACTCTGCACTTTAAGCTAAAACATTATTTTTATATCTTTATATTTATTTAAAACATTTTGGGCATTTCTGCCCCAAACTATAACAATTGGTTATGGACCCCAGCCCCTAGCGTAATTTTTTTTTTTGCAAATATTACGAACTAAGGGTGTCTACACCCGTTTTTTTTGAAAAAATAAACTAGACTAGCAATAGGGTTTTTTTAATGCGTTGTGGTGCGTAAACTGAAAGCGTTTTTTAAAAGTATAAAAGGCCCTATATTTACAAAAGTCAATAAGAGGGGGGGGGGGGGGGGCTATTTATAAAATTGTGAAAATTAAGAGTTGTATTTATATATATATATTTTTTTGAGAGTACAATTTAACTTTAAATATGGCCGCTTTACAACCAAATGCGGTAGTTGAAAAATTGACCCAAGAAAATTATTATACATGGGCAGCAGACATTAAATTCATACTTATCTCTATTGATGCCTGGGAACTAGTTAATAGCCATGAGGTTAAACCAGCACCCAATCAGGAAAATTTAGTAGAGGTAAGGGACTTCGAAAGAAGGTCTCAACTTGCCCTATGAACTATTTTTCTTAATTTATCTCCTGCTTTTAAACCTGTGGTTGAGCATTGTACTACTAATCAGGATGCATGGTTAACCTTGAAAAATCATTTTCAACCGGACAGCCGTAGCCGGCACATGCAACTATTCACCGAATTGGTAAATTGCCGAATTTGCCCCAATGAACAGGTCAATATGTTCACGGCAAGAATCCGTAAAGTAAAAGAAAGCCTCAGTGGCATAGGCCAAGATATTTGTTGGAATACTCCCCACACTCTGTCTTCCCAATTTGGAAGTTAAATATTTACGTTTTTCCCGTACAGCGGGTGACGTGCATGCTTCGGGTATGACGTGATGAAACTGTTTCTTTGCGATCGCAAGTTGCGATGTTCGGACGTCATTCCTGAACGCTGGTTGCGATGTTTTAATTTAACATTTCTTTTTCCGGTGTTTATATGTTTTTGTAATATTTGTTATTGTATGTGTAATAATTTTTGTTATTTATTATAAGTGAAGTATTACTTTTTCATGACAATTATTTTGATGTTTATTTGGCGCAAATTTTCCTGAATATGCAAATCAGCCAGATACCCACGTGGTTTGAATATATATAACGTGCTGGCTTTACTTAGCTCTCGCCGAGGTCAGTCGGAGCATTGTATTAGACCGAATGCTAGTGCCAACGCTAAATGTTAGCTCGAGTTTACTTTGTGATGATAAATAAACCTACGTTTTCTGTTTTTAAACTACTGCTTCTTATTTTATTCCTGCTTCAGCTCACTGCTACATTCTGCTATATATATTTACCATATGTTTTCTATGGCTTTTAATCAAGTTCAACAAGGGTTATGGGCTCAACACGCTTCGACTGTGCATGTCATTATCGGATGCAATACGAACTGATCAACAGTACGAACATAACCCTAGTGCAAGGCTACAAACAAATCAAGGGGGAGTCTTACGACGAAACCTTTTCCCCTGTGGTAAATTTCACGCTTATACGTTTCTTTTTCTCCTTGCTAGTTTCCAACTTAGGGTGGTCTCATCTACAGATAGATGTTAAATGTGCGTATTTATACGCCCCCCTAACTGAAAGCATCACTATCACGCAACCACATGGTTATGCAGAAAAGGGAAAAGAGTCACCTCTGCTTACTAAAGAAAGTCCTTTATGGGCTACACCAGAGTGGAAGAGTGTGGTTCTATGAGATAGATAGTATCTTAATTAAGAACGGATTTAAAAAGATTAATTGGGCCAACTGTATTTACAACCTATCTAATAACCTAACTTTATTACTGTATGTAGACGACATAGTCTTATTTGGAAAAACGCGTGGGCATATTGAAGCTGCGGTTAAAATCCTGCAAAAATGTTTTGACATCAAAATTCTTGGTAAAACTACTAAGTTATTGGAAGTTGAGTTTGAATTTAACGAAAGTCAAATCTTCATACACCAAACCAAATATATTGACCAAGTAGCTAAACGTTTCGAAACCTTCAATATCCCAATTGTATCTTTGCCAATAGCAAAAGGAACCGTTTTCTCCAAATTCCAAAGTCCTACAATCGAGCCTGAGCTGACTGAAATTTCTAAGCTACCTTACAGAAATATTCTTGGATGTCTGTCGTTTATTGCAAGTCGAACTAGACAAAACATAGCCTACGCAGTTAACATCTTTAGCCAATTTCAGGCAAATCCCGGTTTTCCTCACTGGCACGGACTTTTAAAATTATTAGGTTATGTAATAAGTTCTAAGAACTTGAAGCTTAACATCTCTTGCAATTATACTGAACTCACAGCTTATAGTGACAGCGATTTTGTTGCTAATAGAGAAGACCGTGCTTCCCTTTCCGGGCAGCTTATTCTATTAGACAAATCCCCTATCTTTTGGAGGACCGCCAAGCAAAAAGCTATTGCCCTGTCTACTATGGAAACCGAGTTCATGGCCATCACAGAAACCTGTAAAGAAATCCTCTGGATTATTTCCCTGTTATCTATAACGACTCTGCACTTTAAGCTAAAACATTATTTTTATATCTTTATATTTATTTAAAACATTTTGGGCATTTCTGCCCCAAACTATAACACAGATAAAAAACATTCTCCATCAGAAAAGCTTACAATAAAGTTTTGAAAGAAATGCTGCTTATGTTTTATAAAATAAATAACAGATGAGAATGTTAAAAATGCCCTGAAGTTCGCATCTGCAAAAATTGCAATAATACCTGGAGGACTGACAAAGAAATTACAGCCTTTAGACGTTGGAATTAACAGATCATTTAAATCGAAAGTTAGGAAATTATGAGAACAATGGATGTTCGAGGGAGAAAAGAGTTTTACAAAAACAGGAAAATTGAAGCGTGCATCGTATAAAAATGTCTCCAACTGGGTTTTAAAAGCATGGAATGATGTCTCGGAAGCTACGATAAAAAACACGTTTCGAAAATGCAATATTGTTGACGAAAATGACTCTAATAATGAAGACTCATTATCTAGTTACTCAGATAATATGTTAAGTGAAGATGTAATGAATTTATTCATTTCTGAATAATCAGATTTTGAAGGTTTTTAATAATTATTAATAAATTTAGTGATTATTCAAGGTAGTATTTTCTTTTTTATTTTGAAATTTCAAAATCTGCAGTTGTCGGGGGATGGTATTTAAAATAAAATACACTGTGCGATTGATCATGGGTTAAAATTTTCTAATTTGACAATATTAAAGATCAAATGATGCTATGAAAGCAGTTAAGTTTCTTGTAAAAATTGCATGACCAAGCATTGTCAATCACCTTTAAGAAAATTATTTAATCTGGAAAATTATTGTTTACAATATTTTAAATTAAAAGGGGGAAAAATTGCCATGAAATATACGGCGCTGCGGATTATGCAACTTTTTTTTTTCCTCGAAAAAGAGGCTTTGCGGATAATATGGCACTGCGAATTATATACAGGAAAATACGGTACCTATATCCTAACAGGCTATACAGGGAGAGATATATTCTTCCATGACAATTTGTTCTTTATATATTAGGAATTGTGTTTCTCTCTCTCTCTATATATATATACACATTTATTTATTGTTATTATTATTATTACTTAGAATTTAATACAATTTGTTTCATAATTTTCCTATTTAAATGATAATTTCAGTTTTGTAAGAAAAAGACGTTCTTAAGAAAAAGAAGTTACTCTATTACATTAAGAGTTATTCAATTAATAAAATGTGTAACAAAACCTATGTTTTCTTGGTTCATTTTTATAACTTCAGAGAATAAAATTCTGAAGAATTCTTTGCCCCCTCTTCTTTTTGCAGAAGCTTTAAAAAAATCTCTAATTTTTGGCCCAATGAGAGAAAATATGACATAAATTGGCACAGAGGGATACAGTTGATACTTAAGCTAATTTCCTCGAAGATGTTAACCAGTGGTTCTCAACCTTGGCGGAACACCCTGGGGAAGCATGAGTGATATTCAGGGAAGTTAGGGATGATTAGCAAAAAATATACGTAGAACATTTTTTAACGAGACTTGAAAATGAAAATTAAATTCAGCAATTAAGTATATGAAAGTTATCTATTTTGGAAACTTTTTAATATATTTTTTATGACTGCAATCAGATAGTGATATAAACAGCTTAAGTCGTTTTGCTGTTTACTGTTAACGTAAGCTTCTTAGTCAGCAATATTAGAATCCTGGTCTTCATTTGGCTTCTAGGCCACTACAGTCTTCTTAAACATATATGTGTGAATCTGTATTTTCTTCCCTTACTAACATGAAGTCTGAACATTGTGAATATCTGGATGTCGAAAATGGCCTTAGATGTTCCTTATTTCAGCTGGGATAAAACATTAAATAAATTTTTTTCCATTTAATAACTTTTTACTTAAAAACTAAATTTTTTGCTTTGTTACTTTATATGTGTTATTTTTGTTACAATGTTCAAATGTATAGGCCTGGGAGGGGGGGGGGGGGGGTAGGGTTCTAAGGGTCATCCAAAGGTGGGCAGCCAAGGCAGAAAAAGGTTAAGAATCTCTGATGTAAAAAATAGATTTAACATTTTATTTAAAGATTTTTGGGGAAAGTCTTATAATGAAAAAAAGGAAAAAAACACGAACTAGCGACAAAAACAATAAAAATTACATTTAGCAAAACTGGAAATAGGAAATTTTACTTACTGGATTTCTAGAAGTTTGGATACGTAATTCTGGTACATGCTCAAATGCTGCTTTTATTAGGGATGATTTTCCAGCATTGCTTTGGCCCAAGAGAGCAATCTCAAAAAAGAAAATAATTGTGAGTAATGTGAATTTCTAATTAAAATATACCATGTAACACAGATTCTGACTATACTATTTTCCAGAGAATATTTCATACAACTGAACTAACAAGATTTATTTTAACAAGTTGAAAGTTCAATGTTTTTAATGAGTTTAAAATATATAGTCCAATTTAATTTTAATCTTTTAATCAAAATCATACGTCACTAAATATATCAAAAAGATTAACTTTTTTTTTAAAATGTTTAAATATACTATTCTGCAGTGAATGATGATAATTAAAATTCTCATAAAAAATGCTTTACTTAAAAGTGAGCTTAACAAAACCATTCATTACATTCATAAATTTAATTTCATCTTTTAAGAAGAAAAAAATAGCAACACTTGAAAACACAATCTGAAAGTGATGACATATTCTATGATATAGTACTGAATGCTATGATATGGTATCAAGCAGCCCTGATAGTTACGACAAAATTACAGGTTTTCATTAAAGATTCAAATTTTTAAGTAGATATCAATTAAATATTAACAGGAACATTCTGTCAGCAAGTCAACAAAAATAAAGATTTTTGAGCATATTTAACCCCTGTTTATTTCAATAAATACTGTTTCCATCACATTAAAATGTTTTCACAATAGCTAAATTTCATTTGATAGAATTTACACAAATCTATCTGTATCAAAGCCATCATTCACAGATCAGACAATAAGACCCATAACAACAGAGCCCAGAACATGGGGGAAAAATATGATCTGCTCAGAAAACCTGTACAAAGAATATATGTCAAATTAAATAAATGAAACAAAAATTTCAATTAAATAGTCCATAATTTCAATAAACATTCTAAATGTCTACTTAAGATCTCAACGTTTCAAAATGATCCCCTGAGAATGTAATGACCACAGTAAACAGTTTTTTAAAATTGCAGTTTACAACAGCTTATAGATACTTTTCAATCCATATACTTGCATTTCATCAGAGTGAAATATATACTGGTCTCACATTCCCACGCAAAAATAATTCAACTAACTAAGGAAGTAAAAAATGTAGAAGCTTTAGTAATGAGAGCTCTAAATTTATTTAGTCTGAACTTTAAAAACTACAGGGTAGGACTGCAGATTAGGGTGCCCCTTGTTTTCTTAGTGCTAATAGTGCCCCGGAATTTGATCGCCAAGTGTGCGATTTTTCTCACGCATGTGCCAATGTTGTTACTCCTGCAAATTTTTGACCTGTTTGTCATGTGATTATTTTGTGATGCATATATCACGATGGATGTTTATCGCCGCAATATTAAATGGCACGTTTGTACTATTGGCGCCAAAAAAAACAAGGGGCATCCCTAAGTGCATTTTTATAAATTCTACCAAGCCATGAATGGAAAGCTTCTAGTTTGTCTCTTCTAATTTATTACTTTTTTGCTTCTTCTAATTTATAAACTTCATACATTGTGTTAAAGATTTATTTATACTGCTGTATTCGGACAAAGCTAGTTCTGCCTAAAGTAAGTACCCATGTTTTCTGTCTTAAGTTACAGAATATTTTTGATAATTTAAAAAATTGTACTCCATACGTTTGCAAATGTAAAAATTTGGTACAAAGCAATTGTGTATAAAATTTTTCTATATTGTGTTTTTTACCATTTTAATACTTATAGTTTATGCTTTTTATTGCATTTTTCATAGCTTTTATGGATGTTTATCATAAAAAAAAACAAGGGTCATCCCGAAGTGCATTGTTACTGCACTTGAGGGTGCCCCCAGAATTTGGTTCTTTCTATGTCTTAATAAATGCCAAGTGTGTGAGTTTTCTCACGTGTGTGCCAATTTTGTTACTCCTGTGGCACGTTGGCACTATTGGCGCAAAAAAAAAAACAAGGAGAACCCTAAACTGCAGTCCTACTAACTACAGATAATTTGTGCTTAACTTAGTAAAAAAAATTTACATGCTTCACCATTGTTATACATTAAAAAAAAAAAAAAATCCAATCTGTATCACTTAAGATAAATGTGTTCAATTTATAGGAATCCAAATATATGAAGTAAATACCATAAAGAAGCATTTGCCATATGTGAAATAAAAAAACTGGAATATTTACAAAAGTACAATAAAGAGAAAAATAGTTAAAAATTAATATATAAAAAAAAGACATTCTATTAAACCCAAAAGATGGCTAAGATTCCGTATACAGGTACTTTCTCACCAAGGGGATTTCATGCCAATCCTCGCAGTGTGGCTCATTCTACTCCCCTTGAGAGAGCCGCCTAGTTGAGCTACGTCACAAGGGTTGCTGTAATAGTTTGCCAGCCAGTTCAGAGGTGTCAAAAGTCAGTGCACAATTTTTTTTTTTGCTATATAGGAGGCTTTCTTTTAATTTCTGTTCTTGGATTCGTGTTCTTGGTAATTGTATGATTTTCTGAACTGATTCTCTTTAGTTTGTATATTTTACTTGAGAAATATAGCATATTTATACATTTTTATATATATATATATATATATAGTATAATATATTTATATTACATTGAAATAGATTGCTTACCTTTTTTTGCATAAATATTTTGCATGTGTTGTTAATTTCTTAACCTGATTTTTAAAATTTTTATACTTTATTTTAGTATAAAATATTTATACATATATACAGCATATTATAGTAATATATAATATATTTATATTAAACTAGGGGCTTCGCCCCTAGGCTCGCTCCTCTGGTGAATCAAGTGAATGAATGACTCAATAGTTGTTACAGCGATTGAGTCATTCATTTGTTTACAGTTGAAGCTTCCCGGCGAAATGGATGAAGCCCGGGTAGATGGGGGGTATAAGCCCGGATGAAGATGGGTGAAAAATCAGATCTTCTTTCAATCCTTCTGCAAAGCAAGCGAATGAGAAGATTTTTTTGAAGCGTTTCTTTAAAATTCAATTAAAAATCGAAATTTTAAGATAGAGACTTGAAATGAAGTTTATATGAATGAGAAAGCTTTCATCTTCCAGTTGATATAAATATTTTCTTTGTAACATAATAAGTCTGAAAGCATCGAATTTATATATCTCGAAACGCATAAATTTTTCCAAAAAGTGGGTTTTCAATTTTAATAAAAATATCAGTCTGTTTTAAATTATTTTTAAACAAATGAGGTCTTGTTTGAAGGAGAAATGTCTGTAGTCTTAGATTGTAAAAAAAAATAAAAATTCTACGATCCTTTTTTGGCGAGTTATCGTAATCTGAACATGAAAAAGTCAATATTTTCCCACAAAACATAAAATTTAAAAAAAACTTAAAGTCCGACGAATATGAGACATGTCTTACTTTCTTCCCCACATTATTCTGCATCGATTAGTATCGGTCTCGACCCCATACCCCCAGCGGTTTCGGAGGAGATAGCGTGACAAGCTTTTGACAGCGGCGGCGGCGGCTGCGGCTGCTGTGGCAGCGGCAGTTAGTTTTTTTTAGAATAGAGAGATTAAAGTAGATGAAATTAGATTGTTAAATTTGAATTTATTTTTTAACTCTTAAATTTGAAGTGATTAGGTTTGTCAATTGTAGTTGTAGGTCGGTCAATGATGTACAAAAATATGGAAACAGCAGTCCTGAGACATATCTGAGACCATAACTAAATAAAAAGAAATCTTTTTTCCAACCTTTTTTTTACTAGAGGAATGATGTTTTTCAACAGTAAATGTTGATTTAATATTAACAAATGATCACAAGATAATTTACAAGTAAGTTTTATTTATTAATAAATACTTGCATTTTATTGTAAAAGATAAATAAATAAGCTATGTTACATGTTATCACATGAGTAGCATGAAGGGCGGGGTTTAAGAACCAGACCTACCAACTTGAGATGCAAACGGCTGGTGTAAACAAAAACGGTGCCACGGTTGGCGTAAAAATTTGGTTTGGCGAGAAAGTGTGTGTATAAGGAAGCTGTTCCAAGATCATAATTAATAATGAAGTTTAATTTATATTTTTCTAACCAATCAAACACAAAGTTATTTATTCAATGTAATTCCTTGGCAAGTTTACCCTTTACCAGTTGTCAATTTTGTTTTGCTTGAAAATATATTTTAGATCTTCTAGAAATTCTATTTCAATCTCACTACCTTTAAAAGAGAGAGAGAGAGGAAGATAAAGGTTGAGAATAATATCCTTCGAAATAACAGACTTTATAACAAACAAAGCATATATAGTGGCTAAAGAATAGAACTACATTATAAACAAAGTTTCACAAAATTCGGCCCTGTGCTCCCAGTATCTGTTAAAAAATCATCTCACCAATCTTCACATGAGACCCAATATTAATGTTTAATTTAGTTTCCTTTTCAAAATATTTTTTTAGTAAGACACTGCTTTGACTTTAACTTTGTAATACATTGATCACTGTATTTAATTAATCAGATGTTAATATATTAAACAATTATTACACTCCATTTTTTTAATTAGTTATTTGATTTCTCTAAATAATAAAGAAGGAAGAAAAATTTTTAGATTTTAACTACAACTTTATTTGGAAAATTACAGGAAATTTATCTGGATAAATTGCATGTTAAAAGGTAATTAGACCTAATATGTTTTACTAGGTTGTTATTTGATTTCTTTAAAGAGGGCAGAAAATTTTTGTAAAATTTGGGAATTCATTGTGGATATTTTAGATTTTAAGAGGACTTTTTTAATTGAACATTATTAAAAAATAAAATAATTATAATTAACTTTTCTTCTTCATAATTTTCTATAAAGGATCAATTGCCTTTATTCTATAAATCTTAAATGTATTTAAACTTTTAAAAGCCTAACTATACAAGCTATACTCAAACCTATTATAAATTTACTTTTAGGGATTAAGGAAGTGTGGAGAGATTTGGATTAATTTATTATACCTTTATGTATACTTTTTTTTCATATTCTGTGACAATAATCAGTTAATATGAAGAACATTCTATGGTCATGATACAGTCACCAAGCTGTGGCGATTATGGCAGCAAAGTGTTATTGCTGCAAATTTCTGATGCTTTAATCATGTAATTATTTTGCGACGCATTTATCACATGATTTTGAGAAGTGATTTATCTTTACAAATTAGAAGAAACTTGCCATATGGTACAATTTTAAATGCGGCACTTCAAGTTAAATTTTATGTTGTGTCTTCTAGCAAGTAGCTTGTGGCAAAATGAGTGATGTGATTGACTTAAGTTTGTTATTTAAGATAGATTTATGTAAGGAGAATGGTTTAATATAGAGTGGTTTGGAATGCAAGAGGTGTTTCTATTTCATGTGTTGTATTTAACTGACTGCCATCATCAGCATATTCATGGTGTAATGAGCAGTTGACAGACCCAAGTGGGAACAGATGTGTCAAACGCACCCCCCTTGGCGATAAGTTGGCACCAACTTTTCCAGTTTCTGCAGACATATTAGGCTTAAAGTGCAAAAATGTAAACAAAAACATCAATAGCAACCAAGAAATAAAAAATAAGGTGAAAACAAACTTACCGCTGGCTGTATTAAACTTCCAAAAACATTACAGAAACCCTCACCTGCTGGTTTGAAGCAGCAATAAACATATATTCAGCTGGCTGTATTAAACTTCCAAAAACATTACAGAAACCCTCACCTGCTGGTTTGAAGCAGCAATAAACATATATTCAGCTGGCTGTATTAAACTTCCAAAAACATTACAGAAATCCCCAGTGGCTGATTTGTAAGCGTAAATGCCAATTCTCCATACAAAAACCTATTACACACCTGTTTCCCATAAAATACATCCTAAACAACAACCTCAATTCAATCATGTCACTCATTTTGCCACAAACTACACTCTACAAGACACAAAACAACATTTACCTTGGAAGGGAAGAAATTGATGAATCTAATTTCGTGAAAAGAAAACATCATTAACTTACTCAGATGTATTCCAAACCGGCACATTTTAAATCAACCACAATGTTTTCAAAAACTCAAACACATAAAACAACCAACATGTAAGTTCATCAAACCACATCTAAATTAACAGTTAATTTCAAATAAACTGCTAAAAACCTCATTTAGCCAATAAATTTGCTAGATTACAAAATAATCAATGATGTATGCATGAGAAATAAAAGCACAGCAGAAATAGCCCCAAAAAATACAAAACATTGTTCAGCGCTTTTAACAGAAATTTTAAATTCCTCCCACTTTATATCCCTAACAACCCTGACAGTATGCCTATATCTCAAAAATCTTCATCTCTAATACTATCTGAAATACGTCATTGATATTTCACAACATGGCCTCCATAATAAACCATGTACAGTGGAATCTCGATCGATCGTTTTTCTGTACATGTCGTTCATTTTATCCAGTCCCAACGATCATATTGCTTTGTTATGTTTCCGCATCTATTGTTTTCCCGCATTTATCGTTCATTTCAATCGGTCCCTTGAAAAATGGTAGATCGAGATTCCACTGTAATAAACAAGCAATGACCACAAGCCCACATGACTAAATAACCATTCAAACTGGGTTGCTACAAAAAATAAAATATCATCAAAATTGCATGGTTACTATGCCATGCACAAAATTGCCAAACTTGGCAGGGGGGTGCGTCTGACATATCTGTACTCATAAGGGCAATGATTATGCTTGGAATTCATCACTGCGTACCATATCATGTTCTTCAGGTTTACCCAATAATCATTAAAAAAAAGGTAACTTTTTTTAAGTGCTTCTTATAGAGCTTAAAATTTAAAATTTTAAAAATTAAACCTTCAATTTGGATGGACTTTTTGTTTTTTATGGCTGATTATCCAGTAATGCTGATAAATTTGATAGATTTTATGATTAGATCCTAAATGTGTCACAATCTGTCAACTTCTTTTTTCTCCTCAGTTACTGTTTTTAAAAATATATTTCCAAATTAAAATAATAGTTATAAAAAATATTCTTGTACATGGCAAAACAATTACACATATAGTTAAAAAATATATTAAAGGTACAACAAACAAAAAATTCAATACTGGACACTCTATGTAAGAACAAAATGAAAGATGGAAAAGATGATAGTCAATTTCACTCACACACACACACATATACCCTGGGAAGAAGTAGATTTTAACAAAACCAATGAATATCAGATATGCTACAGAGAAAGACTGTACCATAATCTGAAAAATATGTATAAACTTAATACCATAAGGCTTAAAGAGTCAAAAACTGGGTAGCATAACATGAATTACTTCTGGTAAACTATGAGATGGAAACTTTATGGGATCAACTGTTCTTGAAATGCACTTAATAACATGATCCTTTTGGGGAACAAACAATTCTAAAGCTAATTTCACTGATTCAGGGGCAGGATCAAAACACTTAATCGCTTCTTTAAAAATGGGAACTTCAACATATTGCTGTAGTTCAAGACTTGGACTTTTGAACATCAAATTTGTCCATCCTGACATATGAACACACGATGTGTTTCTTAAGTATCGATTAACATGTAAGAAGTTTTCTATGAGGTGTCTTTGAAACACGGTATGATTTAATATAACGCGTGGTAGTGACATATTTTTTAGTAACGTTTCAGACAGCGAGTTTCACTTCCAACAATTTGAATAAACAAACTTCTGACTGTCAGAGAAAGGTGCTGCCATTCCTCCAAATGTTATTTATTTACAAATGTCAGTCTGTTAGCCATTATGTACGTACGTAGGAACAATTTAATTTGTAATTTCTATCTTTCAAAGCACAGCTAGTTTCATAGTAACTCAAAGTGAAGTCTTCGGCCTTTCAAAGTATCAAAGATCTGCGACGAAATATACACAGAGTTTACTCTATATGTCAGTGATTTAAAGGAATAAAGAGCTACAGGTGATTTGGTAGTTGTGACCTGGGATCCATCACATCTAGACTAACTCATGCTCCTGACAAAACTGTAACATAAACATTGTGTTTTAACTTCCCTGTTTCTAAATAAAACGGAAATCACTTGTTCAGGAAACTTGGTAGCGTTGCGTGACGTAATCATCGTAAGTGGTTGGAGACTATTGCGCCTTTATTGTCTATTGATAATGTGTAGATAGTAAGAAGTACATCTTGGAGCTTTAAGCTTCAGATATTAACTTCCGCCTTCGTCTTGAATTAGTTTGAAATTTACTGTTAACCTGGGTATGTAACATTATTTTCAGTTTTATGGAATTTAAGGCACAACCTTTTAAAACTACTGAGTGAGGTGTAGCTAAACCACGATCAAAAATAAGGAGTGACTGTTTCTTAATATATATTTTCACTTTAGTTTTAACGACAGTGATGTTATAAATCTTAAATTTTATAATTTGTTTAATATGCGTTACTTATAACACTTTGTTTTATTAGTTTAAATATCTTCTTCAGTTAAAGTATTACTAATGAGCCTATTACTAATTAGAGGCATTTTAACAATTATTTTATAATGAAATCTTAATGTGCTGGGCTGAAATATGTGAATCTCTAGTGAAAAATCCAGATTTGATCTTCGAGTCACCTAGAGGTGTTGTTATAGCTCATTTTGTCTTTTTATGGGACATAATTGTTTTCTAGGCCACTTATTTTGTATAGGACAGGTGGATTTTCTTTCCTGTACTTTTTGTGATGGTAGACAGCTACAAACACTAAACACTTAGTTGCATGCATGCTCTGCACAAGGACATGTTAATTTTATTACTAAAAGGTATTGAGATGTTCAAAGGCTCTAATGGCCTATTGGCCAGTAGTCTGACATTTGTAAACAACATGAATTCATTAGTGTATGCTTGTTTTCTCAATATTTAGTTGGTAATTTTTTATTCTGTATCTTAATTATTTTCCTAAATTTAAAATTATCTTTTTTTTTGTTCTTTATGCAATTTAAAAGTATTTAAAATGATATGTGTAAATAGAAGTAAGGTGTTAAGTAATTTTAGTTACAAATTTTAAATTTTGCATCTATTTCTGTTTGTACCTAAGATATAGAGATCATTATATCTTTGTTAGTTTCATGTAGAGCTATGGTGTTCTGTCACTGAAATAATAGAAATCATGATAAAGTGTTTTTAATTTTATTTTGTCCTCTAATTCCTCGAAAGTTTTAGACTATTATATTAAAATCTTATTGTTGTTGATTTCATTTAAAGAATATTTTTCATTTCTTATTGTAGGTTGAAAAATATATTTTATAAACAAGAGGAGAGATGGATCTACTTGAAGCTTTAGATGATAATGATGGTAATTATTATTTCTTTAAATATTTATTGTAATTTTATGAAGGACAATTGAAGCCTTATAAAAAGGAATCAGTAAAAAAATGGCTTTCTCTAATCAAATTAAATAAAAATTTTGTATTTGATCATAAAATATTAATTGTTAACTCAAAAAGGCCATTTCTTTCTTTTTTTCACTGAGAAGTTGACATATAATAAATACTTTGATTCTTAGCTGTTTGTTATCCTGAATGAATAATGTTTTATTGATGAAATATGTTCTGTTTGCATTTATAAGTCATATAACTTATATAAAGGCTCTAAGATTTTATTGTGAGTAATAATTTAATTACATAATTTTATTACTGATGCATTTAAAATTTTTGTTTTTTAGAAACCAGAAGTATGGTAGAATTTTATGAAAGTCATCTTGAGTTTTTCAAGACATGTCCTGTGTATTCTCTTCGGCCTAGCGTGTATAAAACTGTTGCTGTGATGCTCCATTCAAAGTTTTATTTTGAATCTGATTGGCAAGAATATGCATCCGAAATGGGAATAACTGATAATTTGCATTTAGCTGTAAGTTTTAAAACTTCGTTTTTATAACACTTTTAATGGAATCAGCAGTTTGAAGAAGGAAACAAATCCAAATACTTTTTTTTGTGGGAAATTTTAAAAAACTTTCTTATTTATTATTTTTTCTCTTCACTAAACTTATATACAATATTTTTTACATTCACCTGCTATTTCAGTGTCTTTTATAACTTACAAGGAGCATCCATATGTAAATAACAGTATGATCCAAAAAGAAAAAAAAAATTTCAATTTTTCGGTGCTTGTTCCCTTCTTCAAACTGCAGGTTCAATTATAATTGATAAAGAGGTTTAATATATTCATTAGTTATAAATATATTTTTATATTTGAATGTTAAATTAAGTATATTGTTATTTTTCGCTCTTAAAAATAAATACCCATATTAATCCTAATTAAATATGTTATATTTATTCTCAACAAAAGACACTTATTATTTCAAGTTGATCATTTCAGCTATCTGTTATATACAAAATTTTTCCTTTTCTTAAGTTCAAAATTTTAATATAGTAGAATAGAGTACATAATTAGTCTATGAATGAGTCTGTTATACAGATTTAATTTTTTTTTGTTATCATACACTTTGCTTGATACTTTTTTCCCCCCTTACGCAGGCATTGGCAACATCAGCCATGATTCCTCTGGCAGCCCAATAAAATACTTTGCTTGATACTGTAAAAGAAGTTTTTAATCAATTACTGTCTTAATATTTATGATTTTAATAAGTATGTTAGACATATGGATGAAGGACTTGTTAAATTTTTGAATTAAATCAGAACTTAAAAAAAACAAAAACTATAGTTTATGTTCTAAAATATACAAGGCATACCAATACCATATACCAATTTTTATAGTGGATAGACTAAAATAGTATTCTAAAATCATAGAGCAAATTTTTATCCTTAAAATTAAATTAGTATTGAAAAAGAGTTTGTTCTTCAGTGTAATCAACACCATGATAAGGCATAGTTTAATAGAAAAATGAATCTCAAAAGTTTCTTTTAAAAATATGCAGGTAGTTTGATTGTATTGTTTTTTCATTCACAGTATTTACTGTATTGTGAATGTTAGAGCAAGGTATACTAGAGAAAAATTCTTAAATAATAAATAGTCAACAAGTGAAATTTTAAAATTTTATTGCTAAATACTTGTGGTTGTGTTATGAAACTTTGTATCATAGTAGCTCTAAAGTAATTTTATACTTTGATCTAGGCAGTGTATTTTAAAGGTTTTATTATTTATTTTACTGTTGTATTTTTTGTTGTAATAATCAGAATATGTTTGACTTTCTTAGATAATCCAGGAAAGTGCTAAAGCATCAAATGAGCGACCAATGTTTATTACAATGAGGAATGCTCTGGAACGTGTTAATGGAAATCTTGCAAATATCATTAAGACTTTTTTAAGAACAAATCGATATGATGTATTGGCATTTTTAGAACCTCATGTTAAAAGTAAGTGGCCTGTTATTCATTTGTATTTTTACCACAGTTAACTTTAGATGATGAATAAAATCAACTTTAAATTACATACTGCATGTAAAAAAATGAAATTGTAAAATATATTTTATCATTTTACACAGAAAATTGAGTTTTTTATTATAAAATTTGTAATTTCTCTTATGTATTTATATTTTTAATGCTCAGAAATGTAGACTAGTTGACATTCCAATGCCAGTGTAAGAGCCCTAACTCTTAAAAAAAAAATAATAACTATGCAATATTCAATAAAAAAATATCAATGTGTAAAAAAAAATTGCCTTTGATAGCAGAAAGCCTAATGGTTCATTTGTATGTTGTGAAATAGAAAACTCACATGTTATTGTACAAATATATTTTCAGGAAAGAAGTGTTTCTCCTTAAAAACTGAGTCTGTGAGTTTGAAGTTACAACAAATTATATGTTTATAAGCTGTTAGGTTGTTCATCACCCGTATATATGTAGTTATTAATTAATTAAGTGAAAAAAATAGATTTAAAAAATAATGAGTAAGATTCTTAAGTAAATTAAAATTGGATATATATTAAAAAATTACAATGATTCTAAAATTTTGTGATGATTTTCAAGTCTTGTATATTACTATGTTTGTGTGTTATCACTATGTGAGTTTGCCCAAGGCTGTTTGGTGTCACTCTTTGAAGCATTAGTCATACTGTCTGTCCCTCAAGGGGCATCAGTCACAACAGTATGCATCAGTCACAACAGTATGCATTGAATTGCATTAAAGAGAAAGCTGAAATATTATCGTTCAAGCATAAATTTTAAATAAACCTGTAAATTTCTTTTGGTCTCGAATTTTTAATGTACTGTATTTAAATTATTTTTCATAAATCTTTTAACCCAAGCCTTAAGTTGGTGCAGTTTTGTGTTACAAGCATCAAAATAAATAATATATTATTACAATTTGGTAATTTGTCAGTAAACTTGTTGACAACTTTTATTTGCTTAGTTTTTGTTAAATAGAATGTTTTTGTTAAATAGAATAAGATTAGTTATGTATGTATATTTCAAAGATATGCTCAGACAGTTTTGACTAAGTTAATTCTTCATATGATGGATAGTATTGCTATTGCTGTAAAATATTAGAGTTTTCAAATTATTTGCATATTTTGTGATCAAGATTTTGTGATCCAAGAAAAGCATAAACTTGCTGTTCTGTCTGTTGAGCAATCAGTCAGTCTGCCATTCTGTGTTCTTCAAAATCAAAAACAATTTAGTAACACTTAATAATTACTTAAAATTCTATCATGCCTCTTCAAAAATTATATAAATGAGTGAGTGCAGTTCACAATTAAAAAAAAAATCATGACTGTGTCAATTCTGTATGTAGTGTATATTTAAACTAAGTCACACAAGCTTTGTCATTTATTTACAATTATCAAAACAAAATATTTTTCTGTGATTTTTTTTTTCTTTTGTGTGTGTGGGTAAAGTTTTTGTATGGATTATATTTTGATTCATATGAAACAAAGTCCAGGCTTATCTATGTCATAAAGCATCTTTTTACAATTAACATATTTTTGTGCTTAAAATTTCTATTATAGCTAAGGGAAATCAGCAAAAATAGAAAATAAATTATCACATAGCTTGGAACTTTTAAACATAAAATATTCTGTTCTGAACAGGATTGCTTATTGAAGTTCTGTTATAACAGATTTTATTCGACAAAACATGTTCCAATGTATATATGCTATGGGGTATTTATTTTTTTGATAACCTCTCAAAAATAATCTTTCATATAATAGTATTTTTAGCATATTAAAGATGGAGTTTAAAATTTTTTTTTCTTGATTAGTTTTAATCACACAACCTTTTAACTTTTATCATAAAAATGAGCCGGTATTATGCATTACTATGTAAGTATTTCGATAAACTCCATTGTAGCATGTTTTTTAGTTGGTCTTTCACTTCCTACATTTTTATTTGCATTAGTGTATGTATGTGTGTGTGTGTGTATGTATATCTATATATATAAAACAGTTCCGTAACTGACTCATTCACTGACTGACATACAATGCACAGACCAAACCGCTGGACCTAATGGGCTGAAATTTTGCATGGGGATTCTTCTTATAGTGTAGGAGGGCACTAAGAAAGATTTTTGAAAAATTCTTAGATTTTTTAAAATTAAATTTTTAAGCTGTTTTAGTAACTTTTTTTAAGTTTGCATTTAAAATAATAAATTGAGCATTATAAAATTTATACCATGAGAAAGATCATAAAAATTCCTTTAAAATGAAATCTTTCTCGAATCTTTACCTCCATTTTCTGATTTTTGGTGAATTTTTAAAGATTAATTTTTAGAATTTAATTTATTAAATGCTCATCACATGATTTCTTTTTCTGGTACTTTAAATAAATTTATCGTCACGTGCATAACAACTAAATAGACAAAAAAAAAATTTTTCTTGCTAATGCGGCAGAGATTGGATATTATTTTGTCTATAAAAATATCACTTACGATTTTTTTATAAATATATATATATATATATTTTGTACATCAATTGTATATATTGATTGTCATAATTATTATAAATATATATATATATTTTTTTTTTTGGCATTAATTGCATACATTGACAGTTGTATTTAATTTGAATGTACTCCGTAGTGAAGTGCGGGTTTTCAGCTAGTATGTATATATATATATATATATATATATATAATAGTATATAATATATATATATCACTCACACATGCATTCATATATTATAGATCTAAATATAACAGCTGTGTTAGTTGTATCTTAAAAATAAAGGATATTTAGTTAGTTATGAGTCAGTGAATCAAAATTTACGGAATATTTATAATGCTATTGAAGTATATAAGGTCTATATTTGGGTTTATTTATGATAGGTAAAGTACTTAAAATATCTGAATTATACTCATAATGTATTCACTTTTATTTCTTTTGTATGTTCTGTTCAGCTGTTAAATAACTTTTGGAATGTAGTTTGTTTCATTTTTTCCCCTTACCCCTTAAAGCGAAATGAGCTATAGAGGGAGCTATGTGTGCATCTCAAGTGTTTTGAAGTGGTGTTCTATAGTTAGATTGATGTAATGATATGAGCTGAACCACCGTTTTGAAGGTTGGCGAAACCTAATAATGTTCGCCATTGTAAATAGAAAATAAATGTTATGTGTTTGTGTAAGAGTGGCCTAGTGCAATGATTCTTGCATAACTTTGGTGTAAGAGGCCGAAAATACCCTGGAATTGGAAAAAGTTGTTAATGAACTATGAACTGTATTTGTCTGAAGAAAATGGAAGCCCAATTTAAATGAGCGAAGCACTTTCATTTTCGGGGATTTTTAAGGTACAAGTTTTTTCTTATTTGCAATCTTGGGTGTATTTAGATTATCGTTTGATTGTGAGGAATTGTATAAGTAATTTTAAATATTAAAATGTCCAATCACGAACGTTTGGAAATGTTGAAAAAGAAGCGATCTGTTGTGAGAACACTAATGACTAAATTGGTAAACAAAAGCGAAAGTATTTTAAATTCTGATTCGGAAATTGATATTGTTGAATTGCAGGAAAATTTTGACCTTCTAATTGAAAAATCTGATGATTTGAAAAGTCTTGATAAAGAAATTGAGTCATTGATTAATTTGGATTTGATTGAAGAAGAGATCATTGCTAGCGAAGAATATAACGAAAAATGTTTAAAATTGTTAGAAAAAGCCGTTTTTCCCCCAAGCGATTTTTACTAAGTGAGCTGTATGTTTGACGTCACCATTACCGTCGATTACGTCATTCATCCATGGCGATGACGCAATCACCAACCCAGTGACGTACACCTCCGTAATGGTTAACACTGTAACCGAAACTTCAACCTCTTGAAAATATTTGCATATTTCCACAGCCAAGCGTGCCACCAGGCGGCGGCACACACCAGTCGGGTATAAAAGCCGCAGCAGCTAGGCAGTGGTGTGTTGGTTTTTGGTGTTGCTGGTTGGATCGTGGGTAGTTATGTAGTGAGCTGTATGAGCTATGCCCTGCCGTTAGACCTCGTCCCGGCATCTCCAGAAGTCACAGAGTTCTCTCACATAGCAAGACGCATGATATGGGAAGATATCCTGGCACCGGCGGATCCCCAGCTGAGCTCCAGCAGATTTCTACTAAAACCTTGAGGGGCCGTTTTCCGGGCAACTAGTATCGGAGCCCGCTATCTTCGTAGGTTACCCGCGCAGTGATAAGATACATCAGCATCAATCAGGTTGTACCCAAGTTTTTGACTTTGTTTCTGCACCTCCGTTTAACTTTTACTTTAAGCAAATTTTGAAGTCAAGGAGCTTTTACCTTATGTTATAATCAAGACTGTTATTCTTTTGAATGTTGTTTGTTTTTAATTTCCGTATCCGCTAATGAATAAACGTTAGCTTAATTTTAAACTTGTCTGGTTATTTTTGTATGTTTGCACACCACACACTATTTCCGGCTAATATAGCTACTTTTAAGAAAATCGTCAGGTTATCACCCACCTTCCACTGCGAGCCAATATGACTCTGTAACCCCAAGCTACATGTGTAAAGCTATTGGCACTTTTAGCCATATTACACTAGTAGGGATTCGGCATTTCTGCCAAATTCCCTAACAAAAATGTTAAAAAAATATGGCGCGATTTTTAGAAGGAAAAAGAATTACTAATATACAGAGATTGGAACAAAACTTAGATGTTCCAGGTCCCTCTCAGAATTATAGCTATAGTGCCCCGCCATTCATTCCTAAATCGGTAAAACTTCAAAAATTGACAATCGAAAAATTTTCTGGCGATCCAAAATGTTGGACAGAATTTTGGAATAGTTTTGAAAGCACGATTCATCAAAACGAATCGCTTACTAATGTACAACGATTTTTGGACCAGCGTATAACGTTGTATGCGGTTTAGAACTAACTAGTGAAAATTATGAGAATTGTGTAACAGCTCTTAAGGAAAGATATGGTAGAAAGAATGTTTTAATTAATTCGTTTATGAGCAAAATTTTGAATTTAGAAGCTGTCAAATATTCTTCGAATGTTCGAGCTCTTCGTAAGCTATATGATGAGTTACAAGTTTGTATTCGAAATTTGAATGCGATGAAAGTCATTTCCGGTTCTTATGGACATTTATTGATACCGATATTGTTAAAGTTGATGCCAGATGATTTAGTTTTGGAATTTAACAGGCAAAAGAATTCTAAAAATGATGTAAATGTTTCAGAATTAGTAGATTTTTTGAAAAGGGAAATCGAATGTAGAGAAACTTCGTCATTAATTTCGAATGACAGAAAGGAAGTTTCGGTTTCGCGTAGTAATTATCAACCGAAATTTGAAAATAAAAGATTTGTAAAGAATACACCCACGACTGCTTCATTTAATGCTCAGAGAAGTTTTATATGCATCTTCTGCTCAAGGTCTCATGATTCTTTAAAATGTAAAAGTTCGCCTGATGATAAAATATCAAAACTGAAATCTGATAATAGGTGTTTTTCTTGTTTTAAGAAATTTCACGTAAGTCGAAATTTCTTTAATAGCAAACCATGTGATAAATGTAAAGGTAGAAACCATCATGAATTGATTTGCTTGAAAAATAATAGTCGATATAGGGCAGGGCCCATAAGAAATAAAGATGGTCAAAATTTACAGGAAAATGAAAGAGATTTTCAAAATTTGGGATCAAATATTAATGAAGTACCAAATGTGAATGGGACAAATTCTTCTAGTTCGGGAGTGATTACTTCCGTTTTGCAGTGCATTTCAGGTCCCAAGAACGTTATGTTGCAAACATGTACTGTTTTGGCATCTTCTGATAGTAACGCCAAACTAACATGAATTCTGTTGGATAATGGGAGTCAAAAAAGTTTCGTGAATAGGGAATTAGCAAATCCTCTAAAATTAAAACCGATTAGAAGTGAAACGCTCTCTGTTTATGTGTTTGGTGTTAAAAATGCTCCCAAAAAAGTGTACCCAGTAGTTTTAATTGAGTTGAGAAAGAGAAACAATTCGCATGTCAGAATAAAGTTTGAAGCTCTTGTGACAGACAAAATATCGGCGTCGCCAATATTTGCCCCTAATGTAAACATTCAGCACTTGATGCAGAGTCGCGAATTGGAGATCGCTGACTCATACTTAGGAGATGATTTATTGAACATAGAAGTACTAATCGGAGCAGATGTGTTTTGGGATGTCGTGTATGCTCGAGAGAAGATTCCCATAAACAAAAACTTGAAAGCTATTGATACTCTTTTTGGATGGGTTTTAACTGGATTTCTGTGTGAGGAAAACAGCAGATGTTCTCAGAATATAGCAGTAATGCACGCGAATATTATGAATGATTTAAGGATGTTCTGGGATTTAGATTCAATGGGTATTAGTTGTGAAAGTAATAAATTATCGGATAAAGATAATGCTTTGATTAATCAGTTTGAGAGTGAATTGCAATTCAAAAATGGAAGATATGAGTAAAAATTAATATGGAAATCTAGTGCGGATGTAGTAGATAATAATTTTGAAGTAGCAAAAAGACGTTTTGAATTGTTGCGCAACCGTTTAAATAAAGACACAATTATGTTCCAAGATTATAAGGAAATTATTGAGGATCAGCATAGAAAAGGTATCGTTGAGGAATGCTCAAATGAGGTTCAAAATTCTGAATATTACATGCCACATAGAGCTGTCATTAGGTTCGATAAAGAAACTTCACGCGTTCAAATAGTTTTTGATGCTTCTTCTAAAAAGGAAAATGCAAAATCTCTTAATGATTGTCTAGAATCTGGTCCTAATTTGAACTCAAATGTTTTGGATGTAATACTTAAATTTTGTCAGTATGAGATCGCATTCTGCGGCGATATACAAAAGGTGTTTTTAATGATAGGAAATGTGGAAGAAGACAGAAATTATTTGAAATTTCTTTGGTATCAAAATGATGAGGACAAATCCTTCAAAATTATGCGGATGACACGTGTATCTTTCCTTTAAGGGCATGACCCTTAGTCCTTTCATTTTAGCGGGTACGATAAAGTTTCACATAAAGAAATACAAAAACGAAAAGCGGGATAGTTATGAAATGTTAAATTCGTCATTATATGTTGATGATTTATTTTATGGAGCAGATAATTTAGAAGATGCATACCATTTGTCATCTGATGCGTTTAACATTTTAAAAGATGCAGGGATGAATTTGAAAAAACCAAAGTCTAATTCGAGAGAACTAAATGCATTATGGGTTAACAATAGAATTGCAGATAATTTAGATGATTCGCGTAGTTACCAAAAGGTGTTAGGTATGCTGTGGAATCCTGAAAATGACATTCTTAAATTGGATACTACAGCTCTTGTAGAAACTTAAAACAATAAAAAGGACACTAAGAGAGGTGTGCCTCAAACTGTAGCCAAAATCTATGATCCTGTAGGCTTCATATCACCGTTCGTTGTCAGAGTAAAAATTCTGCTTCAAGAGATTTGGTTAAAAGGATTAGATTGGGATGATCAGCTTCCGAATGATCTTATATCAAAATGGACAAACTGGTGTTCGGAGATAATTAAACTGAACGACTTATCGATTGAGAGGAAACACTTCCATTGTAAACAATCGGAAAGAAATGAAGTCACTTTACATGTATTTTCCGATGCAAGTCCCAAAGCATATGGTGCAGTTGCATTTGTTAGATACCTGAATAAGAAGAACGAATTTTGCACTAGTTTGTTATGTCTAAAAGTAGATTAGCCCCTCTGAAACCTTTGACTTTGCCTCGGCTGGAGCTCATGGGCTCTGTCGTTGCAGCTCGAATGGTTGAGCACTTGAAACAGATATTTCCTGATATGTGGTCTAAAATTAATCTTTGAACTGATTCATCGATAGTAATTCACTGGATAAAAGGATTCTCTAAAGAATGGAAACCATTTGTGTGTAACCGTGTAGCCGAATTTCAGCTACTCACTGACCCAGACTGTTGGAAACACTGCCGCTCAAAGGACAATCCCGCAGACTTATTAACGCGAGGTTTAGATGCCTCCACGGTTTGCAGAAGTTTGTTATGGTGGCATGGACCAGAGTGGCTGCAGCTTCCTGCTGAAAACTGGCCCACTCTTCAAGTGAGGTCTGTAAATAAAGAAGACTTAGAGTGTCGTAGCGGTGTACGTATCAACGAATGCATAGTTAAAGTTGTTGAGAAACCTATTGACGTATCAAGATATTCTAGCCTTTTACGAGTCTTGAGAATCACTGCATGGATCAAACGTTTCATCTCGAAAGCTAAGAAGTTACCCATTAAAAATGGCCCCCTCACTGCTGCTGAACTTCAGAATGCTGAAGAATTTTGGATACGGAATGAACAGAAAGAAATATATCATTCTGAAATTCGTGCATTACAGAAGAACCAGACGATTCCGGCAGAATCTAGCCTGTACAGTTTAACTCCATTCCTTGATGATAAACAGATTCTTAGGATTAAGGGGAGATTAGAAGAAAGTGAATACACTATAGATGAAAAACACCCAATAATTCTCCCTCGAAGTTCTGAATTCACTGTTTTACTAATACAATGTGAGCATAATAAGACTTTACATAGTGGAGTTGCTGCAACCTTGTCAAAAATTAGGAGGAAGTATTGGATCTCCAAGGGCCGACAGCTGGTAAAGAAAATAATTGGAAAGTGTCTTATTTGCCAGAAGTATGCAGTGAAACCAGCCAATCAGGTGAATGCGCAAATTCCACGGGACAGAATTGCTGAAACGCCACCCTTCAGTATTTCTGGTATCGATTTTACTGGACCTGTCATGGTTAAGACTGGAAAAGAGGTAACAAAATCCTATATTACTCTATTTACTTGTGCTGTCACTTGGGCGGTACACCTCGAGTTGGTATCAGACATGACGACCAAGAAATTCATGTTAGCTTTTCGACGATTCGTATCCAGGAGAGGAAATTGTCATATAGTGTACTCTGATAATGCAAAATCCTTCAAGAGTGCGAACAAGGATTTGATGTATTTCTTCAATATTATCAGAGATGAGGAATTCAAGAATTTAATATCATCAGAGGGAATTGCTTGGAAATTTATAGTTGAACATGCCCCATGGTGGGGAGGATTTTATGAGCATCTAATGAGAAGCATTAAAGAGCCTCTCAAGAAAATCCTTGGACGAGTGCTGTTAACATTTGAAGAACTTACGACTGTTCTGCTGGAAATAGAGGTTGTGCTGAACCAAAGACCTCTCACCTACGTTTATAATGATTCTTGCGAACCGGAGCCTCTTACTCCATTTCATTTTCTCCATTTTGGACGTAAGGATATAGAATACCCCTGTAATTTTGCTGAATTACTGCAAAAAGCTTCCTCAAAGGAGTCTTTGACTAAAAGAAAGCAGTACCAGTCAAACATGTTAAAACAAATTTCGCTAAAGTGGAAAGATCAATATTTACTGGATCTTAGAACTGCCCATCACTTTGTTACTCCGGTAACTCAGAAAGACTTGAAAGTGAGTGATGTTGTTTTGCTTGAAGGAACTGGAAAGTCAAAGTTTTTATGGAACTTAGGAGTTATAAGTGAAGTTCTCCTAGGACGCGATGGTCATGTTCGATCCTGTTTGGTTAAAACAGCCAAAGGACTGTTCAAAAGACCAGTGCAGCTTATATATCCTTTAGAACTTAATGATCCTAGTGACTGATAATTTTTATTTAATTGCATTTGCATGTTTCTTTAATAATCTTTACATTCTTGATTAATTTAGATAATACTCTATTTGTTCATTTATGTTACTTTAATTTAGATATCATTTTGTATATTGTGTTTTGGTTAGATTTATTTCTGTGAAAGTGTGTTTATGTGCTTTTAAATTGTCACTTGCATTACTAACTGTTTTTATTGTTTCAAATTTGTTTCTGAATAGTTTTGAAATTTTATGCCAAGTATGTAATTGAACTCTAATGAGTTCAAGTGGGGAGTGAAGTGAAATGAGCTATAGAGGGCGCTATATGCGCATCTCAAGTGTTTTGAACTGGTGTTCTATAGTTAGATTGATGTAATGATACGAGCTGAACCACCGTTTTGAAGGTTGGCGAAACCTAATAATGTTCGTCGTTGTAAATAGAAAATAAATGTTATGTGTTTGTGTAAAAGTGGCCTAGTGCAATGATTCTTGCAAACTCCTGTTCTTCTGCTATCATTAGCATTCTAGTTTATTTTTATTGGATTGTTTGTGAGAACATAGTGTATTAAGTTATTTAAAATGAAGAATCTGTTTGCTTTTACATTAATTTTTCACATGCTTGAACTTAAATATTATCAAATTCATTTTCATGTTTAACATGAAAATAAATGAGTTACTGAGCATGTTCAAATATTGAATTTGGATAAATAAAACAAGTGATCTGGTAAGGTTTTATAATTGTGGGATGAGTCAAAGGTTTTGTTCACTTTATAAAGTTAAAAACTCTACCCAAACAAACACAACTGTGCTCTATTTCTGATACAAAAATGTGTTAAACTTTTACCTTGCATTGAATATGCCATAAATTTCTTTCATGAAGCAGATTAAAATTTGTTCAGTGAATCAAAAAGCACAATAAACTTTTAGGAAGTTTTATGTTGCTGGGATTCTTCAATTGAAAATTGGATATGAAGTCAAGTTAAGAATATTTTTCTCTTCTGAAGTGGTAATTTTGCTGTGTATTCTACAAAACCTAACACCTTTGTAATTTTAATTTGATACATTCATCCTTTAAGACTGCTGTGTACTAACCCTATTGGATTTGCTCACTTCATTGTTAACCTATGAACAAAATTTATCTACTATTTACAGCTACATAAATGCAGATTATCAAATAAAAATGGTATTTACAGATAGCCAAAACTTTTCTGCACCTTCCAACAGGATTCATTTTTTAAATTTCATCCACCAAAGGAATTATGAACATTTAAAACACACTATACCAGACTTTTTTCCTGAATAATTTTAATTTAAAAATATTATTTGCATAATTTTTTTTTAAATGAAAAATGCCCTGAGGTGTAAAATTTCTTTTTCTATCTCAGAGTACAATTTAAAAAAAAAATCTTACAGTCCAAGTCGGCAATCCTTGGACAAATTTTCTCTGTAGGTTAACATTGAGGTGAGTGAATCCAATGGGGTTAGTATACAGCAGCCATAAACATATTTTTATGAACATACAAAATCTATTTGCATATAGGTTATCAAAACTATAAAAATGCATTCTTATACATATTTATGATGAGCTATATCTCAAAGTGTATAGTCATTTGAAATGTGCCATATAGAGTGATAGAATGTTTCGTATATTAGCATTTTGTGATAGACTATATGATATATTTTAAAGTGCATAATACAATTTTTATTTCTTTTAAAGAACTTCTAGAAAAGATTCCTGATACTGTGGTAAAAGGATTTGGGGATACTGAACAGAATATTCCTTGCCTGAAAGACAAGAATTTAGATCTTTCATCAAAAACAACTGAAGAAGTGAACTGTGAAACAGTTTCATCTCTGTATAATATTTATACTGAGCAGTCTGATAAAGCTTTTGCAATTGAATTAGATCCTACATTAATAACAAAACTTAAAACCTTTGAAATAAATGCTTTATCAAAAAATTCTGAATGTGGAAATCCCTTATCTGAATTGAAGTTTCATCCACATTCAAATTTGAGTTCACTCTCATGTGAAGAAAATTCACTACAAGACGTACTTCCATCTGCACCACCTGAAGAAAGATTATCTGTACTCATACAACATACAGAATGTGACTATGAAGTAGCCAAGCAATTATGTGTGAAGTTAAGAGAAGGAGGCATTGCTGCCACAACCTTATTTGATATGGAGATTCTAATCAGGATGGATCCTACAGGAGCTTTAAGTAAAGTATTCCAAGAAGTATGTATATCTTTTCAGTTTAAATTTTTATTCTGTTTCCTAGCTAGTTCTTTGATAATTTATACTAGAAATTATTTTTGAATTTTAATTAGGTGATCTAATTCTAAGAACAAGAGGATAAATTCATATGTATTTTTTTCTTTCCATTCAGTTTTGTGCCAATTAAAATAATTTATTTTACAGTTGTGAATAATAGTAGCTGCAGATATTTTTCTATATAATTAGGAATTAGTATGCCTGCTAATATGAAAAGCTTATGACATGCCCTCTTTGAAGGAGCCGTCATATGTAAAAGTACTTGTGTCTCACAAATCTAGACAATCTAGATTTTGTTGTGAAATTTAATGGAATTGTGTAGTCTTCCTTATAATTAATTGTCATGCCAAGACCTTGATACTGAGGTCAAAAGATGACTCTTCATTGCCTCAGATTGTCAGTGTTATCATGTATACATTTTTGCTGAATAAAAATAGATTCAATTTTTTCAATACTTCTTTGAAATAACATTAAAAAGATCTGATTTATATGAACTGCTTTTGTAGCAAAATTGACAAGAAAAAAAAAAAAAAACCCTGCTTTCTTTTCTAAGAGGAGAAGTGGAAAGCTCTGCACTAGTGCTTGTAAATAAATGAGCAATGCCTTTGCAAATACAGCAGGTATGTTCAGGTGTGATCTAAAAAAAGCTAACTATAAAAAATAAATGCTGCATCTAAACAAATAGCATTTTTTTTAAAAATCCTGTGAGCTATTGTCTACTCATTTGTTATCCACTTATTCATATCAATTAAAAGTTTAGTTTATGAATGAATTTATTTATGAAAGAAAAGTAAGTTAGTTGCACTCTCGGAAATAAACACTTCCAAAATTACTAAAATTATATCATTTTCTTGTGTTAGCTGTTTCTTAAAAATTAAAAATATCAATTTTTAAAAAAATAATTGCAATTAAATTCTTTAACATTTGATTTATTTTGAAAAACTTTTTCTAAATAAGGGTTTAATTTTCTTTTACTATTATATTAACAATTGATTTATTTTTTTAACAGTTGTAAAGCATTTTAAAATGAAAAAAATTTTGTGTGCCAGTTTTTTAGTATAATAGACTGTAAAATGAATTGTTTTCTTGCCTTTTAGGTCGATTTTATTGTTCCCGTTGTTTCTTTGGAATTCCTGCAACAGATTGATCCACAATATTGTGGCAGTTATGATGCTAAGAGCAATAGAACTTTATATCAGTTAATAACAAATGAATATCAACATAATAGTTGTGTTAATTTTCGTGTAAGACCAGTGGTTGTGCCTGGAATGAAAAGATGCAAGAAGTTAACTGATAATGTTATTCTTGCTTATTCATTTCGATTGTGGAATGAATGTGAAAAACTCATAAGGGTCTTAAATGAAACCAAAGAACTAATAAAACAATATCGATCAAAGATGAAGAAGATAAACACTTAAATCCATAATAATATACAAAGCATTTATCTTCGACTTATTATTTTCCCCCATTAATACCATAAAAATACCAAATTTCTATTTAATGACAATTTTTTCAAGGTAATAAGGTGTCATTATATTGAAGCTCACTTGGATTTGCGCCTGGAGGAACTTCTCCCTGGGTACAAGTTCAAGGACTTTCAAGATGCACATATACCCTAAAATATTTTATAAAGAGACTAAATAACTACTCAGTATTAAATTAGGAGAGATGCTGTATGGAGATTGCCCCTGGACACACTCTGACCTCACTGTCCCTCTGGATATGAGTTTTCAGAGTAAGAGGGAATAATAATAATAATAAAAAAACAGCACTGCTAATTTCTATTGTATTGAATCCTTATTTAATTTAAGTTAATATGGATTCAAGTCATATTATACGATAAACCAGCCTTTGTATAGAAATTTAATTATTGTTAGATCAAATTATAAAAGCTTCCTTAAAAATTTTAAAAGAGCAGGAAGGGTTATTTGAGTACAATTAGTGTCATACGTTTTTTAAAGATGTGATCAAATTTGCTTCAAATTTCATAAAGACTTAATGAATGATCATTTAAGATCATTTTGAATAATAGCATGTTCTTTGCTCGTAGAGCTTATTTGACAATTTTGAATTAAGAATGATTTAAATTCTTGAACGTATAATAAATTTAGAGAGATGTCAAGGTATTGTGAAATTGTACACAAGTCATAGAAAAGTTGGGAAAAGTCAAATGAACAAGAGACATCCAGAGTGATTGAAAAATTGCAATATTAAATTTCACCTTTTATTTTTTTGAAAATTAATAAAGTGACAGTAAATGTAATTACAGAAGTTATAATTTTTTCATTTAACGCAAAGAGTACTGCTGAAAAATCTATTTAACTAGACCAGGAATACACAAACTGAGGTCCAAGGCCCAAGTTACTCAAACTCATTATCAGGCACATGCGTAAACATAATTTTGGAAATGAGTTGCTGAAAAGTATAAAACTAAACAAAAATCTGCCACCTGCTGCTCACATTTTTCACATCAATGTATCTTTGTGTATCATCCAATTCCAAATTGAAATATGTAAAGAACATGTATAGAAATCTACTGTTTCTTGCCTCAATGGCATATTGAGAGTGCATGTAGCAAGGTCAAACCCAGTTTGTTTAAAATATTCAAAAATTTGTCTCAACAAAAAAAAATACACTAAATTTTTAAATAAGCATTTCAATACATTTAGGTTTTGAGTTTTATTTTTTACATTAATATATTATGAGGTATTATGTACTATGCTGTGACCTTGCGTAACTTGGCAAACATGTGTTAGCTGCCCGAGAGAAGTAAAGGTTGAGTATGGCTGATCTAGACACTTTTAGAATGTTCCAGGTTTTTCATAAATTTTTTCCCCACTTTGTTTTCATAATTTCTTTAATAAAAACCCAAGACTGGAGTTCCATTGTTCTATATAACTAAAGATAATTGTTATAATTTTGCAAGTCAAAATTTTAAAAATTTTCTCAAGTATGGCTATAGACCTAAACATCATTTATGTTAAAGAGCTATTTTAAAAAGGGGAGAAATTGCATATTAGAGTTCAAAACCTAGCAGTATATTTATTTAGCAAAGAGAGAAGCTCATATTTATTTTCTAAAAGTTGTTTAGCTTATTATTTGGAGCTAAAAGAAGATATCTCTTGATTTAACACAAGAAATTAATTTAAAACTATGTTATACCAGAATATGGATTTTACTTACCTTTTGAAAACTATTGTATTGAACTTTAAGTGTACAAATAATCTTAAGTCTAAAATCTTTAGTGCATAAAAGCTTCATTTTTTTTTTTTTTTTTTTTAAAAGGAAGGTTATATGTAAATTATACCTAATGGCATCATAGCCAATCTTCTGGGCATTTGTAATATATATATATATATATATATATATATATATATATAAAGTAAATAATGATTCTTTTGTCTCTGTAACTGATATCAAATTATCATAATGTAATCACATTTAATTATGTGTTCCAAATTGCCTCATTCCGTATATTGGGCTCCAGAAAACTTATTGTTGAATATATTACTTGTTGTGGTATATTAAAAAATCAAATAAGAAATAAATTTTTTAAATTTATTAAACTTACTTATTTAATGATATTATAAATTATATTTTAATTACCCTAAGAGCTCTTTACAAGATTTAAATTATACTTTTTATTAGATGCCTTACATATAATCATAGCTTGAATTTCTCATTCTCTTTTTAAAAGAAAAAAATAGGCAATCAGATATTCCATAGTAAAGGCTTTATATAAGTTTATAAAGCCTTTACTATGGAAAGTTTGTATACATATGCTCATAAATGACTTTTAAGGATGCTTTTCATGAAAATGGTTTTATTTTATCTAGTTTATTCTTGTGGGTCAAACATGTGCAATCCCTAACATAGAAAGGCTTATATGTCATCTTATCTTTCATAAAAAAATTTAAATTTTCCCTAAGTTAGCAAATTATATTTAATACTTCATAACTGATATGTGCATAGCTATCTTTGAAATGTGTATGAAAGATAATAAAAATGAGATATCAGAAAAAAAATACCTTTTTTGATTCACAAATAGTGCATGAAAACTTTCGTAGAAAAAAAATAGATGTTTACTTAAAATTTTGTGAGCAATGAAAACTTTTTAATGATCCATTTGTCTGTGAATCAGTTGCCATGTTCCTCATCCAGAGTGCATTAAAGTTCTTGTTTGTAAATTATTTTTTCCTCCATTCAAAGCATTTTTTAAGTTATCATTGTAATAGAAATGCCGTCTTAAACTACTGTCATCTAAAAGTGTGACCTGCAAGACAAACTAGACAATATCTGTTAAAAAATGTCAGTCTGTGTTATGGAAAGATTTCTAAAAATGGAAGAAATTGTTCTCAATCTGTTAGAGATAGCTCAGAAGTTGTGAATTATTTTATGAGCTTATGTTGTAGACTTTTCTAAATATGATGATATCTGAATACCTTTGCTTAAAAAGTAAGGAAGGTGATTTGTAGATTATATATATATATTAGAGAGAGAGTGAGTGAGTGAATATAAATGTTTGTTTTTAGATCACGTTTAAATATGTTTATGTATGGAAATAAATATCTGCAGTTCGTGCACATCATTTAAGAATGAGATATGAAACTTTTTAAAACTGGCGTGTATTTGTATATAGCTTGTTTATATTTTTCTACAGAGCCATATTTTTAAATCTTAAGTAATCTGGTCATTTAAAGTGCCTTAAAAGTATTGGATATATTTTATTATATGATATTTTTTATGTAGCATTTCGTTGTTTATTACTTTTGTTATTCAATAAAATTACCATATAAACATTGTTCTTATCATTATTGTTTTCACATCCGTATTTCTTGATCTCGTACTTTTTTCACTTTTGTACCCCTAGGACCTGTTGTTCATATTTCCGTAAAATGTGCCTTTCATAGAAGCAAAATATTTGTCAATAATATATTATAAAAATTTAGTGGCTGTTACAAAATAAATGTTTCGTAACTGTAAAGAAATGACCAGTTAGGGGATCAAAAACGATGGAATTTAAAAATATTCAATGGGGTACCCAAAAGTAACCAGAATTTCTTTTTTATGATTTGTTTATTCAATTTTTTTATAAAAATTCTGTAATTTCCTTCCAAGTACCGTAGAATGGGGTTACTTGGACCTAAAAAGTGAAGATTTTTGTACATTTCTTACCCAACGATAGCCTTAAAAACATGTTTGTGCTGATAACTTGATTTGCACAACTTATTTGAAGATTCCCCAGGATTTTAGGTCTTTTTCAAACCAAAATTTTAATTATATATATATTTAATAAATTATTGACATTTGGATTCAAGTAACCCGCTGATTGGGGTTACTTGAACCCAAGCTACATTTTACAAGAAATATACAATTCAAATAGTTAGTGGACTCCAGTAGCACATAGGATCTTGAAATAAAAATAGAGGCTTATGTATGAAAAATTTATTTTACATTAAAACAGAAAACAAACCCCTTTTTATTTGCAAATCTGATTGTAAACAGTGAACGAGTCTTCAAAACTAATTTTATCCCGTCCCGTCCAGGGAGGTTGTTTTGAAAACATTTCACTGATCTTCCATGCATTGCAAGGTAAGACTTGACAATAAATCGAAAGTCCAGTTCGTCTACGGGAAATACAAAATCACAAATTTTGTCTAAATGACTGGCACAGGCCAACTCTTCTTCACTAGTAGATATGATTGGATGTCCAGGTTTGTTCAATAAACCATTCTTCAACCTCCTTTTCACTGTGGACTTACTAATTTTAAAGTGGGTTGAGGCATCTCTCAGACATTTCTCCTGACCTCACAGCATTTAAACATTCCTCTAATTTTTTAGCTGTAAAATCCGCATTCTTTCTGCTCCCAGAAGACCTCTTGCAATGTTGTAGCATTTTTGTATCAGATCTGCGAATAAATGCACATGAACGGGTTTAAATATTTAATAAAAGGAACCCGACATGAAGTAATGATATTATTTTTACAGTGAAATTTGAGAATGTCTAATCAAAAATGTGACTAGGGGTTAATTGGACCCACTTTTTTGCTTGGGTCCAAGTAACCCCATTTTTAGTTTATCAGCACACTAGTTTATGCTTATAATTTTTACTGGGTTAATTGATTCTCTATCGATCTAAAACTATTGTTATATTCTTAAAGACTGTATTTGAAATGTAAATTTATCCTTACCTAATCTGGGGCAGCAGTGTGTAAAGAAGTGAAGGTGGAAGTTATAAGGTCACAAAAATTCGTGTTTTTATCACAAAACATCATAACCTGAACTGAAAAAAGGTGGGAAGAGCGGGAATGTGGGAAAGTGCCTCAGGACCTAGCTAATGCTCCTATCTATTGGAGAAATTGTGAATTATACCTATATTTTATTGACAAGAGACCTAGGTGTAATTTAAAACACTTTTTCAGTTTGGGTCCTAGTAACCCCCTAGGGTCCAAGTAGCCCCAAGTTACGGTACTGTCCAGTCTTTTCTTCTATTCAAAACATTATTTAAGCACCCACATCTGTTGTAATGCCGGTCCATCGTTTTCTGTTTTCGCCTCATCCACGTCGACAAGGGGGGCGTCCATTAATTACGTGAGGCTTTTAGGGGGGTGGGAGGGAGTCGAGCCGAATCTCACCCAGTCTCACGTGGGGGAGAGGGGGGTCTCATCAAATATCACGTAATTTTTTTTCCTCAAGAAACAGTGTAAAATTGCGAGAAAATTGGGTTATATTAAGTAAAACATGTTTCTACACTAAAATATGGCCAAATCCTACACAATAGTTCCAGTAGTCAATCTTGAGACCACACATGAGACCCCGTGGACTGAATTAGAATGAATATTCTTTCACGAATTTTAGTGGTTCCAATTTAAATATTTTATTGTTCGATTTTCTAACTGTGATTCTAGACTACGTTCTTACTAGTCTTAAATAAAAATAATTAAACAAATTATGTTTTTTTTTAAAATAAATCCAATGCAATCAAACACAGATTAACGTATTTACACTAAAAATACGCATTTTGAAAAATCTCACGTGAGATTAGGGGGGGGGGGGGGGGAGGAGTAGGTCGAGCCAAATCTCACGACATCTCACCAGGGGGGAGGGGCTCGAAAAATCGCCTCACGTAATTAATGGACGCCCCCCAAAACGCTTTCCTTTCAGATCCCTCGTCATCCGTGGGAATACAAAATAATTACAAGATAAAAAACTTTTTATATACCATGTTTTTAAATTTTCTGTTGAATCATATAAACTTGACAATTCTCTGTTTTAATAAATATTTAAAAAAATTTTTTTTGATGAATTATCCCATCAACTTGAAAGAAAATGAAGTTAATTGGAAGTTAACTTGTGTTTAACTTTTCGTTCCCGCTCCGGTGGATAGATGGCTGCAACAGTCTACAAAACAAAATTAATTGAAAAAGAATTCAATACTGTATAAAGATAGCTAAAAGTATTAAAATAATGCATTGTCATCGTGTTCTGAGCTATTCTAAAAGTTTCAAATGTCTAGCTAGTCGGGAAGTTAGTTAAAAATCGATTGCAAGATTTGTACTAGACAAACACACACACACACAAACAAGAAAGCGAGTTAATAAAAACATGGTATAAAGTCACACAGAGCTGAATCAGGTGATTAGGCCGGGTGGGCAAAGAGGTCATATTATTTCTTGTTAAAAATTGGGAGAATGAGCATCGTCGTCATGGAAAAAACCAGTCATCCACAAATCGGGTCTCTTCTGTCTTACACTGTTGCGCAATCTTCTCAGCTCCGCCAAGTAGATCTTGCGAATTTTTTTCGACACTTTCATCTGTTCGGGAAGTTGAAGGACGCCCAGAGTAAAAGAGCCAATTCTTGGTAAAATGGTACTTTCACAATGATTCATGATTATGTTTTTCTTGTGTCAATTTTGGAAATGTTACGCCCACATCAGTGTTACGGGGGTCCCATCCCAAGTTGTGCCTATAGTCAAGAATTTTCTAAATCGAGCCCTGCCCATAGGAGCACCCCTGTAAGCTGTTTTCAATATCCCAACCGTTCCTGTGGCTTTTTTTCCCAAGCAGGAAGTGAAACTTCACGGCCGCTCGCTGTTCACGTTAAGTCTGACGAACTGGAGAAACAGCTTCCACGAAGATATTCACCGATACCAAACACAACCCTCCTAAGTAACGTCGCTTTGCACACTGGCTCAGGAAGCATGGGCTTTATGCTCCCCTAACGGGAGAAATCGCGTACTATGGATGCTCTGCCCACCGTGCGGCGATTTCGGTACTTTTTTGGTACCCCCTCGCACTTAAAATTCAAAATATAAACAAAATCATATTAAAAAATTCGGATTACATGAAATGCACATTACTGTTAACATGCGTACCTTTTCCCACTAGTATTCAAGTTTTCCTTTTTTTTTTCTTCTTCACTTACCTGAGATTAGGAATCATTGACCTAAAGTTTTCAGTCTAGATTGAATCGAAACGCTAATAGCTTCCGAAACTGAAAACTCTGAAAGAACAAAAGGCCTGATTCCTCCAAATATATCCGATAAAATTCAATTACTTTGTTGGTTGCTATCTAGTGTATGTTGGCTAAGATTTGGAGCTTCCTGAACTCGCGATGTCACCAAAAACATTTTAGTTTTGGTTCACTGCAGTGATAGGCTTAGGACAATGTAAAGAGACACAGGTTGCAAGGAACTGGGTAAGTCATTTGGCATGCACCAAGTGATTGAAAGGGGCAGATCATAGACGTAGACGACTTATTTCCACCGAGAGCATAATCCTGTGGAAAATTTTGATACGGGCGGTGAGGATCCAAGACCGATGAATTGTTATCTGACATGATGTTGCATCGTTTGATCAAATAGTTTCGCTTATAGCGCTTTGTGTCAGTTCATCTTCCAAAGATTAGATTTATTTTGTTAATTTGTAAATATTCATTAACTAGATAGTACCCGTCAAAACTTGACGGTAAATAATTGAACAGTTCCAATAAAAAAAGGTTCATAACCTTGTTAAAATATTAGAAATTTTTTCAGAATATTAGCATTTTTCTATCCGATGTTATAATTAAAAATGTTGTAAAAATCCGTGTTTATAATTTAAAAAAGCATGCTTACCGCTGATTTTTCAATCCGACTTGCACAATCTAACTAATATGATATAAATATGCTATGTATAAATATATTAAGCAAAAATAAAATATATAAACTAAAGAAAATCAGATTAAAAAATCATACAAATTACTCACGTGCAAAAAAATTTTTGCAGTCTATTTAGGCAGAGCTGCAATCGCGTTTCAGAATTTTTTTAATTTTCATGAATTTTAATGATGTGTACACGTGCATTCAATAATTGGAACCGGTAGGCAGCGCTGCAATCGCGTTTCAGAATTTTTATTTTCATGAATTTTAAAGCTGTATACATGTGCATTAAATAACAATTAACTTACCCTACAAAATTGTTAAACAAACGATTTTGGTGTTTTTAATTTCTGTTTATTATTGTATTTTTGCACGTGAGATTAATATAGGCTGATATATTTGTGATGCGGTCGCTCCGGAAGCGTTACTTGACAGAGGCATACACAGAACACCGCAACTATTAGGGGAATACATTTTACATTGCGAAAATAAGGTTTAAAAATCCAAAACACGAATTTTTTTGAAAAATGAGAAAAAATTGTTCTTTGAACTAGCATATCTTCCTAACAACTTCACGTAATTTCAATATATGGTGCTCATTCGACGCAGAATTTTGTGTACTTCAATTTATAAATTCGTTACATTTTCCTAGAAATGCATCGTTTAGGAGTTATTAGTGAAAAACTGAAAAAAGTCCAAATATTTCGAAGTTTTTGGGATACCCCTCATAGAGCACAAGCAGAAAATTGGTGCAAACTTCAATAAACTCTTTTTACATGCAAATGGAGAGATTAAAATAGTTTCCAGCTTTCCGAGAATTAATTAGTCTACAAACCCTATGTTGCCTGGCCTATAAAGGGAATATAACGGTGGAGTCTTTAATTGAGTGAAATTGAGTAGCTACCCTCCCGAGTTCTGTGCTCCAAACTCAAATGTGACTGGCTACGACCTCCGTAATACTAAAAATGTTTAGTTGAGAATACTTTTTTCTAATTTATTATATAAAGTATTAGATATTGGCAACGAGTGCGAAACTGGAAGTGATAATTATGCAAGTAGTGAAAAGTTGTGATACTTGACACAGAGAGTCTGAAAACGCACGAAACATCCCAAGTCGCGGTAATAGTGCAAGCAGTGTTTTCATTTTAATTGTCATTGGACGTCATAGAATGTTTATTCTTTTCATTCATATGACTTCTGAGAAAATAACCGCATCAAAATCACAGTTTTTTTTATAAACACAAATTTTAAATGAGATGTAATACAAATTAAAATATTTTAGTTTTTCTGCATTACAACTTTGCGCATAAAGTTGCGCCAAAAGTAAATAGTCTGAAGGGGAATTGCTTTCAAGTAAAATAGAGTGAAGCCCTATTGTTCCAGTTATATATATAAAACTCATCACGAAGAAAATTCGTTGAATAAAAACTTGGGAGTTGTAGTAATTTAATCTGATAAAGTCGAAAAGATTGAAAAACTAAAACCCCTATTTGTAGTGGAATAAAATATGATTAGTTCATTTAACACTTTGATGACGGTATGTTGTGAAAAGCACGTAGCTTGAATTCCCGCATATTGTTTTCAATCTCTCTATATAAAAATGAATGTTTGTTTGTTTGTTCGTATTTTATGAGCTGCCGTACCGTTCATCCGATTGCGATGAAACTTGGTCAACTTATTGCTTGAACTTGCGCGATGGTTATAGGCTATTTTCATTCCGCTACGACGTTCCATGCCCGAATTATGTTAGAAGTATCAACGGATATTGAAAATCGCCAAATTTCCCCGGATATTTTTGTTCAAAGCCATTGTAACATTTCATTGTTGCCAATTAAATTATAACATTTCCGTAAAAATAAATAGACATGAATTAAAAACGTGATTTATTCATATAATGGCGCATGCAAGAATGAATTTGATATATTATTTTCATGTACGTGGCAACGCCGGAATGTTTCTTTTTAAAAATGAAAATATAAGGATGGAAAGTCATTCATTTTCAATGAATGTGTTATCTATCCATTTCATGAATTGAAACTATCCCAAGCTACCTGTTCAAACTCAAATATACTGCAGGACACGTTGACTTAGCTAGAAACACGTTTAGCCTTGACGCGATGATTTATATAACTGAAGTGTCACATTTCCGTAGAATTTGAATCGCCCAGTAAAGGACGACGAGTGTGACTTTTTTTTTCGACATGCATTGGAAAAGAAATCGTCCCTGTCACTATCGTCACTTGTGTTACTTCAGCATCACTTGGTATATCTGACAAACATGTCCGTGCTCCATTCAAAACACCGATCCTCCATTTTTGACTTTCTTCTCATCACTAAATGAAATGTTTGCAATAAAATTTTATAACATTCTCAATTGAATGTAACGGTTCCTTATTATTCAAGTATAAAATGCAAACATGCATTCATCACGTGTTTGTTTATGACATTTCTTCATTGCCATGTTTTACTGACTCGTCATTGCAGTTTCTGACACGATATTGCATGATGTGCCCAAATGGCGTGAATTCACGTCTCCCGTCGCCAACAGCTGGAAAATGAAAGAACCCATTTACGTCTCCCGTCATCAAAGTGTTAAAATGCGATATTATAGATGACGTTCTGAAATTTTACGATAAAAAAAAAGTGATTGTGCTTGGCCATTTTTGTTTGTTTGTTAATGAAATATTTTTGCAGTTATGAACGAAATTTATGAATACATATCTGCAACGCTAGATCCATGAAGCTCAAACTGCGTGCTAAAAACGAATAGGAAGCCAAAATTAAAAAAAAAAGAGTTTTTAAGATTTTTTTGGTTCGTGATTCGGGGATTTACTAGCAAAATAATCTATTAGATGTCGTTAAAACTTGGAAAGTTTCGTTAAATGGAAATTCGTTATACGTAGACCATACTGTATTATTTAACAGTGATTGTAAATTAGGGCGTCGTGGGGTGTTCAGAAAATGCGAAGTTTTCTTAATAGTGGTTCCTATATCGCATGCATTTATCGGAGAGTATGCAATAAAGATTTATTTTGGTCATCGTCTGCAACAATGTTATAAATGGATGAAGTCCAGCTATACCACATGATGTTAAGGCTGCTGTGTACTAACCTTATTGGATTCGCTCATCTCAATGTAAACATGTGGAGAAAATTGACAGCGACATAGATGCTGATAAATCCAATAAAAATGGTATTTTCAGATAGCCTGAACTCACCTTGCAACACGATTCATTACCATGTTTTTATTAACTTGCTTTCTTGTTTGTTTGTGTGTTTGTCCCTTACAAATCTTGCAATCGATTTTTAACTAACTTCCCGACTAGCTAGACATTTGAAACTTTTAGAATAGCTCAGAACACGATGACAATGCATTTTTTAATACTTTTAGCCATCTTCAAGCAGAATTAAATTAATTTTCAGTGACCTTTCAGTTAATTTTGCTTTGTAGACTGGTGTAGCCATCTATCGACCGAAACGGGAACGAAAAGTTAAATGCAAGTTAACTTCCAATTAACTTCATTTTCTTTCAAGTGGATAGGATAATTCATCAAAAAAAATTTAAAAAAGTATTTATTAATACATAGAATTGTCAAGTTTATAGGATTCAACAGAAAATTTAAAAACATGGTATATAAAAAGTTCTTTTTATCTTGTAATTATTTTACATATTTCGTCCTCCAAAGGATTTGAGGAGCGTTTAAAACACACTCTACACCCTTTCCCCCCCCAAATTATTCAAATTGTAAAATATTCTTTTTAAAAAAATTTTAAATGCCTCTAGATGTAAAATTTCTTTCTGTATTACGGAGTACGATTAAAAAAAAAAACTTTAAATACACCGCGGCAATCCTTGGACTCATTTTCTCCGTAGGTTAACATTGTATAAGAACGATTAAAATGTATTGACTTCGTGAAAATCAATTAAAAATGACTCAGTTTCACAGGAAAATCAAAAATCCTGAACTTTATTCATCTCTTTTTTTTAATTTCTACATTTTTCTTCTATATTAATTCATTTTTTTTCGTATCCCAAACAATGTTTCATCCTTTAAACACAATAAACATACACTCATATTTATCCATAAACAGTATAATAGCACTAAAATATACGTGACCAAGAAACGAACGGAATAATACAAGCGTTCACAGAACATATACGGTGAGAAAGAGAGTTCTAATAAATACGCATTTTTTTGTCCCCGTTTGTTTGTTTCGCGCGATCTTTTTTGGTATGATGATGATGGCCTTAGAAGCTTCGGCTGACATCGAAAAAAATATTATCTTGCTTCTCTGGTTTTGTTTGCTAGGAAGTCAGAACTGGTTTCTCTGGATTTACCTGAAAGAAATGGAAAGAAAAAACAACACTGTAGAATATTACTTGGATTTTAAATCAACACCATTGTGTCATTGAAGAAATTCATTATATTGGAGATTTTAGTGAACTTGTGAAAGGCAGAAAAACACAAATTCGTCAAAAGTGATAATAGCAGCGCTCAAGTGCCAATGAATTGTTATCATAGCTGTCTACAATGATTAATGGATGGTTTAATTTTTCAACAAATTATTTATCTACGAGTTATGTAACTTGCTCTCGAAAAAAGATTTCGTAGCATGTGGGTCGCGACCCTCCCCCCCCCCCCCCGAAAATTAATTGTAAACGTTTAACAATAAATTTTCGAGTTGTCATTTTACTTTTAAGATGGCTTCAGAAAAGAAGTGTTTTATTTAATACTAGCTGAATACCCGTAGTTCGCTACGGAATACAAATTAATTACTTTCAAATTAAATATAACGATCAATGTATGCAATTGGTGTAAAAAAAAAAAAAAAAAAAAAAAAAATATTTCTAAAAAATCGTAACAAATATTTTTATAGACAAAATAATGTAGAAGAAAATATTCAAATTAAATCTAATAGAACATACTAAAGAATATAGTACAGTCCAAAGAACATATCTTTTACTGTATTTTAATATTTTTTTGGATAATGTCCAATCGTCTGCCGCATTAGTAAGAAAAAAATATTTTTTTGTCTATTTCGTTGTTATGTACGTGACAATAAATTAATTTAAAGTACCAGAAAAAGAAATCACGTGACCAGCATTTAATAAATTAAATTCTAAAAATGAATCTTTAAAAACTCACCAAAAATCGGAAAATCGAGGTAAAGATTCGAAAAAGATTTCATTTTAAAGGAATTTTTATGATCTTTGTCGTGATATAAATTTTATAACCCTCAAATTATTATTTTAAATGCAAACTTAAAAAAAGTTACAAAAACAGCTTAAAAATTTAATTTTAAAAAATCTAAGAAGAATTATACAAAAATCGTTCTTAATGCACCTCTACACTATAAGAAGAATCGCCATGCAAAATTTCAGCCCTTTAGGTCCAGCGGTATGGTCTGTGCGTTGTCTGTGCAACGCACCTGTGAAATGCATCTATATATATATATAGCTGCGAAATGCATCTATATATATAGCTGCGAAATGTCTGTGAAATGCATCAATATATATAGCTGCTGATTTCATTTAGCACTAGGGTAGACATTTTTTGGGATAATGTCATAGAAACGTGTTCTAGGGAGTTCAGTCAGTCAGTCAAGGATGTGTTATATATAGTATATAGATTTGGTATAAATGTCTGCTCATTGATTTAAATCACTAAGAATGAGAGCTTGCCTACCATCTCAACTGCAAGTAGGGTGGGGAAGGCCAATAAGAACTCATGACGCAAATTTGTCAAGATGTTTTGTTAGACAGTATTATTGACTGATGGCTCGGCCAGCGGTTGATTTTACAGCTGGGCTAACTGTTTGTGGGACCTACGGTCATTTTTACAGCTGAGCCAATGAATGTTTGTCATATTTTTGGCCATCAGTTAAATTTTTTTTAAGCTCAATCAACAGTTGACAAGAAATTGTTGTCAAACCAACAAATTGCTGTTTTTAAGCAACTCATGTGACTTCTGAAGACAGTATATGGCTATTTTGCTTTCAATATTGAAATAGATGTTGTATATAATTTATCACGTTTGAAAACTACAGACTTCAAAACATTCAAAAACTGCGACTGGTCAAGTTTGAAAATCAATGTAACAAAAACAACAAATGTCAATTTTTAAAATTTTATATTAACCCTGAGTAAAAGTTAACTACGATTAATCGATAATTTAAATTAAACGCTAACGAGTCGATGTCTGTATTTCATAAAGTATGTTTTTGAAACGATTCAGGGATTAGTTTTAAAATACTTTCTCTAGTCTTCTTTAAAGCATTTGACTGGATACATACGGAAAATATATACCCTTGTATTCAGTCCTATCCTTTAAACATATGTAATGTATGTGCTTGTATACAAAAATGCATCAATATATATAGCTGCTGATTTCATTTAGCACTAGGGTAGACATTTTTTGTCATAATGTCATAGAAACGTGTTCTAGGGAGATTCACACCACTTATAAGGTCATCCGCCAGATGGAGTCATTTCAGTCAAAATCCCTAGGGGTGACCTTAAATCGTGGTGCGGCTATTTCTTTTTCATAATACCCTTAACATATCCTGATTCAAGGTAATAAAAACTCATGCAGCTGCAAGGGAAGCGTCTTTATTCTCTCGAATTCATATTTATAGAGAACCTTTCCAGATTGTCTTTATTCAAAGAAATGCTTTCAGAAATCTGTTTTTCCCATCATCTATCGAGTTGATTCCTTTTCCATGCCAATGAAATACAGTCCAATCAAAAGTCCACAAAGCAGACCAAAAATATTTATTCCAAGGCGCAGTTGGAGAGCCTTCAAAACGCTTTCGTAAACTACGATCTGTTTTCAGCTATCGCAACAAACCTTCGTGACATTCATACGGGTGCGTCGGTTTTTTTTCCTTTTAGCTATCCCACATATGGCATTTACAACAATGCTTTGTGTACATGTTATGGCGAAGCAGCAAAACGAATAGCGACTGGTCACAATACACGCGTGAAGCCTTTGGAGTTCTCCCCAAACTGGCGTATGCACTTATTTTCTTGGCGGAGCTCGACAATAGTGATGATCGGGTTGCCCAAAATGGAGCGTAATTAAATGTTGGTGTGCCTTTGACAGTCGTCTGTTTACGGCGACAGTTCTCAGGAATATCTATATCTCTTCCGCAAAAATATCTTGCGCGGACAAGCATAATAATCTGTTATGGAACCCACGCGAATGGTGGGTTTATTTGCCAGCTTGAGTGAGAAGAATGGAAGGATAAATAATCCACTTTAAAATTGCCTAACAGTTTAAATTTACAGCTGTTTTTATTTCCAAGAATGCAACAGAAAGGGGAAACTCCAATTATTTATTGTATTTTACATGAATTGGATAATCAAAATTAATGCGCGTTATAAAATAAAATTATGTAACACAAATATAAATAACAAAAAATAGTTATTTAGTGTGCCACCAGCCAAGCCACTGCATATTAAAAATAGAACCAAAAGAATAGAATGCAACTAATTCAGTTACCAATAATACAAAACATTATTTTAAATCGTAGTAAGCAATGAAAAACATTATACACACTTCAATAATAGTAAAACAAAACATGACGGTAAAATAGATCTTGTCAGTGATTCATTTTTTGATGAGAATCACACTGTGAATGAATCGCGCTGTGTTTATGTTTTGTTCGGTGGAGTATACACTTAGAATTGAAATATCTCTAAAACTATTAAAATAACAGAATAAGTGTACGCAGAAAAAATTCATTTTTAAACCTCTTTCCAAATATGTAACATTTATGTACTTTCATGAAAAAAAATACAAAATACATCGATTTCGACATTTTCAAATTTGGCGGAATTTTATAATGGAAGCCCGGTTCACCCGGAATTGGGATACGACAGACATAGCATTTGCTTTACTTATATACATTTACATTAAAGGGGAAAAAAACTTGATAGACATTTTCTGTCCATCAGTTTGATTTTCTTTAAAATTATCAAGAGCATAAAAAAAATAACTCCTGGACACGAACACAGCAATGTTCTCTCAATCTTGTTTACGTGCAGTCTTTTTTGTGCTATTGTTTTTGTGCGTTTTTTTCTTTTGTGCGGTATATGTAAAAAAAAATCCATGAAAATACATAATATTAATAAAAAGTGAGAAAAAGTAAGAAATTAACTAAATTAATAAGTAAGAAATGAACGAAATGGGAATTTTAAGTTATTTTCATTAAAAGTTTTTGTGCGTTTCTTTCCAAAAATCAGAAAATGGAGGTATAGATTCGAAAAAGATTTCATTTTAAAGGAATTTTTATGATCTTTCTCGTGATATAAATTTTATAACCCTCAAATTATTATTTTAAATGCAAACTTAAAAAAAGTTACTAAAACAGCTTAAAAATTTAATTTAAAAAAATCTAAGAATTTTTCAAAAATTCCTCTTAGTGCACCCCTACACTATAAGAAGAATCGCCATTCAAAATTTCAGCCCTTTAGGTCCAGCGGTTTGGTCTGTGCGTTATCTGTCAGTCAGTCACGATTCAAAAGCTATTTCTGTGCTTCTAAGTAAAAAACATTAGGCTTAAAAAATAATAGAATTACAGACAAAGTATATTTAGTTGAGTGTCTATTTAACGAAGTCCGAACGTAAAATTTAGCACAGAGGAAAATGAGCTAAAAATTGGGTAGCCAATAGAAAATAATGGAGGTCTGCCTACCTTCCTTAGAAACTCCCTAAGTAATGCTTATACTATAAAAAAGTATAAGTAAAAATACAGTGTAAGTAAAGTATATTTATACTGTAAAGTAAAACTGTGAGTAATACTTATACTTTTACTTATTATGTATTACTTATTACTGTAATAATAATTATATTTTTAGAATTACTATCCTCTCCATACAACCGTTTTCGTGCAATGAGTTACTTCGAAAAAAATATGTAGAATATACTACATTGAAAATATACAATATTTATCACATTGCGTAATATTACACAATACATGCAATACACTGAAATTTGTATTAGGTATGAAGTTTCGTGAAAATTTCGTTTAAATTTGACGGAAATTTAATTTTTTTTTGTTTTAATAGAAAATAATCGTCAACTATTCTATCTGAGCAGCAACATTTCACCAAGCAAAAGAATTTGAACTGAATTCAGTTCAATTGCAGTTCACAAAATCTTCTTTTACATACACACACTTCTTTGATTGATTCGAAATGCATTATTTGAGCCCTTTTTGTTTCATTTCTACTGCTTTTTTTTTAAAATTTATTGGGGGGGGGGGGGGTATATTCCTTGTTTTTTTTCTGTCTCAGTTTGAACGAACAGCGGATAAACGTTTTATCGGTCGAAGTGTTTTATGAAAAGACTAAGGTTTGCGACCCGAGCAAAAGAATCATGTCCCTCAGGCAGTATACAAGTCTTTCTGATTTATTTGGAAAACTTTCAGGTGACGGAAAATGAAAACACAGAAATAGGATTTTCTCGACTATTATTATTATTTATTTTGGCGAAAATGGTTGCTGAGTGTTTTTGAGTGTTTCGACTAATGGCACTCACAGGACAATTATCAGTAAGTAAAACTAAGAATACTGCGACACTTGTCGCAGTTGAGCCTGTGATGCGAAACAGTGATTGGATTTACAGGTATCATTCCGTGACTGACTACAACACGTAACATTTTAAACGTATTCATCATAACAAAAGACTGAAGAACAGCATAAAGAAAAAGCTAAATTATAGCTGTTTAAAGATCTTTTATTGAATAAAATAAACCGTTTTCACGTTCTTATCCAAAAAAATCCTCTCGGGAGCTTTTAAACTTTAAAATAAAGTAATGTCCACATAATATGAATGTCAAATAACGAAAATTTAAACACAAGAACATTTAATAACAAGACAACATAGAACACTCTACATCAGGATTGCCAAATAAAAACACCGAAAATACGGGACGGGTTAATTAAAAACACCGAAAATAAGGGACGAGTTTTGATAACTATACTACTGGGGAGAATGGAAATTGAAAATTGAAATATATTTAACCAATGACAAATCTCCAAACCAGTAGCGCACCCAGGAGGTCCCTCCCCTCCCAAAGAAGTAGAAATATTGATTTTGCATTATAAATATTTTTATTCGTTCATCTCATATGTCGTGAAGAAAATTTCGATATATAGAGATTTTTTCGATATATAGAAACAGTTTTTCTATGTAATGAAAATGGAGATTTGCTAAGAGTTCGATATATAGAAAATTTCGATATAGGGAAGTTCGATATACAGAGGTTCGACTGTATATATATATATATATATATATATATATATATATATATATATATATATATATATATATATATATATATATATATATATATATATAGGGGTCTTTTCATAACAACCTAGGAACCTTTGAATTATATTTCTGTTTTGACGGTGATCAGTAGATAGTTTTTTCATGCGCCAAAAATTACTGGAAACTTTAAAAAAAATCACCAAATGTTGGCGATTTACACATGCAACCCTAAAAGGACTGATAATTCAGTTACCGCAGACCGGATTTTAGGGAAACTCGTTTTTGTACTGAATATGCTCATTTTAGTATCGTATTCGTACAAAAATGGCGCTACTGAAGCCAATTTCGCTCTACTGTACTATTGACAAAGAAACGCTGCGTTTTTTTCTAACTGCACAGACAATAAAAACAAAAGCATATTTAATAATGAGATATTGATAAGTGTTATTTAAATACGAATGGGGAACCAAAAATCAGAATGTTAATATAAAAGTTTCGTGTCTCCCATTTTTTTTTTCTTTATTCATCTCAAAATATCGAAAACTAGAGGACCGTGATTCCCCAGTGCAGAGGAGGGAAATTTCTTGCCTTTTTGCTTTGAATAGTTGCCGCTTATTCGATGCAGAAAAGGCCTCGAGTGTATTGAGAATACTGCATTCCCTAATTTTTTTTATTTCAAGTCAGATCCGATATTTCCCCCTAGCGAATTTAAAGAAAGAAGAAAAAAAAGGAAGGACATATGATTATGTGGAAAGTAGCAGAATATTTAAAATTATTAAAAGCGTCTGCAAAGCGGTTACGTATTTTAAAACGAACTAAAAATGTCATTCGCTTGAAAAAAAAAAATTTAAAAAGAAAAAAGGGATTGTTTTGCAGGCATTTTTTCTTTCGGGATACTTTTTATGTTCATATTTTTTTTTCCTTCTGAGTAACATACCAATTTACAACAAAGCTTGTCTGATTTTTTTCAGTGTTTTTATTAACTCGCTTTCTTGTTTGTTTGTGTGTTTGTCCATTACAAATCTTGCAATCGATTTCTAACTAACTTCCTGACTAGCTAGAATTTGAAACTTTTAGAATAGCTCAGAACACGATGACAATACATTCTTTTAATACTTGTAGTCATCTTTAAACAAAATTGAATTCATTTTCAGTTAATTTTGCTTTGTATGGAAAGTTAGTTCGGAAAAAATATGCAAGGTGGCGCTTCGATCGAATTCAATGTTTGCACTTTTGCGTAACGGCATTTGACGATTTTGAAAATAGAATACGTGTGAATTTAGCTTGCTTGCAAAAATATTGTGCGAAAAATTTTAAAAAATTATAAAAGTTAGCAGTAAGTCTGTGGATAGTGGAAACGACTAAAAAGTGATTAAAATTAAATAAAAGAAAGTGAAAAAGAATAATTGAGTGAAGGTTTGTGCAATTAAGAGAGAAAAAGGAGAGAAAAATGAAAATAAATACAAGTGAAAAATAATTAAATAGGAAAATATTAAAACTGTGATTTGGCGAAATAAGAGAGGAGGGTGAAAAGGAAGGCAAAATAGACATTTTAAATTGGAAATCGAGTAGGCTCTGGTATTAATGTTTGTAAAAATCTCATATATGTCATTCAATTAATAAATGTTTGAAAATTTCTTATAATTGCTCTCTTTATTACGCATTTGATCATTTTCTTTCAAGTTAGTGGGATAATTCATCAAAAAAATTTAAAAAAAGTATTTATTAATGCATAGAATTGTCAAGTTTATATCATTCAACAGAAAATTTAAAAACCTGGTATATAAAAAGTTCTTTTTATCTTGTAATTATTTAAGATATAAAGAGATACTTTAATAATAGTACTGTGGGATCTTATAAAAAAAAAACACCAGCATGTATGCACACTTGTTTGAATAAATGCAGAAATGCGTGCGCACACGTGTGTGTGTGTATTAAGTCAAAAACATTTTAATTCCCTTTCTTATTTAACGGTCACGGCCTTTAAAGTTACCCGTTTTTACTAGTGCAGTTCCTCCCGTTTTTTAATTTATATATTTCCAATAAAGAACCTATCTTTGGAACGCACATGTACGATTCTTCAAGGGCGTCTGAAAGATCGATTTAAGGATAAACTCACACACATACAGTAGAGTATCCGTGTAATGAGCTTTCATATTTCTGCAGAAGCCTTTCGTATTACCGACAAAACCTTGACTTTGAAAGGCATTTACAAGCTTTAGAAGCTAACGTAACACTATTTAAGGAAGGGCTATTTCTATGTGCAAAAAATATTTTCAGGCTCATAAAAATTTGGAATTTTTTTTTGGTCAGGTTTCTAAATTTTTGCGTTACAATTTTGTAGACTGCTCATAGATCTTTTAGTGGGCGTATGCGGGTTGTTAATTTCATAAATTTTATTGAAATATATTTTTACATTTTTATGAACAAAATAGTTTTGATAAATAATATATATGTATATAAAGTGAAACTTCCCTAAGGTGGCCTGTCATGGTTCCGAAAAAAGTGACCGTTTTGAGGGGATGCCAACGAATAGGCGTGACCGTCTAGAGAAGTTTCACTATATATATATATATATATATATATATATATATATATATATATATATATATACACACACATATACAGGGCTAGATTTGAGGCGGAACGCGCCGGAACGGCGTTCCGGGTACCTCTCTTAATAATTTGGAATACCCCCCACACACCCCGTTCCGGCACCTCTATTTCTAGAAATCTAGCACTGTATCTGTATATATATATATATATATATATATATATATATATATATATGTGTGTCAGAAATTAATTGGGAATGGAATAATTAAGTTAAATCAAAGGGGGCTTAGGGATTAATTCATTTTCGTGGCGCGAAAATGCCACTAGAATTCATATTTCCAGACGCGCGGGTAGAAAAGTAGGTTATTTTCCCCGTTTTGAGATTGACCTTCGATTCGCAGTGGAAGGAAGTCTCGTAGAGAGAAATTATTTTTAGATCATGTACATGATTGAGCGCGAAAAGAAAGTTCGAGAAAATTCTAATTTGGGCTCTGCGCATGTGCAGGGAGAGTGGACGCGAGGTTTTGACCTCGAAATTGGCAGAGTGCGGGATAAATGTCAATGCCGACGGACGTGTGTTCGCCGCGTCTCAAATAAAAAAAAAATGGCAAAAACTTAATGTGCTGAGTTGGAGCTTTGGTTCGTATGAAGATGAATAAAGTAAATTAGTTTTAAGGATGGACTAATATATTTCATTTCTACCACTCGCCACCAGTACTAAAGATGATGACTGCTTTAAAGGAATTATAACAGGAAACATCAACCCTGTCAAGAGTCGGTAATGCTTCGAACGCCGGGGACCCAAAATATCACTGTATTAGCACAAAGGTTCGAAGTTTAGTAGGAAAAAATTTTTCGACAGTAATCACGAAATCTTGTGAACTTAAACAATTTTTTTATTTTAACACAGACGTAAAATGGCATCAAAAGAAAGAGAAAAGGACTTGGAAACAAAACTGCAATTCGACGACAGCTTAATACAACAAACCATGGCTCAAGATGAAAAAAAAGAATCAAAATGTAACCGTAAACGAAGGAAATGAAAACGACGAGAAAAATGACAAAGTTTGTGCGGAGAGTAATCAAAAAGAAACACGATTGAGAGGACAATTTGCGGAAAGAAACAGGACTAATATAACATTACCGATACCGAACTTTGACAATAACAACATTAAAAATATTATTCAATGGTTCAATTAGTTTGAGGAGCGTTGCGCCACATTTGAATTAAATGAGAAATGGAAAAAAGACAATTTAATGCGCTATGTCGGTCAAGAAATTCAAGAACTCATAATATCAACACAGTTATATAGGGAAGATTACGCAGTCATAAAAAAAAAACAATTGATATCCATGTTTTCGAAAAGTAGAGAACAGCTGCATATACAATTTCGAGAGTTAAAGTTAGAAGAGAACGATGATCTCTTCAAATATTTTAAAGCAAAAATTGAGCTGGGTTGCACACTCCAAAAAGAAGACACAGAGTTGGTGGAGATCCTAACACTAGACTCGCCGCATCACATGAGGACACTTCTATCCCTGAAGGACATCCAGACACCGTTTGCTTGGTTAGAAAAAGCCAAAAAAGTGCACCTTCCAGCAACCAGTTCAAGACAACGTGACAATACAGAAGGAAGAAATAGCTACCCCGGGAGAAATCAACGGAGTTACGGCGATTTCACAACTATGCGCGACTGGACTGACACGGAAGACAGACTCAGATGGAATGACAACAAGCCACCAAGATATCAAGAAAGATGCAATTATCATAACAGACCACCTCAAAATCATGTGGAACAGAGACGATATACAACCAAGGATATCAAAATAGAGGGACTTTCAACAGCAGATACCAAAATACAAACTACGCCAACAGAGAATATAGATGACTCCTGGTTCCTGCTCGGGTGAGTGATACCCATTTTCAATGCCTATTAGATACAGGCTCTACAGTTACCCTGATGTGAGAATCATTATTTAATTAATTAAGGACTTTAAAAAATTAAACTTAGATAATATTGTTTTAAATCAGACTTTGGGTCAAGTAACTGTTACAAATTTAATAAAAAAAAAATGTTACGATTGGTGATGAAATTAGAGAAATTGAAATTTTAATTATTAAGAGTGAATTACCATATTTATTACTAAGCTTAGAACATATTAGATTATTTAAATTAGATATTATTTGAGAAATTTAAAAGTATTCCAATTTAATAAATAAATAAAAAACTGTGTAATGATAATTTTGTTAATCCATATGCATTTAAAGTACAAAGAAAAAAATTTGGAAATTATTGTGATAACATGTATAATGGAAAAAGATATTATAAAAATAATATGTGTCATTTTAAAAGGGTAAACAAAATGTATATGAAAATAGAAAAAATTTTAATGATTGGAATTTGAATGGTAAAAGAAAGTTTTATAAAGGTAGAAATTTTGTTAAGAGAAACTATTTAAGATATGATCACTCTCGAGCATAACAAAGGGACTGTTTATAAAAATTATGTGAACCATAATATGAGAAATGTTTTTCCAAATGACTATATTTTTTCCCAATGGAAAGTATTACAGGACAACAGATATCAAAATTACAAAAACACGATAGAAAAATGACATCCGTTAATCCATCAACTTATGTCTTGCAATCCAATATCGCTCCCATAAAGAAACGGGAGGCAGAGCAGGGCAATAAGCAAGGTGAAGCATGTCCATTTCTTCCTGGTTGTTACACAGGAGACAAAGAGGGTCGGGAGCCAAGTTAATTCTGTGGAGGTGCTTGCGAAGGCAATCATGGCCAGAAAAAACCCGTAGCATTGCCACAGATTTACCTCTAGGCCACTCAGGGATATCATGGACATGGGCATACCAGGGCTTGTGATCGCTTCTAGCAGCAACAACCTGTGAGAAGGAACACTTGAGGGTCTTTTTGACTTTTGTCTTGATGGAATGGTAGGCCAAGTCCTGGTTGTTTAACTGTAAAACAGAAGCCCCCTTTTTCGCTAGGAAGTCAGCAACCTCGTTCCCCTCGATTCCGCAGTGGACCGGGATCCACTGTAGGACAACTGTTTTATTATTGTTCGACAACCGTTCCAGAAAGTTAACAGTCATCAATATCTTTGGATCGAGAGAAACATGGGGAGTCAATAGCCTGAAGAGCTGCTCTTGAATCTGAGAGAATCACCACTCTTGAGAAACGGTCTAATCGGCTCCGAAGCTGGATAAGAGCCAAACGGATAGCTGAGATTTCCCCATCAAAAGCTAACACATGAGTACCAACAGGAGAGTAGAATGAGAACAACTCACAATGAAAAAAACTAAAATTCCAAATGACTATAAACCCCTGAATTTTGACAGTAACCAAAGAATGAGACACTCAAATGTAAATAATGAGAATTCAAACAATAGAACGAGTACTGATTGTAATGTTCAAAATTTAAAAGAGACATCACGTATCCCCAATGATACATTGAACACTCATCGGAATTGAATCATTGAATGCATTGAATTCACGCCGGGCTCTTTAAACAAAGAGACCGGTGATGTTTTGGACATTGTGACACCTGATTCAGAAACCATACCACGAATTGATAATTTATTAGATCAACTAGCCCATGCAAATTATTTTTCAACATTAGACTTAACTTCAGGATATTGGCATATTGAAATACACAAACGTGACACTGAAAGATTGGCATTCACAACTAATTTTGGACTTTATGAGTGGAAAAGATTACCGTTTGGTTGGAAAAATGCACCAAGTGTCTTCCAGAGAGCAATAAGACAAATGCTAAACAAATACCAAATCAACTATGCCTTGAACTATTTTGATGACATAATAATCTTTTCAAAAAATTTTGATGAACATCTAAAAGATTTAGAGGGAATTTTTACAATTTGTCAAAAAGAAAATATCAAATTAAACAAATCAAAATGCCAGTTTGCGAAAGAAAGAGATAAAATTTTTAGGATATGAAATTTCACAATTAAAATATTCACCCCATAATGTAAACATTGAAACAATAAAAAATTACTACCACCCAAATATGTTAAGGAATTGCAAAGATTTTTAGGCTCAATCAATGTTTATCAAAAATTTACACAAGACTATGCAAAATTAAGACTTCCACTAAACAAATTGCTCAAAAAGGATGTAAAATGGGATTGGTCCCAAGAATGTCAAAATTCATATCAGAGACTAAATGATGAATTAATTTCCAAACCAATTTTAACTTTATTTAACCCGAATTATCCTTGCCACCTTTTTGTCGATGCGAGTCAAGAAGCAGTTGCTGCTGTTTAAAAACAAAAACACCCTAATGGTCAACTACACCCAATCGCTTTTCATTCCAGACAATTAAAAAAACACGAAAGAAACTATGCTATTACAGAACTTTAATGTTTGACAATAATTGACTCAATTGATAAATACCATTGTTACTTACATGGGAAGAAATTCACAATTCATTCGGATCATTCAGCCTTGCAATGGCTCAAAAATGTTAAAAATTTAACTATACGACTGTTTAGATGGTCTTTACAACTCTCCATGTATGATTATACACATAAAGGGTAAACACAATTATGAAGCTGATATGCTATCAAGAAATCCTATAAGCCACTTTGTATCCCAATATTGTTATTTTTTAAGCACAGATGAAATCATTCAAGGACAATTAAATGATAATGTAAACAATGTAAAATACAAGAAATACAATGGAGTTTTAACAGTGAAAAAGAAAAATCTAGTCAAAATTGTAATTCCGCTATCATTAAGACTAAAATTAATAACATCTGCACATGGAAAATTTGGACATCTAGGTGTGAAAAAAATGTTACAGTTAATCTCCCCTATTTACTATTGGCAAGATATAATAATAGATATTTCAAATTTAGTTCGTTGTTGTGAAACATGCCAGAAAAACAAAAAAATCGACTCAGAGAAAATTTGGACTGATGGATCAGGTACCAGTTGCCCATGAACCATTTGACCTAATTTCAGTTGATACAATTGGAGGTTTTAACTATTATAACTCGACAAAAAATATCTTCATCTGGTGATTGATCATGCGACAAGATATGTATTTGGAATTTTCCTTCTAAGAGTGTGACAAGTGAGACATATACTAACTGTTTAAAACAAATTTTCTAGATTAAAGTTCCTAAACAAATATTAAGTGACAGAAATGCTGCATTTACTTCAAGGTTTAAAAAATTCTTAAAACATCACAATGCAAAACAATTATTAACGAAAGCCCATAGGCCCCAGTGTAACGGAAAAAATGAAAGATGTAACCAAACAATAGTGGCAAAATTAAGATGTAAACACATCTTCGAAAAAATTCCATGGACAAAAATTTTAGAGCAAGTAACTTCTGAATATAATAACGAACCCCATAGTGTAACTGGATTCCCCCCGAATTACCTTTTATTTGGAAATTTACCATAGGACTCACCATTGCCTAAAACAACTTCATTAAATTATCCGCCAGTTGAAGAAGCAAGAAAGATTGCAGTACAAAGAACCATTCAGCACCATAAAATAAATAAACAGAGATATGATGAACATTTTGTGAAGTCAAACTTTAAAATTGGTGACTTAGTAATGTACGAAGAATTTAAATACCCAAATTCAAGAAAACTAGACCCACCTTATTCAGGCCCTTATAAAATCTTAAGCCAACTTTCTAATGTTAATTTTGAAATTGATAGATCCAACCAATACACTGGGAAAAAGAGTGAAATTGTGCATTCAACCAGGTTAAGGCATTTACATCCACATGTTGAGTTTAAATTAAAATAATTTTGTCTCGTGCAAAATTTTCTTGGGGAGGGGGGGAGGGAAGTAAGGAAAGATTTTAGTACGAATTACAAGTAAAAAATTGAAATTATAAAATTATGAATGTTAATGAGTACATAAAATGATAAAATTGGAATTGGTAATATTGTGGAATTAAAATATAATATGATTTGTTTTGAATTTATTGGTTTTTAACAATTGTGTGTTTTGAATTGAAATTTAGTAACTAATGAAAGAACTAAATGTATTTTTGGATTATTTTGAAATGTGTTATCATTTTTGCAATGTTTTGGTTTGTTTAATATACTGAACTGTTTTTGCATTTCCCAAATATGACCATACTTCATAACTCAGAGATCCACTTCTTAATTGACTTTATATGTTGGGTGCCTAACACCCTTTTGACTCCACTTAGGTGGTTAAACTTTGTGTGTTGTCTTAAAAAAAGCTATCTTGATTAAACTTTCTACTAGGAAACTTTTGTATGTGATTTTCTGGATCTTCTGAACCAACAACCGAATGTGACAACCCTACTTCTTTCATCTTTCAGTAAATTTTCTCCTTCTTGAATGCTCTGTCCTATCACCCACCTCTAATCCACGTTTTGGAAGTTATCCCAACCTCATTGTATCCTTATCAAATAAATTGTACTTCACTTGTTCAGTCACCATGTGCTGAAAAATAATACTTGAGCTAAATGACTAAAAACAGGCCATGGGATGACCGCTCCTTTGCCCTCCCAATTCCTATTTAATACTTCCATAGGCATGACAAACGTCCACCTTTCCTATTTCCCCTCTTCGTCCTTAACAAGATGTTTTGGCTGTCATGTCCTGTGAGAGAATAACGGTTGATCCACTGTACGGCCACATACACTTTACGCAAACAACTACACCCCTCACTCCTTAGTAGTAAAGTTAATTAAGAATTTGAACCTAGGGCAGTGTGGGGTACACACACTCCAACACACGAACACTCTACAAAGATTTTGCTTCTTAAACCAATTGTTGTGGTTAAGACTGTGGGAAATCATTTGCACCTACTCTCCCCTGACCCAACTTGGAAAATTCTATACAGTAAATGAATGGTACAACTACTAAAATTGTTTTGTATTTACATAATGAGTCTTATCATTGTGAATATTGAAGTGAATGAAGTGAAAATTATAAAATGTTTTGATAAATTTGAATCGTTTATTCTATTGTGGAAAATAACTTGTAGTTGAATTGATGTAAAATTTATGATAATGTTGTTCAGTGATCAGAAATATACGAAAATCCCATGGGAAAAATTATAAATGTCTATGTTCTTTTTCAATTATTAATATGTTTTGTCTCTGAGTTTTCTAGGGTCAAGAAATTGCAGGAGGCCTCCAAACACGTCGGTCGACCGCACGATTTTGTTTTTCATAATTCTAATTGTTCTTTTTCATGTATGTCTATTTTCATATTCCACCATAATTTTGTCTAAGTAAATTAAATTCGTTGTAAATAATTAAACTGGAACTGTTGCGAATTAGAAAGTGAGTGGACAGCTTTGTAGGACTGTCGATTACACTACCACTCAAGGAAAATTAATGAGACAAATGGTAAAGCATGGACTTTATATTGTAAAATACTACTAACAGTCCACGTTAATGGTTAACATATTTATTCTGTTAATTTCATTTAATAATAAATAATAATAAATGTTCCTGAATAAGATTTTTAAAGTTATATAATTTTCAGGTGATGTCTTATTAAGAGATATTTTTTATATTTAAAGTGATACTATTAGAAGTTTATAGAAATGATGTTTTATATGTTTGAAGTGATATTTTTAGGTAACGTTTTAATGTCTTCCTATTTGTTTCTATTAATGAGTGATAAAATACATTTATTGTACCAGGTCAAGACTATTTTTGATGTAACCTATGAAAATAATTGTAACTGTGTTTTTTTAAAACCACTGCTCCAAGTCTTACAGAACAGAAAGGACAATCCAGGGGTTGTTAGGGGAACATTTGATTTTAAATACTAGGGTTTTCACAGAGATTTTTGTTGATTAGGGACTGCAGCCCTACTCAACATTTTTCCAGTTGGCTGATTTGATTGTTTTGCTCTTCTGAAGTCTTGTCACATGGAATTAGCTACCCCTTGTGTGCATGCCTTCAGGGGGACGGGGGGGAAGTTGTCAGAAATTAATTGGGAAAGGAAAAATTAAGTTAAATTTAAAGGGGGTTTAGGGATTAATTCATTTTGTGGCGCAAAAATGCCACTAGAATTCATATTTACAGACGCGCGGGTAGAAAAGTAGGTTATTTTCCCCGTTTTGAGATTTACTTTCGATTCGCAGTGGGAGTCTCGTAGAGAGAAATTATTTTTAAATCATGTACATGATTGAGCGCGAAAAGAAAGTTCGAGAAAATTCTAATTTGGGCTCTGCGCATGTGCAGGGAAAGTGGACGCGAGGTTTTGATCTCGAAATCGGCAGAGCGCGGGATAAAAGTCAGTGCCGACGGACGTGTGTTCGCCGCGTCTCAAATAAAAAAATGGCAAAAACTTAATGAGCTGAGTTGGAGCTTTGGTTCGTATGAAGATGAATAAACTAAATTAGTTTCAAGGATGGAATGATATATTTCATTTCTACCACTCACCACCAGTACTAAAGATGATGACTGCTTTAAAGGAATTATAACAGGAAAGAACAACCCTGTCATATATATACAGGGTGTTTCACATTGAATGGGACAAAAAGAGTAGCACAATTCAAATTCTGTAATTGATTTATTTAGCCGAAACAAATTAATTCTGAAACTACAATTATGTAAGTTTTATCCGGCAAAAGTGAAAATTCTTCCGGTTACGAAATCATCGCTAGAGGTAGTGTTAATCGAAATGGCGCCATCTATGCAAGAGAAAGCGTACTGTGTTTTGGAATACGCCAAAACATCATCGTTTATCGTTCCCTCAGTTTTAGGAAGCGGTTCCCGGCTTCATCCTGCAGCAAGATGGTGTTCCACAACATTGGCATAAAAACGTACGTCAGTACCTGAACGATAGTCTACCTCATTGGCCGTGCTGGGTCAAACGATATGCCATTGCTTTGTTGGCCACCGAGATCACCAGGTCTAACTCCTTGTGATTTTTTCCTATGGGGTTTTGTTAAAGACAAAACCCCATAGGTTCGTGCCCTCATTTCCCAAGGACTTACAGCAACTGAAGCAGCGAATAACTGAAGTGTTCGAATCATTAACAAAGGAAATTCTATCACGAGTGGGGCAGGAACTGGAATACCGCATAGATATTTGTCGTGTCACCGGAGGGGCACACATAGCACATCTATAGAAACTTGGATAACTATAGTTTCACTATAAATTTGATTTATCAAAATAAAGTAATTACAACGTTCACAGGTTGGCTTTCTTTTTTCCCATTCAATATAAAACACCCTGTATATATATATAAAATGGAAAAACAATTAGTTTACGTAAGCATTTTTAATAATTGAAGACTCGAGGGGATAAAGGATGTCACAATAGGTTTCTTTTTTTTCTTGCATGGATAAAGGTATTTTGGTTGTATCTCTCACGTAGTATCATTGAATATCTAATAAGTATAATGGTTCTCTAGATTTATCGATGGATGTTCAATGATGCTATACGAGACATAACACTTTCATCCATGCAAAGAAAAACAAACAAACTATTTTTAAAAAATTGTGGCTTAACACCTTCACCAACTCGTGTCTTGGACGGTTCCCGTAGCGGTGGGATGATTAGAGTCTTTAGCGATTTATAATTAGAGGACAACTGTCATATTCGACCCGTGTGCCGGAAGATGGCCGAATGGCTAGCACGTTGGCTTTCGGTACCAGCAGCGTCTGTGGGTTCGAGTCCCACTCATGGCATGGACGTTTGTAGGCCAGTGCTCCCCAACCTTTTTATCGCCCCGGACCGGTCAACGTTTGATAATTTTACCGCGGCCCTCTGAGGGGGAAAGACGTTGATTGTTTATATTTTAGATTGTTTTGGTTTAATAATTTTAATTTAATTGTACTTGAACACATCTTCAAAATAAAATACAGTTACACTAAAAAATGAATATAAAGTAATTTAACATTTTAACTCACTAGAACGCTAAATCATTGAGAACCCTGAAGTTGTGGCCCTAAGCTGGCGGCCCGGTACCATTTGTTCCACGGACCGGTACCGGTCAACGGCCCGGGGGTTGGGGACCACTGTTGTAGGCGATCAAAATGAGCTTGAAGCGGTAGTTCCCGGTGTAATGTGAGCCCATGTGTAGCGAAAAATGAACCGTAGCGCTCCAGATCAAATCTTGCCATGCTGATAATCCGGTAAAATGCATTTTTACCATTTTTTATTAACTCGCTTTCTTGTTTGTTTGTGCGCTTGTCCGGTACAAATCTTGCAATCGATTTTTAACTAACTTCCCGACTAGCTAGACATTTGAAACTTTTAGAATAGCTCAGAACACGATGACAATGCATTTTTAATACTTTTAGCCCTCTTTAATCAGCACTGAATTCATTTTCAGTTAATTTTGTTTTGTAGACTGGTGCAGCCATCTATCGGCCGGGACAGGAAAGAAAAGTTTAGCGCAAGTTAATTTCCTATTAACTTCATTTTCTTTCAAGTTGATGGGATAATTCATCAAAAAAATTTTAAAAAGTATTTATTAATACATAGAATTGTCAAGTTTATTTGATTCAACAGAAAATTTAAAAACATGGTATATAAAAAGTTCTTTTTATCTTGTAATTATTATATATATATATATATATATATATATATATATATATATATATATATATATATATATATATATTGATTGAAACATAGGGAGAAAAATCTCTTAAAGGTATGCTGTACGAGAAAAAATAAAGTTATGCTGACCTTTATTGGATTGATCCGAATCAATCCAAGTATCAAGAGCCATTTTGATTCGCATCCCACACGGGAAGCCGTGAATAAGTATCTTTTTCCGATAAATGCCATAAATATCAGAGCTCTTTTATAACGTTGTCGCTAACATGCTTAAGGAAAGAAATCGGATTTTATTCATTCGATATTCACGCTGGTTACTTAAAAATTAAAAGCTCAATTACAATTTTCCGTCTATCCATTTATCGCCCACTTCAATTTTCAGAAGAAACAGTTTGCACAAGTTTCGTTAATTGGGAGAAATGAGGAGTTCTCGTCAAAGGGAAGAGGTAACGGTGTTTGCCGCTTTTATGCAAATTGGGTGAAATAACTTTGGTTGATTCCTTTATTTAAACAGCGGCAGCCGAATTTCACGGCGCAGAGCATTTTCCATTAATATCACCTTTCGTTGCTTTTATTTCAGGACAAGCAGGCGGTAGAAAAAAAAAGATCAGTGTACACAATTTATTTTCTTGAGATACATTTTTCGGTACGAAAAGCTAATTTTTAACTTCCCCCCCCCCTTCAACGCAAAATGTAGTCGTACTTTTTTAATTGTTCAAAAATATGACAGATAGAGGTTTCTTTCAAACCTTAAGGACTCAGCGAAACGATCAAAAGTTAGGTAAATTCTGATCACATTTTTTTGTTTTGTTTGCCATAGCAATTTACTAGAAATATTTCAAATCGTAAGATGCAATTTCAGGTATATAAATTTAGTGACTTTGGATTTTGCGGTAACACAGCATTTATCTGACCATACAACCTATTTTGCCCCATCTCTGGAGGGGTTATTTACCAAATGTCTGTACTTCCTTCTCCTAAACATGACAGCTTTGGCCGAGGACCTTAAAATCGATCTATTTAATTGGAATCAATGAGATTAGATGATACTTTTTTTTGAGTAATTCTAATGCAATGATTTCGAAATTTAAAAAAATTGGGTGATTCTCCTTTTCAGTCTACTGGTTTTAGTCTGTAAAAAAAAGAACTCCGGAAATAAAGATTTTTAAAATTTAATAATAGTTTATGCTTAATATATATAAAAAAAGACTCCTACATTTAGCACAGTTGTTTAAGAGTGTATATATATATATATATATATATATATATATATATATATATATATATATAATGATATTGCACTTCAAAGGCTTAGAGCACATGTCCCGAGAGCGCATCTGATAAACTGACGGCCGTTCCTGTATTTTGAACAGTTAGCAGACAGTTGTTGTCATGCCCCTCTGTTCGACATAACACGTGGTCTTTACGCTATCCACCAGCATGGAACTTGACTGTCTACTTCAGCGCTACGGATGACATCATTGCGCACTCCGCAAGCGATGGGAACGAGGCTTTCTTGAAGTGACGGAACGGTTGACTTCTCATGGTGTCAAATTTTCAATGCATTAATATTATTGTTGCTTTTCAATTAATTACAAGATTTAAACACTGGCTCACTCTTCAAAACCCATCTTAGGGATCTTTATAGAGGGATTTTACTACGGATCGTAGGGATATTAGGGATCTTTGGGTGAAAAAGGAGGAATATTTTCAAGGGTGTCAATTCAACCGATGTAAAATATACTTTTAAGACAGTAAATGACAGCTTCTTTAAATCCACATTAGAAAAGCGCTCTAGAATTCTAGCATTTTGATTGCAGAGGCGTCGAGACAGTGATCTGAACATCCCTGGTTCGTTGCTCGTCGCTGCAAATCCACCGCCGTGTTCACTAATGGTGGCCGGAGCACGTAAAATAGGTTGTGGCTACAATGTCCTCGAAGTTCTCAAATTTACCTCTGGAGGTGCGGGGTCAAGTGTTCCGGTCTCGTCACTGACTCGGTTCAAAATGACGGGACCGATGTTCTTCGAGATCAAGTCAGACTTCAGCCCTAGTGGTACCTCGCCTTAAAACGAAGCTGCTTACTACCCTTCGCCAAAGACCGAGGTCCTTTGGCTTTCCTACTCCAAGGGGATTGGAAACAACAACAGCACAACAGCATTTTGATATGGCATCATCCTCATAAAGAGCTTTATGGCTTGAAGAAGATCTATTCTTATTAACTAGACACTGTTTTTCTATCGTATGGTCGATTTTAAGATGTTGTTTCCTGATTTATCATCCTTCCCAAGTTTTTTTTAAAAGTGATATTTGGTAGAATGCTAATCAAAATTTGTTCATAGTTAAAATATGATTTGATGTCTAACTTTCCTCATATTCCTCCACCAAAATAATTAGTAATAAAAATTTACCCAAACTAAATACGTACTTACAATGAATAGGAAGTATGAAGAACTTATTGAAAACTAAAATATACTAGTAAATACATTCCCTCAGCTGTGAAATTATATGCAATGACTAAAAGAACTCGTGAAATATGACTTTAGATTTAAATACAAAGTTTCGAAGTTATGTATTGGAATTATTGCTTCATTCCCGAGAAGAAAAAAAAAAACCTCTGTAATTTACCCCGAGGGTGAATAATTGAAATCACTGCAAGCTGCTAATTAGTTCAGTTCTAAAATTTCCTTCGACTGGTAAAGGGAAATAAATTTTGCACCAAGTGGCAATTTTCTGAAATTATATGGATGTTTTTAGTTTAAGAGAAGTCGGGTACAAATTTTAAGAATAATTAACATCTGCAGATACCTCGTAAAGTGTTTACATTTGAAGGTCTTTCAGAAAAATATTTCACTAAACAGTACTGTTTTACGTTCGTAAACAGTTATCTCAAATTTAATTAATCTCTATTCTATATCCTCACTATCTTGACTTTACAAACCTTTGTAAAATCACTTGTTCAAAAGCGAGAATAATTTTTAATCAGCTTTATATATTAAAGGAATATATAAAGCCTATATTTTCACAGATGTTGTAGGACGGGGGTAAAATACTCCTACTCTTGCAACAGTGGCGTTTGTAAACGTCTTTTTAACAAGTGTGCCCAGATGTTAATGAAAGATAAAGCGGCTATCTTGATAACACTTTTTCCCCTCCCTTTTATCAGTGCTCTTATAGGTGAGAGTTTAGTAGTAGTTGTCAATGGCTGTCTTTGAAGTAGACAGTCAAGTTCAATGCTGGAGGATGGCGCAAAGACCGCGTAGTATGTCGAACCGAGGGACATGACAAACAATTGTCTGCTAACTGTCCCTTTTGTTGTCTTCAGATGCTTCTCTTACACAGGAATATGTAACCACAACCCCCTGAAAGAGATTCTCTAACATATTATTTTATGTCCTAATATGTTGCTTATTAAAATCTAATTTTATGTTATATACAAATTCAGAAAATTTGATTGCTAAAAATAAAATATTTCAGGTAGTCTGTTCTAACGAAACTACCTCGGGTTATTAACGTAGGATAAGGGCCGTGGCGGCCTTGTGGTACATCACGCTGGTTTTCGGTGCTGAGGGTGCTCAGATCGAATCCTGGCGAAGCGCCACTAAAATGCCTCCTTTTGTGTTGTCCCTTCATAGGGGGCAATGCTGGTCCGCCTATATGGCACTCCCATAATAAAGTGGCCAGCAAAACTGCGGTGAATTATAGGTGAATGTCTTCGTGACAAGTGCCTCCGCATTAAAAAAAAGTACGTAGGAGTACTTATCGTTGCTTACCTCTTTTTTTTGGGACACATTTTGGTACTTTTCTGTTTAACTGTTTACTGCTACTGGGTTTGGTGCGCTGCCAAAACTATAACACGAGACGCCGGACATTTTTTTTATCTCTCCGCAGGACCGTTATTGAGGAATGTAATTCTACGTTAAAAGCAACCAAGGGAAACAATGGGGGAGGGATTTAAGACTAATGATTGCGTGATTTTGGGGGACAAAATCTGGCGCATTTTATATCACAGTAGCAAACTATAAATGTTACACGAAGAACATTTTAAAAATAAATCTTGCTCATCGATTCAAAAATATTAAGTAATTCGTTCATATGCTATCATTATTAAGATTTCAACTGACTGAATCTGAAAGTATTTGCAACATACATACATTAAAAGGATACAATTTTTTTAAAGCTGTCAGAACGTGTAATTGATCCAGAAGTATCAGACTGATATATTTTACATTAATATTTCCTTTTTCTTTTTAAACCCAGAATTTCTTTTGCCGATGTTGCTGTGAGAATTATCCTTTTGTTATATTCAGATTTTACTTGCTTGGAGATCTTGAGTAGTTTTACATGAAATAGGTGTAAGTGGCAACGAAAATTTTTAAACAGTATCAATGCATACAAGACTTCTGTTTGTGTTCATTAATGGTAAAGTCATTTCTTCGTAAACACGTTATATGAGTGAATGCTAGAGTAAAATATCTCTGAATTTTGTTATAAATTCAAGAAGCTACCATTTGTTTTCATAGCAACATCATTGTTTATTTCTACTTTTGTTCCTGTTATTTCTCGTGCACTTTTTGTATTTTTAAAAAGAAATTTGGATTTATCATTTCATTTTGACTGCTACTTTTTATAGCAGAATGCATCCTGTTTTGCAGTACTTCAAAATAACCTAGGTCATATCGTAATGTCTGTTTATATTTGTTGTAATGTATTAAGGAATAAGCAGTTCAATTTTGGAAATACTTGACACTACAGTACAAGCAATACCTGGAGGTTATGTTAAACTTTAAAAATAAATAGGAACTTTCAATTCTAGATTTCCTAAACGCATCAAAGGTATGTTTTAAACAGAGATTATACAGGAAATTCAATTTTGATGCTTATTGCATCCGCCAAGTCTGTTTTAAAATAGTGATTATTTTGGGAATTCAGTTTTGCGGCTTATTAATGCAACTTTAAGTCAAAAGTATGTTCTTACTTCGAGATAACTAAATCTACAGTGAATATAGTAATCTGTCGGTTCTTTTTAATGATTACAACAAAAACTTGCTTTTCAAAGTCGCTGTTCATAAGGAGGAGCTGAATTTAATAATTCATTTTGCTTGGTTTAGCAATTAGCTTGTCAGAGTCACACTTGTATAGAAACACAGACAGTGTCATTCTATTAGTGCCATCGGCGTAGGATGCCCATAGCCCAAGCTTTACCAGTGGCAAGACGCCTGAAGCTGAAAATACATCCTGCTCTCGCTAGTAAGGTCTTAGAATAGTACTGGGCAATCTTGAAAAGTTGCCTGAAATGAAAGGGGAGAGCTGACTCGTTCGCGAAATAAGTTCCTGGATCCATGGGTATCCATGGCTTTTTGACTTACGAGACAGATCATGAACAGCGTACTTGAAGGAAGGTTAAAGACAACACGCAATTTTTTGCCAAGTAAGGGAAATTTATAAATTTTTGTATTTTTCACATCATGACTTTTTCAAGTCCTTGCTGCCCTTATTCAGTTACGTGTGGCTGATGACAACAGCCACACGTATGATGTTATGTGCGAATAGAACTACTGCACAGTATCTAAACTGATAAAAAGGATAATTACCCTTGAAGGGAAAAAGGAAAATTAGAAAGTTTAATAGACGTCACACATTCTACCAGCTTAAGAGTACGACCTACGGAAGATAACGTCGAAAGGCCAGCTTGTGGAAAGTTAAAACTCATATGCTCCAGTCCCATCTAAATAAACAATCAGACCTCATCTCTACGTAGATGCGACTGGATTATTGGTGTGAGATAACACAAATATGTAAAACATATTCCGGAGAGAATAAGGAAGAATGAATCTTTCTCACCTTCGGCCACTCAGTTGCATTCTTTCCCGGAAGGAGCCAAGGTCGGGTGACTTTCCTCTGTAGTGCAAGATGTAGTCGGGCAGATCCACTCCCATTGCTGCAACAGAAACAGAAAAAGCTAGGGTTAGAAAAGCCTCGATGGCAGATAAAATCTGGGGAAAGACAGCGCGGAAACATTTCTCTCGATTTTTGGGATCAAATCCAGTATCTGAGGTCACATACCCAAGAGGAATTATTCACCCAAATTCTCTCCCATTAATGCACATTTTCTGAGAGTGTTTTGTTTTAGTTGTGAGCTGTTTGAAGTATCAATGAACAATTAGTGATAGCGTGCGTGCTGTGTGAAATATGTTTTTAACCCTTAAAATTTGGGTGCGCCAATTTGTGACACACCAGCAGGCGCGCGTGGCACAAAGTGCAACGTCTCTTTCAACCTTGATTATTCCTTTTGTTATAGACTTCTTTTTCAAATTGAAAATAATAATTCTGCGTTTTATGACAAGATGTAAAATGTTGATAATATTGAGATATATTTATAATTAAAGGCCAAAGAATGCAGATGCAATCTCCTTATTTAAAAACTGTCTGGTTTATTGGATCTAAGGAAAACTTCCGAATGGATTCCTATCATGACCCAAAACCAAAAAAACAATGAGATTGTTCATCTTCGTGGTATGCGGGATACCGTGTCATAGCTGCACATTGGACCGACTCCAACTCCTGCTTTTGTCGTATTGCAATCCAGTATAATTGCTGGTTTACCACAGTTAAATCCCGACTAACAATGAATGAAAAGGAATACAAGGGACAGAAAATCAGCCCTACATTAGAAAGGGTGTAGCTATAAATAGAAACTGCTTAGAACAATCAAACGTAAAAACAAACCATTCAAAATTACGAAAATGTTGCACTTTGTACACGGGCGCGCCCGCTGAAGGTTTAATGGTAAAATAATTTTATTAGTCACTTGGTTTCACTCACATAAAATCACGTATTTTGCGAGTTGATTTATTTTAGTTGTGAGGTGTACGAAATACTGATGAATGCTCAGCGAAATCATGCGAGCTACATGAAATGTGATTTTATTGATAAAATGTTACACTATTAGAGAACCTTTATAAAAAAAGCCTTTCTCTCTGAGAACAAAGAAAGATAAGCTTTGAAATGTGCAGAGCAATAGCAATCAACTAGCTGCATTAGAACCTAAAATTAAAAATGGTAGGAAATGTATCGACCCTATATCGGGATCTTTAATATTAGTGAAAACTGAAAATATTAACCGGAGCTAGGAACTCAAATAAGAGGCAGTGCTATCTGATTTTTTACCATGTTTTTAGTAACTCGCTTTCTTGTTTGTGTGTGTGTTTGCCCAGAACAAATCTTGCAATCGATTTTTAATTAATTTCCCGACTAGCTAGACATTTGCAACTTTTAGAATAGCTCAAAACACGACGACAATGCATTATTTTAATACTTTTAGCCATTTTTAAGCAGGACTGAATTCATTTTCAGTTAATTTTGTTTTGCAGAATGGTGCAGCCATCTATCGCCCGGGACGGGAACGAAAAGTTAAATGCAAGTTAACTTCCAATTAACTTCATTTTCTTCCAAGTTGATGGGATAAGTCATCAAAAAAATTTTAAAAAAGTATTTATTAATACATAGAATTGTCAAGTTTATATGATTCAACAGAAAATTTAAAAACTTGGTACATAAAAAGTTCTTTTTATCTTGTAATTATTTTAATCATTTAGTTACAGCTCGTGGTCGGAGAGGAAATAACTTGGTTACTCTAAATAGTTCACTATTTATATTCATTTGGATCTCAAAGAGACACACTAGGTTAAAAACTGTAGGTTACTAGCATGTTTCGTAGGAAGAGTAGCAGATTATTTTTAAAATGAACAAGAATAAAAAGATTTTCATGGAAACATAACACTTTAGTTCCCCCCAAAATAAAGAAGAATGAAGTTTAGATTAAAATATAATGGTAAAGTGTCAAAATATCAATTATTTATTACGCTTTGTTCGATAGAACATATATCGACCCATTTATCCCTCAGTTCATCTCTCTCTAATTAATACACACACACACACACACACATATATATATATATATATATATATATATATATATATATATATATATATATAAAGTGCTCGATTTCTAGAAATAGAATTGTAACCTTTCGGGGTGTGTGTGGTATTCAAAATTTATATATATATATATATATATATATATATATATATATATATATATATATATATATATATATATATATATATATATATATATATATATATATATCTAATATATAAAAATGAATGTTTGTATCTCTGTAATTGTATAGAAATCCACAGTTTAGGAGCAACGATCGTGAAATTTTAAATACAGGCGTCTTTAAAAACAGCCGAGGGTCTGAAGAACTTCAAAAATCGAAATTAATTACCGTTGATTTTTAATTAATAAAAAACCACAATTTTGAAACTAAATGTAAGCTGTTACACTTTGTGGCATCATCCCTCTGAATATGGCGTCCACGTTAGGGTTAGCTGACAGCGAGCGAAAAGATAAAAATAAATAAAATCAAAAAGTTTCAAGTTATATATTAAACCAGAATAATAAATGAAAATAATAATCTTTCAAGTCAGATTTTATACTTTAAGACATTTCGATTAACGATCGTCGTTTATTTTCGCCGTGTTATTTTGTAAACAAACGTTCTCTGTTGCCATTTTCATTTCAGACATTTCTTATTGAAACGATGTAATGCGTAGTAAATGCGTTAAATATTTCTTATTTAAAATTTATATTTTAAAACATTTCAGTGAAATTAACATCGTCTTCAGATTATAAACAGACGTTATTTGTTGCTATTTTCATTTTAGAAATTTCTTATTAAAATGATGGAATTCTCCGATATATTTCCATAGTGGAGATTTAGACACATTACAGAATTTAAAAAAAAACAAAACCTTTTGTGTAATTTATATATTTGTGTGTGTTTAATTATTTCAAGTGACTCTAAAGTGGGCGTGGCATTTTTTCCACTAGCGTGAAAAATCAGAATAATATTGAATTATTTAATTTTAATTTTTTTTGCTCATCAGACGACAGTAGCAGCGAGTGGCAGTAGTTACACAAGTTTGAATTTGAAACATTGTTTTGTTGTTTCCTAAAAGAAGCAATAATCCGTTACTGTATTTTATATTGCTCTTAATTTTATAATTCACGATGTACTTTTAAAAGCATAAAAATTAGTATATCTTAACTAAAAAGAATCAGTCTAAACTTAAGCACAGTTTTGCGATTTATTTACGGTTAACTATGTTTGTGTTTAGCTATTCCATTTGTTTGTTTTAAAAAATGATTTTTTAAAGGTTTTTTTTGGTGATTTATGGTAAAATAGCACTTAAAAATTAAAAAAAACGAAACAAAAACTTAACTGTAAATAGCATACTTTTTCTATAAATTGGTCAATTTGAAGTAATTTTTATTGAAATTTAGCTAAAATGCCTATAACTGCATAAAAATCTTAATGCTACTATTTTAATTTCCCAAGCACAATTCTAAAAATGTTATAAAATACGCAGCCCTACTTTCCGATTTAGTACAAGAATTTAAAATTGATTTCAGGACTTCGGGGAAAATAAACAATTTTTGTTTTTGCATGTTTTCTATTCTATTTACAGTCGATATAGATATAATGCTAGCAAATTGTCAAATGGAATGCATAGAGTTGCAATCTGACATTTAACTTAAAGAGAAATTCAATCGAGTCTCTTTGTTGTACTCATAAATCATACCTGCCCAGATATAAATATCCTTCACTGCATAGTCAAGCGTTATTCTGGTCATCAACGTTTGGAAGCACGTACATCTGAGAACAACTATTTTCAAGAGTTTCAACTATTTTGAAGCATACTAAGAGTCAAATTCGAACCGAAATTTATTCGTTGTTTTTTAGTATTGATGTGTATGACATTTCCCATCCCTTTTTTATACTATGTTTAATTTTTCATGCAGAGTTCACAAGGCAAAAGACAATTTGACAATTTTACTTTTCAGCTTTTAGTGATGAAAGGCTGAATCTATCTAAATTCTGAGATGTGTATAACATTTCACATGTTTTTTTCCTATGCTATTTATACTGTGTTTAGTTTTTAAGTTGACTTTGGTTAACAAACATTCATATTGAACCCCGAATCAAGAAACGAGAAACATAGTTTATGAAGGTACTTCAGATGATATTTGGATCAGTTTAATTGAACAGAGATTTATATGGAGTTTAATAAGGACAGAATGTTTCTATTATTGCTACAGAATCTTGCATTTATGGTGCGTGTAGCCCAAACTGCAGATTTCTGTTAATTTTTTCATCAGTCAGTGCCTTTAACAAATACTTTAATACTTTATTTATATATTTTTTTGGCTACAGAATCCTGCATTTATGGAGGTATTTATATGGACAATTAGACATTTTTACTTTTAAGCTTTTAGTGATTTATTATAAATGTATATATTTTATGATATTTATACTGTTATTAAATCTATGTTATTTATACTGTGTTTAGTTTTTAAATTACTTTTTGTTAACAAACATTAGACAATTTGACATTTTTAATTTAAACTTGAAAAATGAAAGGCTGAATCTACTAAAATTCTGAGATGTGTATAACATTTCACATGTTTTTTTTTTAAATGTTATTTATGCTGTGTTTACTTTTTTAATCAATTTTGTTTAACAAACATTCGACAAAATGACATTTTTACTTTTCAGCTTTACTTTTTAAAACTCTTAACTTTCCAAGAGACAATTTGACATTTTTTCCTTTTCAGCTTTTAATGGTTTATTATAAATGTATATATTTTATGTTTTACTTTTCAGCTTCTTTTGCTCCAAAGATGAAAGGTTAAATCTAGATGAATTCTGAGGAGTTAATTATAAATTTATATATTTTTATATTGGATTTTTTAAAAATTATTTGGGTGTATAACAGTTTACATGCTTATTTTTCTATGTTATTTATACTGTGTTTAGTCTTTAAATTGATTTTGGTTAACAAACATTCGACAAATTGACATTTTTACTTTTCAGCTTTACTTTCCAAAAGACAATTTGACATTTTTCCTTTTCAGCTTTTAGTGGTTTATTATAAATGTATGTATATTTTATGTTTTACTTATCAGCTTCTTTTGCTCCAAACATAGAAGGTTAAATCTTGCTAAATTGTTTAGATTTTAAATTGATTTTGGATAACAAACATTCCACAATTTGACATTTTTACTTTACAGCTTTTAGTGGTACAATGATGAAAGACTGCATCTAACCAAAATACTGAGATATGTATAACATTTCACGTGCTTTTTTTTGGCTATGTAATTTATACTGTGTTAAGTTTTTAAATTGATTTTGGTTAACAAACATTCCACAATTTGACATTTTTACTTTATAGCTTTTAGTGGTACAATGATGAAAGACTGCATCTACCAAAATACTGAGATATGTATAACATTTCACATGCTTTTTTTTGGCTAATTTATACTGTGTTAATTTTTTAAATTGATTTTGGTTAACAAACCTTCTTAAAATTCCGGGCAACGCCGGGTACTTCAGCTAGTATATATATATATATATATATAAGAATAAGATGAAAGAGAAAACCAGTAATAGCTCTAAAGCTACTTGCAGCCAGGAACAACCAACATGAAAAGAAAAGTATGAATAAGGTTTTTGACAGCATTTCTTCATCAGCGGTGTCAATACTGTCTAAAAACCAATGGATTGTTTCCGATGAGTATGATCTATAAATAAACACACTCAGACACCGTACAATCCATTAGTAACAGAAGAATTGATTAATAATTGAATTAAGTTTGAAGAAAAGTACTCAACCAAAGAACACCAAGCCTGGCGATAGTCAGAGTAGAAGTTAAGAACTTGTAACCGCAAGATGACTGACGTCACAAAACTTGCAACCATTGAGGTAGTGGATTCTCAGTTACAGACTTACTTAGGTTACCGTATTTTATATATATACACTAGCGGACCCGACAGACGTTGTGCTGTTCAAACGTTGTAAATCCAAAAATCATAAAAATATTTTAATAAACTATACATTGTTTGGACCGTTTTGATGAAAAAAGTATGTAAAAAAAAAACCTTACACCACCACGCGTACAGTAATCACAACTTGACCTATCTTAAAATTAGCAAGAATATGGGCGAAATTTCATTAATATGGCTATTAGTATGACTAATCAATGAGCTGTTCAATACTTCATAAGTTGCATAGAATCAAATGAGAATTGAGAATCTAAATTTGTAAGTTAAGTTAATCGTTATTCAATGCACGTGTATACAGCATTAAAATTCAGGAAAATGAAAAAAATATTCTGAAACGCGATTGCAGCGCTGCCTACCGGATCCAATTGTGTACCTAAACTAACCAAAGGTCAACAACAACACATAAATAAATAAATTAATTAAAAAAAACATTTTCTATCGGATCAAATTGTGAATCTAAACCATTCTCGAACCAACTTAATCGCACGCACAAAATTTCATTAAAATCAGTCCAGCCGTTTAGGAAGAGTTCAGTGACATACACACGGACAGAAGATTATATATATATATATATATATAAAAGCAAGTCTCCCTTTACTTTCCAGTTAACTCTTTAATTTTTATACCGTGATTGAGGGAGAAATGCGATTGCCTAGATCTTGGACCTAAGATACGCTACTGGGAGGAAGATGCACTCGTAGGTATCCCTTCGCATAGGTTGTGATATAATTCAGTTTTCTGGGGCTGCCTATGATCTTCAGGAGTTTTCCTCAGGATTATTATTTTTTTTCAAATGGAGGAACGAACGACTTAATTAGAACAGGAAAACTTACTTAAAACTATGGTCCTTTCTACCTTTATTCTTTCATAAGATCTGACATGTCCGCGTAAATGGAGATGTTTGCTGCCAACATCTTGCATCGGTAGTGAATCATTTGAGTGCAGTCCAGGGCTTTACTCACTCGCAAAAATCTCATGGTCCCATGCTCTAAACCCATGTCGAAGTGCGCATACAAATTTGAAAGTTTGAAAATAAAAAACAAGGCCTAAGAGGCAAAGTTTTAGCACTTTAGTATTTTTATGCGCCCGACGCTGCGCCGTGACCTTTTTATTAGACATTTTTTTTTCTCTGCAAGATAAGGAGAAGCAGAAATTTTTATCTTAAGTATTTTCCTGGAAAAAGATTTTGAGAAAGAGTCAAAAGATCACGATAATTTCCAGGGTAATCCAAGAAAATGTTTCCCGTCTCTGGTAAATAAATTGTGGAATAACTGTAGGCATATGGGATACAGAAGAGATAAGATTCTAAGCTTCGCAGATTGATGAGGCAAAAGCGACATTTTTATAATTTACACAATTTAGAGAGAATCCTCGCTCATGTGTTATAAAGAAATTCACATTATCTTTTCACAGCAGAGAAAGCGAGGCAGGTTTTTTTTTCTATTTTACACAAAACTTTTAAAAACACATGAATACACGCATTTATATATATATATATATATATATATATATATATATATATATATATATATATATATACACACACACACACTCACCGGGTGGGCTAAAAGTCCGTATAAACTTTAAAAATTAATAAAAACCGGAAAAATAACCAAAATTAAAAAAAAGGTTTGCAGGGTTAGCCTAGGGCATCGCTAGGGTTAGCCTATAGCATCGCTAGGTCACGAGAGTTTAAGACAGGAAAAAAAAAAAACCTCAAAAACAGCCGACAGGTGGCGCTGGTACGAGCGAATTCTGTGGAAATATGCAAATGAGACGGTTATAAAAACGTGCGCTCCTAATCCACACTAGCGCTTCTTTCCCAACGGGGCACCCTATGCGTGGAACAGTCCATTTGAATTTAGAGGTGGGGTAGGTTAGGTTGAAGGGTGGCGCCATCTACTGACACCTTGAATTACTAATTTTTTTTATTTATCTATTTATATTTTTTAAATACGTATGCTATTGCAGTTATTAATGTTTGAACGTTTTTTTATTTATTATACTGCTCATTAAGTTTAGAAATTAATTTAATGGGTTTTTATTTTGCTGTTTAAAGATTTAGAGCATTTGGAAACATAACTTTAAAGTTCTGCATTCAACATTTTTATTTCTTGTGTTATGATCATACAAGTCTTTGGGCATATTTTATGTGATACTACTGCACATTGCTTTTTTTATTTATTTAGTAATTTTATTTTATAAAAATTACTAAAAAAAATTACTTACCTGAAAAGATTGCATTTATCATTTGTATTGTATATAACAATACTAATGAACTTCTAATATTCAATAACCTCAAAAGCCAGTACCCTTCGAAGCTGTGGCTATAAATTGAAGGATGCTAAGTGCATTTTTACAATTACCAAAGATAGCAAAATGAAACACTGTAAATTCTAACTTTTTGGGGTAATAGAGATAAATATTTTATTTTTCTTGGGATTCAATGAGATCTAATTCTAAGAAAAGTTGAGTACATATTATACTAGATAACCTAGTAGCCATAATTAGTACCTTTATAATCTTCAACCGTTGAATTCATTTATTAGCTTCAGTTTATACCTTAATTTTAATTCAGGTTGATAATGATTAAATCATTTTTAAAGAGCAAGATATTTTTTATCTCAAATTCTGCTAACCCTTATTTAGAAGATTTTTTTTATTAGAAATTAACAAAAATGACACAGACAATATTAAATTTCGACTATTGGGTTGGTTGATTTGTAACTGTATGGTCAAATATGCTCATGAGTGCTATTTAGACTGAGACCTATTGGTTAAAGTGGATTCTGAAACATTACAACATCCACGCCTTATAGATCTTAAAAATATAGGCACTTTGTAATTAAAATATTGAAATATTTTTTATTGAATAGAAAAAATTGTGATAATCAACATGAAGCTGAAAATGTGATTAATTGCAAGTATTTTGAACAATTTCCAACAATTATTTTAATAATTGTACAAAGTAAAATACTCGAAACTTTTAATAAAATCTCAAAAATGATGCAAGGTACTTGTGAAGATATAGAGAAATCTGTTGAGATACTTTAATCTCTCATAACCGTAGAATAGCGAATAGATGGCGCCACCCTTCAAACTAACCTATCCCACCTCTAAATTCAAATGGGCTGTTCCATGCATAGGGTGCCCCGTTGGGAAAGAATCGCTAGTCTAATATACAACCAGTTCACCGTTGTTCCGCGATCCGCCGATAGGTGTCATGTATACATCCGGACCTGCTGCACTCTGCCGTCGCTGGATTTGTGACTAGCCTGCAATGCCTTAATCCCTGGTGTGGGGGGTCATGTGGAACACCTACTGCTGTAATAAACGATTTAGAAGCATTCTTTTCGTTATTTGCGTATCTTTTCTTTGACTTGTGTAAGTCAGCGTCACCTGTCGGCTGTTTTGAGTTATTTTTTTATTATTTTTCCCTGTCTAAAAAAAAAAAAAAAAAAAAATCCCGTTACCTAGCGATGTTAACCCTGCAAACCTTTTTTATTTTGGTTATTTTTCCGGTTTTTATGAATTTTTAAAGTTTATACGGACTCTTTGCCCACCCGGTATATATATATATATGGAGAATTACTATATACATTGTGGCACCAATATCACTTTTAAAATGAAATGTGTGCTTAAATTGTCAGATTTTTAAGCTAGGCAAATTGTAGGTCTATAACGCTTTAAGAGGCAAATAATTCATATAATTATTAAGTGAAAAGAGGGAAAACCACGAGAGTGACTACGACGCGAAATGAAAACAAATTCAAAACTGCCGAGTGTCGATGGAACTCCAAAGCGAAGTATTCAATAAGACACCTTGTGGCGCAGAGGCAGCTTCAATATCAGGCCAATGCAAAGCCTCACGAGAGAAATTTACAAAATTATATATTAAGGTAACAACCCTTTCCTACATTTAAAAAAATTACAATTCAATGTACGATATCATTAATCAATAAAAGGTAAATTAACTGCTAATCTGTAGAGCTACCAGAATTACACGAATTCCTAATCTATTAGGAAGATAATTATTTGATAATACCTCATACATACTTTTTCACACAAAGAATTTAATTCAACATTAAGAATCTAACCCAAAACAAATGTAAAATTAAAATAATTTCAAGATAAAAAGAACTTTTTATACACCATGTTTTTAAATTTTCTATTGAATCATATAAACTTGACAATTCTCTCTTAATTGCACAAATAATCTCTTAATTGCCTCACTTAATTATTATTTTTCACTATCTTTTATTTAATTTTAATCACTTTTTAGTCGTTTCCACTATCTACAGACTTTATAAACTGCTAACTTTTATAATTTTTTTAAAAATTTTCGTACGCTATTTTTGTAAACAAATTAAATTCAAATGTATTCTGTTTTCAATATCGTCAAACGCCGTTACGCAAAAGTGCAAGCATTGAATTCGATCGAAACGCCACCTTGCGGATTTTTTCGGCTAAAAGTATCAAAATAATGCATTGTCATCGTGTTCTGAGCTATTCTAAAAGTTTCAAATGTCTAGCTAGTCGGGAAGTTAGTTAAAAATCGATTGCAAGATTTGCACTGGACAAACACACAAACAAACAAGAAAGTGAGTTAATAAAAACATGGTAACTACACCCGCACAGACATAATCCATAGCGGTGAAACCCGTTTCGTATACTTGTGGGGTATCGTCACCACTGTCTCTCTGGACTATATTTTTAAAGTTACTTCTTTCTTATATTTTGTAATTTCATGCTTCTATTGTTTCCCAAAGTTTTAGTTTCGTAATCTCTCACACACGCATATGTATATATACATATGTGTGTGATTATTATATTTATATACATGTGTGCACGTTTATGGAGTATTTTCTTGTGTGTGTGATAAATTTAAAAGAATTTAGAAGCTATAAAAGGAGAACTATCCTCCTCCTTTTTTATGTCTTACAAAGGAAAGGTTTGATAAACGAGCCAACACTTTCCGCAAAAATGCATTTCCGAGAGGAAAAAAAAATGCGAAATGTGAATATAGCTAAACATCACCTTCACCTAATCCGTAAAAATTGCTACATGCTTCTCGAAATTGCATCAGAATTTTTTTTTTGTTCATACTGGCCGGTTGAGCTTCGAAATGTTCCAAACTGCCTTATCAAAAAATGGGAATTTGGTGCTTGTAAGCGGGAACATTGTGTTTTTCTTGCTACCCTTTCTCCGACACTGTACTTTTCAGTTATTCTTAGTGATGATCGATCTCTGACGCGAAATATATCTGCTAACGTTCGATGCCTTTCTTGACAAGGTACTTATCCTCCTACCATTCGAAGAAATGTCAAATTCGTTGCCTTCTGCGTTTATAAGAAAGCTTTCTGGATGTTTTTTTCCCCTTTTTCTATTCTGTTGTTGCCATTAGAAAGGTAAACTCCAGCGAAAAAAGAAGAAGCTCTTTGTGTAAATATCCAAACCAAACATGACACAGAAGATCGAACTCAGATGTCATCAAAATGGATTTTGAATGTTGCGATTAATTTGAGAAAAGTCGGTTTTAAATTTCAATCAATAATAATTTATGCTTTTTTAAAATTTTTGAATTGCAGTACAGATATAATGAAATGAAAATCGATCCTTATTTTTTTTTCATAAATTTTCCATATATATATATATATATATATATATATATATATATATATATATATTAAATATTATGCCCTCCATTCTAGCATTTAAATTTCCTTTCTTAAATCCAATGCACAGTAATATTATTTTATCGCTTTAAAACCCTTAACCACAGAACTTCCCATGAATCGCATGCCTTTGCATTTCTACACGTGTATATGTTCGGATTCAGGAGTGGGTTAGCATCGCGAACCCCTAAATCTGCTGATCCTACAAATAATAGTCACATGTTCCTCTCGCCTCTCGCGTGTAATGTTGAAAGGTGATATTACTTCCGAGCCGTTCATCTGGATTGAACGGATTTACTTTTGTCGCTCTAATAAACGATTCGGCCCGACTGCTTCGAAATTAAATTTTTATTCCTTTCTGACTGAGCCGCGTAAATATGAGCTAGTTTTCCCTATAAGATAATAATTTAAGGACGTGATGTAATGGGTATTTTGCATTATATATATATATATATATATATACACACATACACACACACACACACACTATCTACGAATAAGTATTTGGACACCCATGCAAATGACGACATCTTCAGTCTTGATATACGTCACGCCCTCCGCCGTTAAATATCGCGTAGAAAAAAACATTGGCATTCGTCGCATGCAAGATGCCACTAAGTGCGGAGTTATCTGATTTCGAGAAAGGTGTAATAGTCGGGTATCACAGAAACGTACGATCCTTAAGGGACATATCTAGCGAACTGAAATACCCAAAATTGACAGTGGCCTATGTGATTCAGAAGTGGAAGGTGAGCGGTGATTGTCGGAATGTACCTCGAGTCAGCAGACCCACGAAACTGGAATATATAGACCGACGGTTGCTGTCCAGAGAAATTCGGAAGAACCGCACCCAACCGATGGCCCACATACTCCAGGAGTTTCAACAGGCATCCGGGAGTGATATTTCGATGAATACTACTCTCGGATGCCCGATGAGTCTGTGGGTTCCAGTCCTACTGTTGGCATGCTTGTAGCCGTTCGAAATCGGCTTGAAGCAGTTGCTCCCGATCTAATAAGCCTTCATGTAGCAAAAATTAAACGTAGCACTCCAGACCAAACCGAATGCATTTACCCATTTACGACCCATTTATTTTTAAAATGTGGTCGAGAATTTTTTTAAATTTTCCTCTTCTCTCAATTAAACTTTAAATTTCTTCTCATTTGTGACGGCACATGCGAATCTGTAATACGAGACTTTTTTTCATTTTGAACTCCGAGACACGCATATCCATCGTATCAATAACGCATTAGTCGGTACGAACAAACATGATGCAATTAAGCGAGGCATCTGACATTCTTCGTTAGTAACGCGATGCGCCAAGACGTCAACAATGCCTGCCACAGGTAAGAAACAATAAGTCTCTAGGGAAATCCAGATTGAAACACTGAAGTGGTGAATAGCATTTTTACCAGGAAAATGTTGCAGAATGTTTCTTTAACATTTTGCGAAGAAAAAGATATTAAAAACTTGCGGAATTTTTAAGAGCTAAGTTACACACACACAAAAAAAATATTTTAAGAATGACGCATTTTATAATATTTCGGAGATAAAAGGCATTTTAAATTTATTTGGATGTAACCGAATTGAGCTTTATTTTCCCTTTTACTTACTGTTTAACCTTTCAAATAAAAATATTTTATAATTTTATACTACTTTACGCTATTAGTGAATTGTTTCACTATGGAAAATTAAAGAGGTTTGGTTTCAACTTGCTCATTTTCTTAAGTAGAAGTGTTCTGTTACAAAATTAGGAAAGGTATGGTTTATTTTCTTGCTTTTATTTGCACCAATATAGCGAAAGGTATTTATAACTTTCAAGGGTTTTGTTTAACGTCTAACATTTTGGGCGCGGTGGCCCGGTTGGCAAAGGCGTAGAGCCAGTGATCTGAACGTCCCTGGTTCGGTGCTCGTCGCTGCAAATCCACCACCGTATTCACTAATGGTGGCCGGGGCACATAAAATAGGTCGTGGCTACAATGTCCTCCAAGTTCTCAAATTTATCTCTGGAGGTGCGGGGTCAAGTGTTCCGGTCTCGTCACTCGACACGGTTCAAAATGACGGAACATGTTCTTCGAGGTCAAGTCAGACTTCAGCCCTAGTGGTACCTCGCCTTAAAGTGAAGCTGATTACTACCCTTCGCCGAGGACCTAGGTCCTTTGGACTTGGAGTTCTCCAGTCCTCCACCCTTGGAGTAGGCTTTCCCACTCCAAGGGTGATTGGAACAACAACAAAAATTTTAAAAGGTTAATGCTAGAAGTAGTTAGATTTTTGTTTAACTTCTAACATTTAGAAATAATAGTTAAGTATTCCATATTGTGATAAATCTCGATTCATTTTTTTGTTTACATTATTGTATTTAAGTGGCCGCGAAGCATGAGTGATAAAGTTTGATTACGTTTTGCTCACTTTTTAAAAATTCGTGAAAAAATTGAAATTCGACGTTTTGTCGAGGTCGCGTTTAAGTAATATTGATGCTATCTATGCTCGTGAAATTCAAGTAGATTTCGTTTTCCGAGTATGACATTTTGTGATAGAATTGTTATGACATTTTGAAGAATTCTGTGTTGGGGTGATAATCGAGAGGGTTTCGCTTACTTTTCCTTATTTGAGTAACTCTGATATGTTCCGTTGGGATGAAATTCGTGTAAGTTTCCATGAGTTTAAAACATTTTGAAGTATTGAGCGTTTATGAGAAGTTTGAGATATTGTTTACCTTTCAATATTTGATTAACTCCGATGCGTTCCGCCGAGATAATGTTCGAGAAAGTTCCTATTAGTTTATGAAATTTTAAAGAATTCAATGTTGAGATGATAATCGACAAGGTTTTGTTTTGTTTTTATTGTTGAAGTAACAGTAATGCGTTTCACCGGGATAAAATTCGAGAAAGGTTTATTTTAGTTTATTACCATGTTTTTATTAACTCACTTTCTCGTTTGTTTGTTTGTTTGTGTGTTTGTCCAGTACAAATATTGCAATCGATTTTTAACTAACTTCCCGAGTAGCTAGACATTTGAAACTTTTAGAATAGCTCAGAACACGATGACAATGCATTCTTTTGATACTTTTAGCCATCTTTTAGCAGAATTGAATTCATTTGCAGTTAATTTTGTTTTGTAGACTGGTACAGCCATCTATCGTCCGGGACGGGAACGAAAAATTAAACGCATTCCAATTCCCGAGCTAAACTATTGATTACGCGTTTGATACCTCTTTATTACGCATTTGATCATTTTCTTTCAAGTTGTTGGGATAATTCATCAAATTTATTTTTAAAGTATTTATTAATACATAGAATTGTCAAGTTTATATGATTCAACAGAAAATTTAAAAACATGGTATATAAAAAGTTCTTTTTATCTTGTAATTATAATATTTTGAAGTATTCAGCGTTATGATGGAATTAAAGATTTTGTTTACTTTTTCGCATTTATGTTTCAGTGATACGTTTTGTCGTGATAAAATTCAAGTAGAAATCCATCACTTGCTAACTTTTTGAGGTATTCAATATTACCGCCAAAACTTTTCAAATGGCATCTAGTATTCAGGTTACAGTGATGCATTCAGTTAAGATAAAAGTTCAAAATGGTGCCATTCACTTTCTAATAATTTGTACTGTATTTCAGCATATTTATTTCTAACTAGCTGAAAACCCGCACTTCGCTACGGAATACTTTCAAATTAAATACAACTGTCAATGTATGTAATTAATGCCAAATAAATAAATAATAAATAAATAAATAAATAAATAAATAAATAAATAAATAAATAAATATATATATTTATAATTAATACGACGATTAATGTATGTAATTGATGTAAAAAAAAATATATTTATAAAAAAATCGTAACGGATATTTTTATAGACAAAATAATGTAGAAGAAAATATTCAAATTAAATCTAATAGAACATACTAAAGAATATAGTACAATTTGAGGAACATATCTTTTACTGTATTTTAATATTTTTTTGGATAAAGGCCGCATTAGCAAGAAAAAAATATTTTTTTTGTCTATTTCGTTGTTATGCACGTGACGATAAATTAATTTAAAGTACCAGAAAAAGAAATCACGTGATCAGCATTTAATAAATTAAATTCTAAAATTTAATCTTTAAAAATTCACCAAAAATCAGAAAATGGAGGTAAAGATTCGAAAAAGATTTAATTTTAAAGGAATTTTTATGATCCTTCTCGTGATATAAATTTTATAACCCTCAAATTATTATTTTAAATGCAAACTTAAAATAATGTTTAAAAAACAGCTTAGAAATTCATTTTAAAAAACCTAAGAATTTTTCAGAAATCTTTCTTAGTGCACCTCTACACTATAAGAACCGCCATGTAAAATTTCAGTCCTTTAGGTCCAGCGGTTTGGTCTGTGCGTTGTCTGTCTGTCAGTCAGTCGGTTACAGAACTGTTTTATATATATAGATAAGTTGTTATTGTCAAGTAATAAATGAATGAGTCATTGGGAATGATTCATTCATTGTTAGATAATGCTTAAACATTGTTTCTTCATTGATATGCATGTTATGAATATTTTTAATTACTGAAAACAATAATCAAGAGAAAACTTGGGTTAAAAGAAAGACCGTATAAAGCAAGTTATATTACTAGTACCCATTAATATAATAAATGAAGTAAAAAATAAAGAGTTTATAAAAATTAGGGATCCTTTTTTAGAAACAGCAGAATTGAAGGTAACATTTTGTAAAATACATTCAGTGATAGCATTTGAGGGAATTATGCACAGTTATAGAATTGGAAGTAAGAAATTGTATAAATTACGTAAAATTAAAGTTTCTTGATACCCGTCCTATTGAATGAGCGCAGTTCCTTATTAAAATATTAGTAAATAATATTTAATATTTTCCCTAACTGGTCAGTTGAATCAAAATTTTTCGCTTTACCTCGTGTGAATATATAAATATATTAGAATCAGAACATCTAATTCTAAAATTTAATGTTTTGCTGTTAGGAGATAGCGAAATGCAGATCAAAGGTTTTAATTGCACGTGCCTATTTATAGCTCAAAGGAAACAGCACTATTAGTATGTCTTTAAGAGACTGATTTCTATCTGATTTGAATCTTTAAGATGAAGCGATCACTTCCTCCTGCAAAGTATCAGATATCGATATGAAACCTGCATCCGGAGAAATAGAGTTTGGGAAGTATCAAGCAGCGGTATCGATTTATGACATCGTAAACAAGTTTTATCAGTTTTAATCGCTTCTAAATTTGGAAATAAACACCACCGAAACTTAATATCAGCAAAAATATTTAGAGTTAATAAGTTAAAGGACATAATATCAAATGAATAGTCCCAATTTTAGGCAACTGTTTCAGTATTTATGAGAAAAGTCGCCACTTTATACAGTTACGGGTTAATAAAATTTAACATAATATTTTACAGTTGAGTTCCTAGGCGACGAAATCCTACATTTATATAATTCAATACTTCAATGTACAGAAAATTCCTTGTATATTGATATTAAAGTTGAAAAAACGTGCAGGTAGCACTCCTGTAACACGGTAGATAGGTTCCTAGAAAATGCCGTGTTGTGTGAAACCGTGTTATATGAGACCCAGAGACAGTTCAAAAAAGGGGGTTACGTTCTGAAAACTAATTAAAAACAAACATTTAAAAAAAATTCTATATAAGCAACTTAATTTTTATTAAAAATATAAATGTATGTATAAAACAAAACGAAAAGAAACAATTTTATTTTTATTTAATGCGACTTAATTTAATAAATTTCTTCCTCATCACTGCGCAGTACAGTCAAACGAGAACGTTTTTTCGATTGAACGATATCACCTTCACTCTCAGAACCTTTTTCTTCATTTAGATTTTTTGCACCTTCTATCCTCTTTAAAAAAAAATCTGAAATTTTGGTTTATTTTCTGGTTCTTACAAGGTCATTGTAGATTCACGGTATGGAGATAGACAATTTTGCAGCTCCCTTTTGAATTTTCGGCTTCTTTCAGCGGAGGGGTCTGCATTCAGGATAAAGGATTAAAATTTTCGGCTAAGCTTAGGCCTTTTTGTAATTTTATAGAGTTATAAATGAATAAATTATAATTTGTTTATACATTTTCATGTAAAGCCACGATAGTTCACTATTCCTTCCCGTCATTATTTTAAGGTAATTTAGTTTTTTGAATGTGTTAAACAAAAATCCTGTTATCTAGTGCTATAGAAGTACAGTGTTGTACAAAGGTTTTCGCAAATTTTTTTATCGTGCTAGAGCGAAACCGTTTTGTAAGATGCCGTGCTGTAGGAGGGCTACCTGTATTCTAAAAAATATGATGGATGAAAACTAAATTAAGGTTTTGTTCATAGGAGTGGTTTTCTCAACCACGGCACAAAGTGAAATACGGTGATGAGTAGCAAAATACGCATCTTGCGAATAATGCTAATAGATTCTCATTCCTCATTAGTTGAAAGTGGGTAAAGACCAACACGAGGAACTGATTGAATCAAGTATCCATTCAAAATCAAAACGTAAGAAATAAAAATAAACAAACCAATACAATTTAGACTGACGTAAAAGACGAATATGTTTGCAAAGAAAGATGTAATCATATTAATGCAATTTTCTACGTCTTTCTGATGAGATTAAGGCTTTTCTCTGCCTTTGCTACTAAAAATTAACTAAAGTTGGAGACTAAAATCGGTAGAGATAGAAAGGATAGTATGATTTACTTGTAAATGCAGACGTATCAAGATAGAATATGACATCATATGTTATTTTATTCCAATTATTCTTTTTCAGCCATGTTTTTGAGTAGAAATGTGTAATTATAGCTATAACTTTTTTAATACTTTTTAGATAATTCTACGGAAAACAATACAATTTACTCTAAGAATAACATCTTAAAATATTTTTTATATAGTAAAAGTATGTACATGCATAAAGTATGTAAAGTTACAGAGCCTACGAGAGAAAAAATATATTAGGGGTACTGCTTTAAAAAATAAAGTCTGATAAAAGCTGATTGATAGCATAACTAATCATTAAATGCTCAACTAAGTTCAATTAAATGTTCAAATATAAAAGACTAACATAAGAAAACAGATAGAATAACAAACAATTACAAATGAAATTTTTTAAACTACTAGTACATATATTATTGAAAAACCATAGAACACGAAAAGGAACAGCTCGAAAATAAATTACATAAAGGAAATCGAAACTTCCAATGCTAAGACAATTTCCAATATTCCAAAAACGTCGAACTGTAAAGATTCACACAATTCACATTTCACATACATTTCGAAATCGTAAAGAAATCAGTCATTCTGCTTTGTACTGGTTTCTTATAAATAATAAGCATTTTGTTCATGAAAATGATATTTACGTGAACATAATGTATATAAATCCCTTGCCCACACAAGGCCTGTGTTAAGAAACTGTTAACCTTAAAAATCAAAGTTATTTATAATAATTTATTTAATTATAATATTAAAAAAATTTCATTCGGATTTTTTTTGTTAATTAGTTATTTCTCTTTACTTATGGATTCATTTTTCTCGTAATTAAAGTTCAAAGGAAAAGTTCCCGAGGAAATTTATGGAATGTAGGAAACAATAGAATGAATTTCCATTCAGTGAAAGTGTGTTATGTAGAGACTAAAGTATCAGCTTTCTAATACATCAAAGCAGTGGCGGCTCCAGTCCAGTGATTTGGGGGAGGGGCAACGTCGGATCTTAGGGTTATATATATATATATATATATATATATATATATATATATATATATATATATATATATATATGTGTATGTGTGAGTATGTAATAAATTTTAACCACCTATAATCGCCTGTAATCCGACTTCTCTCTCTCTATGGTAACCTTTCCGTTCTTAACCTCATTATCATATACTAACCTACCTCGCCAATTTCTGGCAACCCGTTTTACAACTACTTCGATATGCTCGCCCAGATGGGAGCTGGACGTCGCGCTGTAAGGTCATGTTATTGCTGGAATAAAGTTATATATTCTCGCATTCGAATCATATTGTTTTCGGCCACGATGCTTATTTCAGGAGATGACCATTCGGGTCACCTCATATACAGTGGCTGTTCACACATTTTTTAGACGATGTATATTGTATTCACAAAGCTAAATTACATAAAATTCTTGTGTTTGAAATGTTCTAATTGACATCCCTTATTCTGAACTATCTTTCGACACCGAAATGTCCAGGATAATAATGCCTTTTGAAGTGTCAGAAGAGGTATTCTATCCCATTCCTCCTGAACAGCTTTCCAGAGTCCTGTAAGGGTTTTGGGACGACGTTTGGATAATGCAGATTTTAAAAGTCCGAAAGCACAAAAATCCATAGGTGATACATCGGGAGATTTAGTAGGGATATCAGTGAAGGGTATGGCCTTGATACCAGTTTTTTGTTTCATTTCTTTTAGGAAATTTACAGTGGATTTTGATGTGTGACTGCTAGCTTTGTCCTGATGGAGTCTCACAGATTGATGACACTGTGGGTAAAGCGATGGTATTTCATTCAGAAAAATTGGCAATAAAATATTTTCCTGATAGTATTTGGAGTTAATCTTGACATTTTTTCCCACTCTCTTTATTTTTTAACTTGCCATTATAAGAAAAACCAGCAACAATAATGAATCCCTTAGAAAAACTTCGATTCTTTGAACCATGTACTTAAATTTTTTTCTCCCCTTTTATGATAATAAATGGCTCTTTTTTTGTTGCAATCATTTAAATACACCCATGATTCATCTATTGTGACAATTTTTTTCCACTTTTCTTTGGATAAGTGTTTCTCATATAGAATTCTGCAGCGTGTCCTGCGTTCGGCGATATGATTTGGAAGAAGACGATGCGCATTGCGTTTTTTCGCTTTCTTAACATTTAAATCAACGTTTATCATTTTGTTTACAGTGGAAACCGAGCATTTTAATGATTTTGCAACTGTCTTTGACTAGGGGGATTTTATTTTAACATTAAACAACGTACCTTTGCAATAGTCGAAAATGTCCGTTTTTTCCTTGGATACTTGTTTGGAATTTTTGTCCCACTTGAGGCTCCAATTTGACGTTTTTTTCCTTTCTTGTTGACGATATTACCTATCGACGCTTTAGATTTCACAAAACCATGACTCTCGCATCGTTTTTGGATAACGGAGTATGCATATTTCTCTTCGGAAAGAGCATAAATGTAGCCTTCGAATCACTGCTTTGTTAAAAACGCCATTTTGAATAAAAACAAAACTTTCAAGCTGTAGACGATAATTTTGCCTTTTAAAAACATAGTACAATTGCAATTATTTCTTTTGCAGCAAACGATTTTTTATTACTGCTTACCAAAATCGTCTAAAAAATGTGTGAACAGCCTCTGTATATACTATATATATACAGTGGAATCTCGATCTATCTTTTTCCAAGGGACCTATTGAAATGAACGATAAATGCAGGAAAACGATAGATGCGGAAACATAACAAAGCAGTATGATTGTTGGGACTGGATAAAATGAACGACACAAACGGAAAAACGATGGATCCGAAAACGACCGATCGAGCTTCCACTGTGTGTGTGTGTGTATATATATATATATATATATATATATAAATTAAACATCCTCCTTTAAATTTAAACTCCTGTAGTAATAGGTCTATGATTATATAATTTTAGGCTATAATAAAAAATTTGCTGGGATTTTTTTTTTTTTTTTTGGGGGGGGGGGAGGATAATTGTCTCTACTGCATCCCCCTTGAAGCCGCCGTTGCATCAAAGGTCGACAATCTTGTTTAAGATGATTGGCTTTATATTTTTTAGCTTTTCTGGACTAAATTGGAAGTTTGTTACGTAGATTCTACAGTGTATGGGAAAATGTCGAAGTGAATCGAATATATAAGGCAGGCCAATAGCAACAAAACTGATGTATTGTGAAAAGAGTGAAACTTCTAACTGGGAAGGTACCAGCCCTGATACATCAGTAGGGGAGTATCATTTAGAAGGAGGGCTAGTTCATATTCTTTTAGCATCAGACTTTGCTTTTCCTGCCCAAACTGGAAGTTTGTAACGTGGAGTCTACTGTATATGGTAAAATGTTGAAGTTAATACAATTCATAAGGCAGGTGCAAAGCAACGTGATCCAAACATGATGTATCTTTAAATGCGTGTTATCTTTTTCATTGTGAAGGTACCAACACTCTGATACACCAGAAGTGGACTATTATGTTGAGGAAGGGCTTCTTCACATTCTTTTAACTTCAGACTTTCCGTCCTGAAATGGAAGTTAGCATTGTAGACGCTATGGGAAAATGTCGAAGTTAATCCTAAACATAAGGCAGGTACACAGCAACGTTTCATTCCTAATATGGTAATGTATTTGCCCAATGCGTTTTATCTTTGTAATTGCGAAGATGTCAGTACTCTTATACATCAGAAGTGGCCTATGGTACCGATAATGGGTGACATGATTTTCTTTTAGATTTCCTTTTTCATTCCCACGTGCAGTAGTGCGTTAGGAACTAGAGTGAATTAGTTCTCTGCAGTACTCTGCCTATATATATATATATATATATATATATATATATATATATATATATATATATATATATATATATATATATATATATATATATATATATACTATATATCTACAGTGCTCGATTTCTAGAAAGAGATGCCGGAACTGTAACCTTCTGGGGTGTGTGGGGGTATTCCAATTTTTTTAATATATATATATATATATATATATATATATATATATATATATATATATATATATATATATACACATATATATATATATATATAAAATAGGCCTGGCCCACTCATTAACAACAGAATAATTATGTGATTAAATAAATGATTTTTAACTATCGCACTTTATTTCTTACAGAGAGGTACCGAAACGCCGTTCTGGCGCATTCCGCCTCAAATCGAGTCCTGTACGTACACACACACACACACACACATATATATATATATATATATATATATATATATATAAATATATATATATATGCTTTTAGAAATTTAAATATATAATTTTTGTTTGTGTACAGAAGTATTTAAGAATCTAAAATTTGATTCAAATGTCGAAAAATGATTATCGTGTATTTTAATTTGCCCTACACCAAGTTTTTAAAATACTAACAAATCTTTATTTTCATTCAGAGTAAGAGAAATGTCGGAAACTTTTACATTTTGAAAACCCCCCAAACAATTTAAAGGCATTGAAAAACCTAAAATAAATTTTTCATATAAAATCATCATTTTTTAAAGTGGCTGGATGCGAGGAATTTGAATCCTTACAAATTTCATTAAAAACGACTTCAAACTCCGATGTTCTTATTTTGGAAAATCCATTATCCCTCCCAGGCATTCCGGAAAGCTGTTTTGTCCCTAATTGAAAATTAACGCCTCAGGTAGCACTTAAATTCCCTCCATTCTCATCATTGAAACAATTTTTTCACCAAAAAAATGTTGCCGCTCGTCCCTCATGCCATTCAGATATTAAACATTTAATCTTTATTCAAAAAGGCATGTTAAAAAAAAAAGTCAAATCTCCGTTCACAGCTTATGAGGAGGTGAATTTTCCATAGTTGCAGGTAATCGGTTCCTAAGTGGTGCTTACATTTTATTAAATACATGATTACACTTTAACCTTCATATTGACATTTCATTACAAAGTAATAAGAATGAAACTTTAACCGTCTTTTAATAAGCAGTCAGATGGTCTATATCTGGACAAATTTGGACCGGCTTTAAGATTCTATCTTGATTTCGACAGCCGAACTGTGAGGCCTGTTCACCGTAATAAATAAACAAAAAAATAAATAAATCAATATATATATATATATATATATATATATATATATATATATATATATATATATATATATATATATATATATATATATATATATGAAATGTCCGGATGGACATCTCATGAAATTGTATCTTGCATCGTGGCCGGAAAATAATACAATCAGTTACAGGAACAAACTAATTTATTAAACAGTAAAGCAACACATCTTACTCGCTTCGAGTCAGTCCAGCGTCTCCCGCAAAAAAGCGCCAAAAAAGAATTAGGTCAGAGAGGTTGCCAGAATTGGCGGAGGAAGTTAGTATGTGGGAAGGCGAAGCGTTTATGTCAAGACAAGAAGGACGGGTTACCATGGCAGAGATGAAGTACAGAATGGGCGATTATAGATAGTTAGTAATATTATCACACACACACATATATATATATATATATATATATATATATATATATATATATATATATATATATATATATATATATATATATATAAATAAATTTGATGCGTAACCGAAAGCTATAAAAGTGTTGGTAGTGGTTTGTCAGGTCATATTTATGCGTTTGTGAAGCAATGAGTAAAACAAAGGAGTTTAGTGACTTTGATCGTGGCATTATAGCGGGATGCCACCTTTGCGGGAAATCAGTTCGTGAAATTTCGGACATTCTACAGAAGCCAAAATCCACTGTGAGTGATGTAATTGTGAAGTGGAAACGCCGAGGCAGTGAAACTACAAACCATGGTCGCTCAGTCGCTCAGAAGCCGAACATCACTCCCCAGAATGCGAAGCGTCGATTGCAATGGTGCAAAGCTCACCGTCATTGGACTGTGGACATTTGGAAAAATGTTCTTTGGAGTGACGAATCAAGCTTTGCAATCTGGCAGTCCGATGGACCCGTCTGGGTTTGGCGGATGCCCGGCGAGCGCTTCTTATATAGTGTATATATATATATATATATATATATATATATATATATATATTTCAAAACTTAACGCTTATTTTCGCTTCTATATATCCTCTCTGGACTATCAACTAATACATTTAATTATATATATATTGCAGATATATGCGTTGTGATATATGCCCATCTAAATATCAATTTGAAAATGTATCCTCTCCATGCACTGCTCTAGTATTTCCAGTCTGGCCTGGGCTACACTACTTTGACTCACTCCAATAAATTGATTTTGGAATATACCATACATATGTTACGTTAGAAATTCAAACTCTACTTACTATATTTTTACTTTGTCCAGTGAAAAACTTAATTTAATTAAACACAATTTTTCCCACTGACTTCTCTTGAGCCTTCCAAGTTCCTCATTTTTGTGATGAAAATGCCACCGAGCTCACGCACTTCTCTATAAACTGATAATTAAAGAATTTGTTGAGTTATGGTGGTTTAAATGTGCTTCTTGAGCAGAGAAAACCACCCCCACAACGCAAGTAATTCCCGAACCAGCATTCATATACTCCTGTCGATCTCACAATGCGACGAGTCTTAACCCTTCAGCGGGCGCACCAATTTTTGGATCACCAAGAGACGCGCGTGGCGCAAAGGGCAACGTCTCTTCCAACCTTGATTATTCCTTTTGTAATAAACTCTTTTTTTTCAAATTGAAAAAAGTAATTCTGCGTTTTATGACAACATATAAAATGTTGATAATATTGAGATATATTTATAATTAAAGGCCAAAGAATGCAGATACAATTGCCTTATTTCAAAACTGTCCGGTTTGTTGGATCTAAAGACAACTTGCGAATGGATTCCTATTATGTCCAAAAATCTAAAAAACAATGAGATTGTCCATCTTCGTGGTATGCGGGATACCGTGTAATACCTGCACATTGGATCGACTCCATCAACTCCTGCTTTTGTCGTATTGTAATCCAGTATAATCGCCGGTTTACCATGGTTAAATCCAAACTAACAATGTATGGGGAGGAATACAAGGGTCAGAAAATCAGACCTGCATTAGAAAGGGTGTAGCTATAAATAGAAACTGCTTAGAACAGTCAAACCTTACATGTTAAAAACAAACCATTCAAAATTACGAAAACGTTGCACTTTGTACACGAGCGCGACTGCTGAAGTGTTAAAAAAATAATATCCGTTCTCTCGAACATTGGCGGCTATTGACCCCCCCCCCCCCCAGTAAAGAGCCCATCGTATTTTCTTCCCATAGCCAAAAATTATATAATCGTAGACATTATATATATATATATATATACATACAGGGCTCGATTTAAGGTGGAACGCACCGGAAAGACGTTCCGCTACCTCTCTTAAGGAAAAAAAAATTACAATAGTTAAAACATTTATTTAATAATATATTATTCTGTTGCTAGTGAGTGGGCTGGGCCTGGCCTATTTTTTTATATATATATATATAAAATTTGGAATCCCACCCCACCCCCGAAAGGTTACAGTTCCGGCACCACTATTTCTAGAAATAGAGCACTATATATATATATATATATATATATATATATATATATATAACCCTCAGAGCCGACGTTGTCTCCTTCAAAACTCTGGATTGGAGCCGTCCCCGACTCTCGAACGTCATTTTAAAAAACACAATGCTAATATTTCCTCTCTTTTCAAGTAGGTAGCAGAAAATTTACCGAGCTGTTATATGTTCAGTCACAGTAGCCCTTGCAGGGCCCCAAACGCAACGTAGTTTTGAGGTCAAGAATTTATCTCTCATTGAAGCTTCTAGCTTTCGGGGACCACTGACAATCGGATGTCTCAAGAGAGCTTGCTCCTGTGCAATGATCAGCCACTATTCGGTCATACAAAATTATTGAACTTCTTGTAAATGAGTGCACCATTGTTATTGCACTCCATTTCGAAAGTTATCAATGAAATGTTAAAATCTGGATTCCCGTGCCAAGTTTCTTTCCACCGCTGAATCTTGTGTGATGATATCTGCAGTTACATTTCTTATGAAAGTTTATCCCGTCACATCTCTCTCTGCGAATCAGGCTTATCTCTGTTTCCCAAAAAAGTGTTCTTTTTAGAATACCATCTACTTACCAAAATCCCTCTTAGAAGAGTGTTCGAGAGATTTCCCGTAAAACGTCCTCCCACTGCAATTTGATTGACGGTTCTCAAGCAACAAAAACGGCCGAGCAGCGTAGATTTAAAATGAAAAGTTTTTTTTTTTTTTAAGTTGAAAAAGACCGACGCATTTGAGATCCCGAGTTTTAAATAGGTATTAATTGCCAAGGGAAGGACAGGCTTGTCATTTTTGGGTATTTGAACTATTGAAAAGACAAACAGTCAGACAAACAACCGAACACACATATATATATATATATATATACTAGCTGAGTACCCGTGCTTCGCTACGTTGTACATTCAAATTAAATACAACGGTCAATGTATGGAATTTAGGACAAAAAAAGTATATTTAAAAAAAAAATCGTAACAGATATTTTTATAGACAAAATAACGCAGAAGAAAATATTCAAATTAAATACAATGGTCAATGTATGCAACTAATTTGTACGTTCAATATACATAAAACATACTAATTTGAATTAAATTCTTAAAAAAACTTCCATCTCAATTAACTTAGTGGTTCAATCTTATCTTTTAACGTATTTAAATTATTTTTGTCAATATATTTCGTTGTTATGCACTTGACGATAAATTAATTTAAAGAATCACAAAAATGAAAAGAAACCCCGTGATCAGTATTTAATAAATAAAATTCTAAAAATGAATCTTTAAAAATTCACTAAAAATCAGAAAATGGTGGTAAAGATTCGAAAATAATTTCATTTTAAGAGAATTTTTAGGATCTTTCTCGTGATATAAATTTTATAACCCTCAAATTATTATTTTAAATGCAAACTTTAAAGAATGTTACAAAATCAGCTTAAAAATTCAATTTTAAAAATCTAAGAAGAATTTTTCAAAAATCTTTCTGAATGCACCCCTACACTGTAAGAAGCATCACCATGCAAAATTTCAGCCCTTTTGGTCCAGCGGTTTGGTCTGTACGTTATCTGTCAGTCAGTCGCGGAACTGTTTTATATATATATAGATATATATGAGGAGGGGAAAGGCAAAGTGGTGTAAGTCAGTAAGTCAAGTGGTGTAAGCCCAAAGCGTTTTACTGCAAAAACTACAAAAAATTCCATTATAAATTGAACAAATTGTAATTCATAATAATTATTGTAATATTGCAAATAATAATTATTTGCAGTTCCCCTAAAAATTGAACATGGAGGTTAAATTTTTACCCTCAAATAAAAAAAAGTTGAAAATGTGACTTACACCACTTTACCTTTTTCCGCCTCATACATATATGTACGTGTGTGTATATGATGTATGTAAATACATTTATAAAAGTATGAGCCAGCAAAACCCCTCCAACATAATGTCGATATACTGCAAGTTTAAAAAATAAATGTCTTTCTTTTGCCGTCCTGTCCCGAAAGAGCTTGGGCGTATCCATATTACTATTTATTATGCAACGATGTTGCTTTTGATATTTGATTTAATGGTTCGGTTAGAAGACACCATTATAAAAATTTCATTACGAAAATTGATTTACACATAACTCTTATAATTTCGTTCACTCCGCAATTACATGCTTTTAAAAATACAGTCATTTGTCTGTATACGTATATGTGAACACATATACATACATACACATATTGATGTGCATATGTGTGGGCGTGTGTAAGTGCACACGCACATATTAATTTAAAACTTCAGATTGCATTTAGCACTCTTAGAAGGTAATATTTTTCGTTCCGGGTGCTTTCGTTCCTGGATTTCACACTAAACGTAACGTAACAGATTTACGAGAGGGCTATCTCATGTCTTTTATGAATTGTAAATCATTGAAGCAATTGTCTATGCTGTGTAGTTTTCTGAACTGACAGCCGAACAGAATGATTCGCGATGCGTATGATATCGAGTGCTGCCGACTGCGATCAAAGAAACAGGTAGCCAAATGTGCCATAGGGGGCTTTATAGTTAAAGTCTATAAATGTGGCTGAATATTGAATACCCAGATGCTAACGCGTCGTACACCCTTTGAAAAGAAATGACCAAAGAAAACCTGCTCGATGCGTTCCGTGGAAAGTTAAAAAAAATCTGTTAAACTGTGCTTAACACATATTTTAACATCGCAATGTTGTTATACACGCTTCGTTTACGTGTGAGTCATTTATAATGTAGCTCAATGAATCCACCTTTTGTCAAGCCTACGTGCATTCGCTTTTGCCCAGAGGATTTTTTCCTTTGCGTTAATCTTTTCTTTCTTTGAAATCGAAGCGCCTTTTCTTTCTTCAGTGCTGCCCGATTTCGAACACTTTGTGCCTCTGAGTCATCCATTATAATTTATCATCTTCACTAGTGTTTAAATTTAACGAATGACCAATCCCATGGCACAACTAAGATGGATATCTGGGTTCTTTGTGTACGTATGTGGAAGCCGCACTGTATTAGAATGATTCATTGTTTTACATTCATTATCATAGAGTTTTGTGTCAGGACGAATAATGGACGCAGGCTCTTAACGTCTCCATGCTTTACAAACAATCCCAAACTGGCAAGTTCTTAGAGGTTTTTTTAATTTTTTAATTTACCCTTACTTATTTTTGGAGGCGAAAATGCTTTAAAATCATAAAATGGAGCTCTTGTATCCCCCAAAGAATATATTTCCAATTACGAGTAAATTCAATAATGAAATCATTATCAATTCAATATCAAATCTTTAAAGGGTATCTTAAGATTTTAGTGACATTTTGGGATTTATGCACTGTTAAAGACGGAATGCAAAGAATTTTTATACTGTAAAACAGGCCCTAAACATTGATATCAACGAAATACTAAAACTCGAAGTTCCTGTTACTCAGCACAGCTGAAACGGCTCACAGTAACGCATATTTCTCTGAAAACTAAAATTGGTATACTAGCAGGCAAAATAAAATAAGTTTTGTAAAAATTGAGCCACGATTTACCTGATAAAAAGGGATACATTTTCTAAAGTTGTTGTTGATGCCACTTGACCGACAACAACATCAGATCAAGTTCCGAAGGCTATGGGCGATGAAGGTGCGACTCCTGTTTTGAATTAGCACCAGAAGGGTCGGAGTCCGACTTGGATAAATGACCGGTCCCGTCATTTTGAACCGAGTCAAGTGACGAGACAAACACTTGACCCCGCACCTCCAGAGGTAAATTTGAGAACATTGTAGCCAAGCCCTATTTTACATGCCCCGGCTACCATTAGTGAACACGACGGTAGATTTGTAACGACGAGCATCGAACCAGTAAATAATTTGTATGTTTAATATCCATAAAACATACTATTTTGAATTAAATTCTTAAAAAACTTCCATCTCAATGAGTCTAGTGGTTAAATTTTATCTTTTACCGTATTTCAATATTTTTTTGTCAATTTAGTTGTTATGCCCGTGACACAAAATTAATTTGAAGTATCACAAAAAGAAAAGAAACCACGTGATCAGCATTTCATAAATTAAATTCTAAAAATGAATCTTTAAAAATTCACCAAAAAAAAAAAAAAACAGAAAAAGGAAGTAAAAATTAGAAAAAAACTTTCATTTTAAAGGAATTTTTATAATCTTTCTCACGATATAAATTTTATAACCCTCAGATTATTATTTTAAATGCAAACTTTAAAGAATGCTACAAAAACAGATTTTTTAAATTAAATTTTTAAGCTAAGAAGAATTTTTCAAAAATCTTTCTAAGTGCACCCCTACACTATAAGAAGAATCGCCATGCAAAACGTCAGCCCTTTAGGCCCAGCGGTTTGGTCTGTGCGTTATCCGTCAGTCAGTCAGTCAGTCAGTTACGGAACTGTTTTATATTTATAGATTGAGAGATATAAAGTAACAAACAGCAGAATAGAATATATCAATACAGCTTCAAAAATAGCTATGGGATTCGGTGTAGGCAGAGGAATACAATAGAAATCGCTCGAAAGAGTTTTGTTTGATGACTGCGAGACTTGCAGTGGATGCTTAGAACAGCGTGTCCCAAACTCTTTATTATCGCGGAACCCTTAGAACATTTTTTTAAAGTTCACGGAACCCTGTGAATTTCTTTATCAACAGACCCTTTCTTGCGCTAAGTTTATTTAATGTGATATTGAAGCAAATATTATTTTAATACTTAGATTTTAATGAATTAAACAAAAAAATCATTAAAAAATTCATCGTAAAAACAAATAATAGTGATTATAAAAACAAAATTATAAAACAAAAGTACTTTGGTTGTCAGACTGTCTCGCGGGACCCAACGGAACACACTTTGGGAAACTCTGGCACACCTCTTTGATATCAGGCTTAACAGTTGCGGGAAGGAGTGCATCGATCTGTCTCATAATCTGTCCGGCGGGAGAGTCAACTTAATATTTATTTAAAGTGGGTCCATCTAATATGTTTCCCTCCAAAAAAAATCTCGCGGCACAGCGACTGGGAATCGCTGATTTAACTACATTGCACCAAAATAAACCTTCCTTTCGGAGTAACATCGAAATTAGTTTAAATTCCGATTAACTAACGAATAGAGGACGATCAACAACGGAAGACACGTGTTCTGTTTTTTGAAAAATGGAAAGTAAATAATTCAGCTTCTTGAATTATCAACGTTACTAATGGTTTTTTCTTTAAAGATAAAACCTTCATTTCGTTGCACTGTTTAAATTAGTTTGAATTCTTAATTACAAATGAATTATCCAGTGTTTGAAAAATGAAAACGAATTATTAATTCTTGAATTATCAGCGCCGCGAATGGGCTTGAATGAAAACCGTCATTCTTGTGCAACATTGAAATTAACGTGAATTCTGTTGTTATTGCTAATGCCCCCTGGTTGGAGGTTTCATTCACCAGGTCCTAATAGGCTATTGGGCTGAAAGAGGCGGCTCCTGTTTTGAATTAGCACCACAAGGGTCGGAGTCCCACTTGGCTAAAGGACCGGTCCCGTAATTTTGAATCAAGTGACGAGACCGGAACACTTGACCCCGCACCTACAGAGGTAAATTTGAGAACTTGGAGGTATCAACAAGTAGAACGTAGATATACGCAACTGTGAACCAAATAGTAACGAACGTATCTTTGAATCGAGAGAGAGAAGATCGTTCTTAATAATTTACACTACAACATTTCGATAAATAGTATATAAACTCTGAAAAGGAGCTAAATTTCCTTAATAATATTTAGTTCTAAAACCTTTTTTTTACATTTCAAGAGAAATTCTTTCGCATTTTATATTCTACCATTCCATTTAAAAATTTCGTTGCAAAGAAAACTCATTAAGTAGCAGTTAACTTAAGTTGTGTTGTTGTTTCCAATTCCCTTGGAGTAGGAAAGCTTACGCCAAGTCCAAAGGACCTAGGTCCTCAAATCCTAGGTCCTTGGCGAATGGTAGTAAGCAGTTTCACTTTAAGACGAGGTACCACTAGGGCTGAAGTCTGACTTGACCTCGAAGAACATCGGTCCCGTCATTTTGAACCGAGTCGAGTGACGAGACCGGAACACTTGATCCCGCACCTCTAGAGGTAAATTTGAGAACTTGGAGGACATTGTAGCCACGACCTATTTTACGTATCCCGACCACCATTTGTGAACATGGTGGTGGATTTGCAGCGACGAACATCGAACTAGGGACGTTCAGATCATTGGTCCGCTGCTCTTGCTAACTGGGCCCCCGCGCCCACTTGAATTCTAAATAATCTATGAAAAGAAAGCGGTTGGTCTAGTTTTAGCAAAATAAAAAATAATTAATTCCGACTCTTCATTTGATCGCAACACGAATGGTATTAAATACAACCTTCAAGTCGGGGCAACAATCCAATAGATTTGATTTCCTCACAAACTGATGAAAGGTAAATTGTCCGACTGATCCCAAATGGCCCAGTTTATGCATGAAAGAATAATTACAAAATAAAAAGAACTTTTCATATGCCACGTTTTTAAATTTTGTGTTGAATCATATAAACTTGACTATTCTATGCATTAATAAATACTTAAAAAAATTTTTTTTGGGTGAATTATCCCACCAACTTGAAAGAAAATGATCAAATACGTAATAAAGAGGTATCAAATGCGTAATCAATCGTTTAGCTTGGGAATTGGAATGCGTTTAACTTTTCGGTCCCGTCCCTGCCGATAGATGGCTGCACCAGTCTGCAAAACAAAATTACTGAAAATGAATTCAATCCTGCTTAAAAATGGCTAAAAGTATCAAAAGAATGATTTGTCATCGTGTTCTGAGCTATTCTAAAAGTTTCAAATGTTTAGCTAGTCGGGAAGTTAGTTTAAAATTGATTGTAAGATATGTACTGGACAAACAAACACACACACACACACAAACAAACAAACAAGAAAGTGAGTTAATAAAATACATAATGTGAGAGCAATTAAAGCACGCACTTTCGACTCCTAAGCAGTGCCTGACAATAGCAATTGAGTCATAATCAAATTAATAAAACGTCTTTCCACGTCAGCATAAAATTTTATCGATTGCCTGCATATTTCGAATACTTAACAACGTCACGAGAAGTGAGGGAGACAATCACGTTCTTTTTAAACATTTTTGTACAGCGTAAAAGTGGGAAATTCTCAATTATTTACTTTTTTTTTCGGCCTCGCAAAACTTTTCATTCCCCCTTTATTTTTGGCAAGAGTTGGCGACTTTAATTAAAAACTCCTCCTTTTAATATTAACTTCCCGCTGGTGAATAAGGGTGGTGTTAAAAACCCTTCTGTTGAAGACTCAATTAAAGTTCATTCACGTGGAATTATTATTTCCTAAATTAAGTGAAAGTGCTCTCGCCTACAACGAGTTTACAAGAAGTTACTATGGCCCCTGAAAGAAAGGAGTAAAGTGATCGTTGGATGTGCAATGAATTATATTAGCAACATCTGCCGTATTCATATGTTAATCAAGCAGGGGTTTTTAGCGTTTATTTAGTTTTTGGAAATGCCGCTAAAAGCGGTACTCTAAAGTGCTAGGTAAGAAAGGATTGTAAAGCAGATATTTTAAAAAATTTTACTTTTTTTTCTGAGGAATTTCGATTTGGATATGTAATTTTATTGTCACCAAACGGAAGTGGAGAGAAATTTTACATTATCCAATGTACAGGGTGTCCATAATTAAATTTCCCTACTTTAAAGTTGTCTACAGTCGAAACTTTTGTTCAGAAAGTTATGAAATTTTGTGTAGGACATATTGAAGAGATGGGAATTTGTTTGAGTGAATAAAAAAATTAGTTCAAAATTTCTCCACAGAGGGCGTTTTTTTTGATGAATTACACATTTACGACTGGTTCTTTACTTAAGATTTTGCCATCTTTTTATCCATAGGTCACCCTAACACAATAACTCATACTCATTAAATTTATCTCTTAAGTGAATGCAAAGTCGATCGGAAATTTTTCGATAACTAATTTTCGGACAAAAGATTTGAAGAAACGAATATGCAAATTAATATTTGTCGATGTAGAACAGAAGCTGTTATAATACCTAGAAACTTTTATGGGGATTTTGTTTTCAGCGTGCTTGCTACAACTAATCAGAATGTCATCGTTACGATTACCAGATCGAGCCCCCCAGACCTCAACCCATGCGACATTTGGCTTTGGGGGCATGTGAGACATCTTGTCAGTCTTGATAAACCAAGAATTATACCTGATCTGAAAGACAAGCATTTCACGACATATTCTCAGCATTTCCCCGAACACACTGAGGTCAACTGTAGAACATGCTATCTTACGATTTCAAATGGTAGCTGAAAATGATGGCTGTCATGTTGAACATGTTTTGTTGTAATAAATTTTTTTTAACTATTGTAAATGTTGGCTAAATGTGTAATTCATCAAAAAAACGCCCTCTGGTGGTGAAATTTCCAACTAATTTTTTTTTATTCGCTCAAACAAATTCCCATCCCTTCAATATGTCCTACACAAAATTTCATAACTTTCTGAACAATAGTTTCGCCTTAATCTTTCCCCGGCAAAAATTTTGAAGAGAGCAGAAATTTGGTTGAAATATGAGAGTAATTTTGCCATCAGCAAAGAAGTTCATTGAGTCATTTCTAGTTTATTCACCGTCTCTGTCATGTTAATGAATGCATAAGGAGAGATTAAACAAAATCCATAATTATTATTGAATGTTATTAAATATGTATAAAATATTGCATTTTGTGTCTCCCCCTGAAAGTGCGTAACTTACGACTTTCTCTTACTTTGTATCGCTTTTCATGGGAGATTCCAAACTCTAAAACTGCAAGAGAGAAAATGACAGAAATAAATTCCGTCTCCATGAAAAGTATAGAGAAATTCCGTACATATGTTTTTACTATGTTTTCATTAACTCGCTTTCTTGTTTGTTTGTTTGTTTGTCCAGTACAAATCTTGCAATCGATTTTTAACCAACTGTCCGACTAGCTAGACATTTGAAACTTTTAGAATAGCTCAGAACACGATGGCAATGCATTCTTTTAATACTTTTAGCAATCTTTAAGCAGAATTAAATTCATTTTCAGTTAATTTTGTTTTGTAGAATGGTGCAGCCATCTATCGGCCGGGACGGGAACGAAAAGTTAAACGCAAGTTAACTTCCAATTCCCGAGCGAAACGATTGATTACGCATTTGATACCTCTTTATTACGTATTTGATCATTTTCTTTCGAGTAAATGGGATAATTCATCAAAGAATGTTTAAAAAAGTATTTATTAATACATAGAATTGTCAAGTTTACATGATTCAACAGAAAAATTAAAATCGTGCTATATAAAAAGTTCCTTTTATCTTTTAATTATTATATATATCGACTACTGTATTTAATGACTACGCAATTCTGAACTGTTTTTAAATTAATATATCTCCTGTTATTTTGGGGGACTAAATTTATTTCTGACATTTTAGTAATCCTATTTCAGTTACTTTGTAATGTCATGATTAATATAGCGTTAAGCATAGGTATAAAATCCAAATAAATTGCAAATAATAATATAAATGTCCCATTAATGTAATTTATAGGGAAAGCACATAAGAATGAACTACCCATCACATATATGGATAGTTGTAGTTAATTAACAAAAATATATTCTAACGGTCAACGTGAGAATCCATCAGTTAACTTTCTTTATTTCTTTGTTATATTTATCAGAGCTTAAAGCTTTAGTTGAGCTTTGTTAGAAAAATATTAAATGGCATATGTAAGAAGTGTCCTCTCTTAACAAGTTCCAACTCTTCTACAATTAAATAAAAACCTTCAGAATGTTTAAAAAGCTGTATATTGTTAATAAATCAAAACAATTATTGTCTAAACAATACAGCTTGTAAAATATGTACTATTGTAAAGCGAGTTAATGGTATATTGCGCGTATTCGTTTGAAATTTCGAGATAAAATGGACGGCATCGAAACCGTAGATGCAGGGTATACAAGAGCAACGAGAAAATCAATTTTTTCATATTCGCATAACAGTTTTGGACCAGTTTCATTTTCATTTTGCTTAGATCTAAACTGCTTGAAGGAATAGGAAAAGCACGAGCTTTACGGGAGTTATTCTATTAATTTGACTTGTCACTTCGGTATGTGGAGAGAAACTGAAGGTTGCTCGAACTTTGGCTTAGAACAGGGGAAATTGACATTTAGAACGCAGCTTTTCAAAGCCATCGCTTCTTATTTTGCAAAAAAGTAAATGAAAATAATTACAAGATAAAAATAACTTTTTATATACCATGTTTTTGAATTTTCTGTTGAATCATATAAACTTGACAATTCTATGTATTAATAAATACTTAAAATTTTTTTTTTTGATGAATTATCGAATCAACTTCAAAGATAATGAAGTTAATTGGAAGTTAACTTGCGTTTAACTTTTCGTTCCCATCCCGGTCGATAGATGGCTGCACCATTCTACAAAACAAAATTAACTGAAAATGAATTCAATCCTGCTTAAAGATGGCTAAAAGTATCAAAATAATGCATTGGCATCGTGTTCTGAGCTATTCTAAAAGTTTCAAAAGTCTAGCTAGTCGGGAAGTTAGTTAAAAATCGATTGCAAGATTTGTACTGGACAAACACACACACAAACGAGAAAGCGAGTTAATAAAACCACGGTAAAAAATGAGGAACAACTGACAACCTGGCTTTTCACGGATAGTAAACTGCCCGCTTGCTTACCACGCGTGGGATATTCGAGTTCGCGAGGAAATAAACAAACCTAGAATCGATTTAAAACCCGTAAACGTAGATTCCACCATGCAAATTTAAATGAAAACGAATTTTCGGGGGTCATTCGTCGAACTAATGACGCAGCGTAATGTCTTTAATTACAGGTTTCGAGAAAGAGAACGGACTGAAAGAATCCTTTTTAATTCCAGTTCTAAGATGGCGAGATAAAGCTGATCCAAGCGATCGGGTATCAGACCTTCTTATCGAATGGCGACCGTTTCGACAATAGCTAGGAGCAAATTACCAATTTCATTGCGAGGGGGAAAATTAGCTAAATAAAGGCTCCGACGATTACGAATCGTTAGATCTATTGTATGGACGTCATTTGGCGAAAGAATGCAGTAAAAGATTAACTTAAAAGCTTAACTTTTCTGCTCAAGTGCCTTTAGACTTTGGAAAGCTATGCATCCATTTATTATGCATAATCTTCTAGGGGCCGTTATATAAAAATCTAAGAGAAATATTGTTTGAAACTTTGCTGCATCACAGTAACAACAATAAAAACTAAATGTAAATATACTGTTGCTGATAGATACTTTTATACTGGTATTTAACCACAACAAACTTATTCCATTTAACGAAATCTTCACAAGAACATTGACTTCCGAACTTAAGTTTCTAAGCCGTCTCTCGGCAGTCCGTGAGAGAAAACTACAGCATCAATTGACTTCATTTTGATCTTAAACGAAAGATTGTAATCTGAAGATTTGTCAAATTTGGTTTTTGTGACCGCAATTTCTATTAATTAGTGATAATTTACAATTAAAAATTGATTTCAGCGCATGCTCAGCGACATGTTTAAATCTGGCTTTAGAAACTCAGTGTTTCTGCGCATGCTTAGTGACATGTTTTAATGATAAACACGTTTATTTCGAGGAGTCTCTCTAGATCTCCCTCTGCCATTTTTATTTTTATGATAATTATGTCTGTGAAATATAAGATTAAACTTGATGGAAATCGTTTATTTCGCGCAGTTTGATTAGCGATAATTTACAAATAAAAACATTGCTTTCTGCGCATGCTCAGGGACATTTTTAAATCTGGCTTTAGATACTAAGCACGAGGCCGCTTAAACACATTAATTTGTTTATGCGCATTATGATTTTCAACATTTGGCAATGATGTGTTGAGTATAATTTGTGTATTACTACATTTATTTACTACTAGCTGAAGTACCCGACATTGCCCGGGATTTTAAGAATGTTTGTTAACCAGAATCAATTTAAAAATTAGCACAGTATAAATAACATAGAAAAAATACATGTGAAATGTTATACACATCTCAGAATTTAGGAATTTCAGCCTTTTATCATTGTAGCACTAAAATCTGAAAAGTAAAAATGTCAAATTGTCTAATGTTTGTTAACCAAAATTAATTTAAAACTAAACACAGTATAAATAACATATCATAAAAAAGCTAACAAAATAATAATTAAAAATAATAAAATAAAAGCTGAAATAAAGAAGCCTTCATTAAAAAGCTGAAATTCCAGGTTTAGCAGAATTCATACGGCCGGTATTCGAACCCGGGTCAAAATTTCAGGAAGTACGCGGTTCTCCGCATGCGCCACGATTACACAGTATTATGAAGAGTAAAGTGAAAGATATTCGCACTGGGATTATTGGAAAGTTTGTGTGGATTGGTGAATATGCATGTAAGAGGAGTTTTAAGTTAGAAATAAGTTAGCAGGATAGAAGCCTAGTCTTTAGCTCTTCAATAGACACAAAGATATAGGCGAGGGGGGTTGCAGTAGCAGTTAAAAAAGATCTCGTGACACTTAGCGTGGGTGATTCGAATTTTCCATCGCGTGTCGAGTGTGTCAATATGCCGTTGGATCTGATCTATTTTAGAGTATAAAATCTGACTTGAAAGATTATTATTTTCATTTATTATGCTGGTTTAATATATGAATTGAAACTTTTTATTTTATTTATTTTTATCTTTTCGCTCGCTGTTTGCCAGTTATCCCTAACGTGGCCGCCATATTCAGAGGGTGATTCCACAAAATGTAACAGCTTACATTTAGTGCACGCACCCTTCAAAAATTGTTTTTTTATTAATTAAAAATTAACGGTAATTATTTTCGATTCCGGAATTTCTGAAAACCCTCGGCTGTTTTTAACGACGCCTGTATGTAAAATTTTACGATCATTGCTCCTAAACTGTGGATTTCTATACATTTACAGACAGACAGACATTCATTTTTATATATTAGATCTAGCCGCCATGTTTTGACGGGTAACAACTAGTTGCTGTTAAGTTGCTATTTAATAAAAGATAAATGCAGATGTATACCGACGGGAAGAGTTATAACTTCAAGGTAACGTCACAGTCCAAATGTTCCGATCTTTACAAGTGTGTGAAAAATTTTATGAACAAAGCAATTTTTATATTTCAAACAGGCATACAGTTTTTTGAGTGCTTAAGAATGTGTATTGAATACGTTACATACGAATCATCCAAAATCATTAAATTTGAATTATATTAGAAACCACTCTTATCAATTCAGGTTTCAGTTATCTTTATGTACTCGTAATGCATTTGTAAACAATTTTTTTTCGTCTGATGTGGAAAATTGCGACTTTGATATCACGCATTTCCTTATATTGAGTATATTATTCTTTATTTTATCAATATTACCTCTTCATAAACTTATTTTCATTTATACATAACGAATTTACTTTAACAACTGATATTTTCATTTTGCTGTAAGAAATAGTTTAGTTTACTATTTTTTTATAACTTTCTTTTTGATAGATTAAGTTTTTACAACTTAAGTTTGCAAAATCAGCGGGACAGTGATCTGAACGCCCTTGGTTCGATGCTCGTCGCTGCAAATCTACCGCCGTGTTCACTAATGGTGGCCGGGGCACGTAAAATAGGTCGTGGCTACAATGTCCTCCAAGTTCTCAAATTTACCTCTAGAGGTGCGGGGTCAAGTGTTCCGGTCTCGTCACTTGACTCGGTTCACAATGACGGGACCGATGTTGTTCGAGGTCAAGTCAGACTTCAGCCCTAGTGGTACCTCGCCTTAAAGTGAAGCTGCTTACTACTATTCGCCAAGGACCTAGGATTTGAGGACCTAGATCCTTTGGACTTGGCGTACGCTTTCCTACACCAAGGGAATCGGAAACAACAACACAACTTAAGTTAACTTAATGAGTTTAACTTTGAACCTAATAATTGACTCGGTTCAAACTTACGGGACTGGTCATTTAGCCAAGTCGGACTCCCACCCTTATGGTGCTAATTCAAAACAGGAGCCGCCTCTTTCAGCCCAACAGACTATTAGGACCTGATAAATGGAATCTTCAATCAGGGGGCATTAGCAACAACAACAACTTGTTGATATCTGAGTGTCGTGCTGTTTGTTCAGCTCCCTATGGTGGTATTCAAGGCCCTAGATAATATCATTTCATGGCTGAATCCCCCCACCCATCACTGGTACTAGAGGTGTCGTCCCGGTATCCCCTTTTTCGAAATTCCGATAGAAGCTCCCAAACTGCGTGTTCTAGGGTTGTTAGTGGATCCTTTCTTTTGACGGGGGCAGAAAGGTCTGCCATGGAGCACATTCTTGAGTGCCAGGACCTTACCGGAGAGGATCTCATTACAAATCCCCTTTTCGTCATTGATTTTGTTCTGCTCAACAACCTCATAGATCTCGTTGGAATAATTCGGATACCAGAGGATTAGAAACAACAACGTTCTAATTGAGGAGCAAATTTCAAATCTCACACGTTTGAACATTTTGCTTTCTTCGCTTTTATGATCCATCCATCCCGACTAATGTAACACTGACTTGATTAACTTGATGTAACTTGAGTTATGGATGCATAATAGTATTTCTAGTTTGTTCGATTGATTTGGAATTTTTTCCCCGGCGACACGGAGACAGTCTGACACAAGTTCTTACAAAATTATCAGTTGTTAGTTGAAACAATAAATGAGAGCAAATGCAAATCAAAATATATACACATATCAATGTAAATAAATAGTTAAAACATCATTAAACGACTATATTAAGCTAAAAAGTATCTTTTACGATCAATAATATCGTCGTGACACGAAACAAGTATAATTAACTTAAAAAGGTGTAACTCTGAGATTGCTTGTCTGAAATTCAATGCAAAGGGTAAAAAAACACATTTCGTCCAATAAAGGTTTTCTTTTAAGGAGTTTCCGAGTTAGTCATTTTCGTCTACATTTTGCAATGTGTGGTTCATTACACAGGCCAACGAAAAATGACTTTATGAAAACTTTTTTAACGTTAATAGCTGATTCTTATGTAATGTTTGGTGCTGAATCCGTATCTGACCTCATTTTTTTTCTATCCCCCCACAGTTTCGTCACAATGTGACTTCGTCGGAAACTAGAAAATTAGCCGAACATACCATAGAAAATAAAAATAAATAAATGATACATTATGAACAAACTTTTATTCAAGTATAAACATGAAAATACCTTTTTATTACATAGATTTTATGTGTGCTTTGGCTTATGTTTCCTTCCCCTCTTTTCCTTAAAGCTCCTGATATTGCTTTTTTGCCTGTGAATCTCTTGCTCAACTTCTCGGTGAAGTGACTAACAGTAGTCTCCCATCATATTGGTATTCCAGCGGCCCTGATAACGTCTTTACATCAATTTAATATCTTGATGAAACCGCTCACCTTGCTCCTCACTGACATCAGCCAAATTATCTCAAGAAAAAATGAAGGCGACTGTTCAAAAAGGGAATCTTGAGGCTCATCAAACAGCCTAACTTTTTGAACTTTTCCAGCATGTTGGCTACAATAGAAATATAATGTGGGTCCTTTTTGCTGACCAAGAACTTGGCCACAATCTGCTTGAATGATAACCAAGCCTCCCTCTCTTTTAAAGTCATTTTTGATTCAAAGTTGGGATCTAACATCATTTTTCGGATGTCAGGCCCAACAAACACCCCTTCTTCCAATTTTGCTTCTGATAGATGAAGAAACTTCTCTCAGAGATACTTGAAATATTCTCCATCTTTGGGAAAGGCTTTCACAAACTGTTTCATTAGGCCTAATTTTATGTGTAGAGGTGGCAGCAGAATGTTTTCCGGGTCCACGAGGTTCTTGCCCAAAATGCTCTTCTCTCCAGTCCTTTAAAGAGTTTCTTGCAGGGCAGATTTTTCTGGACCAATGTTGATCCCTTGCCCTATCGTCCCATTCACATAAGAAACAAGGGAATTTGGTAAAGCCACATTGCTGGCGGTAAGCTGATGGTGTTGAATTCGCTAAAAATGTCATTTCTTTAAATATTGAGTGTTGAAATGTGAAAAAATGGTGGGTGATACGGCTTTTTTATTGTCATATTCTGTTTCAGCTCACTCAAAACATCAAGAATAAGGCAAATTCATTCAAAAAGTTTTTTCATCGTTGGCCTGTGTTTATTAAGCCTAGGAAAAAAATAGGGAATTTAATTGAAATTTCACTGTCGCCATCTGTTGTCTAAAAGAGGAACATTTTCTTTAGGACTAAACCCTTTTATTTCTTGAAAAACTCAGCCAAGGAAGGATTGTATACGAGTATTTACAGAGATGACATTTAAGTAAAAAATATTAACAAAAACAACCGCCCTTGACTCCAGACAAGTCACTTTTCTGAATGGCGAATAACCCGGACGAACTGAAGTATTTAATTAATTTACCTCAAAATTTACCACCACTTTTGGTGCAAATTTGAATAGGGATGCGACATCGATGTCTTCAAAACATCGATGTTTTGATAAAAATATCGATGTTCTAAACATCGATTTATTGAAGCCGATGTTTTTTTTCAAATGAAAAAGTACCACAATAAAAAAATTAACCACGTAGCATAATTTTCACACTCAGTAAATGTTAGTCTGAATTCTGAAAAGGACGAATACAAAAGGGGAAACAATCCCCTAGCAACGAGACAAATGGCAATCAACAACCAATGAACCAATCAGAGCTCTTGGAATGTTCTTGACAGTCCATAACCTTCCTTGGGATTTTACTTAATAAATAGTATAAACACGAGAGCGACTATTTAAGTTTTTGTTTTGTTCTGGTTTTATATAATTTAACGTTAATATTATTAGTAAGATTCCTTCCAAAAGTACCGTTTGGAAATATTTTTGCAAAACCTCTGACAAATTGGCGAAATGCAATATTTGCCTTAAATCCCTCAAAATTTCTGTCAATACTACGAATTTATATGGACATTTGAAGGCAAAACATGGCGATATTTACAGCGAGAATTTTGAGTCATCAATGGAGTCCAAGGCAAAAAGTAAACCAACACAATCCAGATGCTGCGGCCCCAGCCATTCCAAGCACTTCGGTGACTGAAACGGAACATAGAGAAGAAACCGTAATTTCGTATTCCTCTGTTCCTAAGTTCCATCCAAAAACTTTGAAAGACAGTTTCATAAATGTGATTCTTTTAAAGATGGTGGAGATATGCACAGCAAAGTTTCTCAAGCAATTCTTTACATGATTTGTAGAGATTCTCAGCTGATTTCAATTATTGAAGACGAGGGTTTTAAACACTTGTTAAATGTAACTGTGCATTTTTATACTGTTCCATCACGAAGAAAAATAGATTCAATAATAGATCAGAAGTACGAAACAGTGTTATTTATGTTAAAAGAGCGATTATCAATTGTTTTCAATGGAAATAATTTCTTACTCAATTTTAGTAAAATTAAATCCTCCCCCCTCCACGACTAACCAAAGTAACATTAATGTTAGAGGTTACTAAACCAGTTTTAAAACATCCATGTTTAAAAACATCGATGGTTTTTGGGCGATGTTTTATTAGCATCGATGTTTCAATATTGAATATCGATGTTTCAAAACATCGATATCGCATCCCTAATTTTGAAACTAACTCGAATTCTTCATAATCTATAAATCGAGGGGTCACCGATAAGAAGCGGGGTGGAAAAGTTTTTACACAAATTTGTGCCACACGTTGAAACATCTAAACTCGCTGCATTCGTTCCATGATATGGAGTCTCGTTCAATCTTTTTCGAAAATAAAAATTTCAAAAAGACGTTGACAGTTTTTTTAAGGTATAAAAATAAATTTTAAAATAAGCCAATATGCTTGAAAATTTAATCCTTTTCATAAAAATTATTTTTGAAGAGAAAATTATTTTTGAAGAACTACGTCATGTCGGTGATAAGTGTAGGGAAAATAATTACAAAATAAAAAGAACTTTTTACATACCACGTTTTTAAATTTTCTGTTGAATCATATAAACTAGACAATTCTATGTTGTAATAAATACTTATTTAAAATTGTTTTGATGAATTATCCCATCAACTTGTAAGAAAATGATCAAATGCGTAATAAAGAGAGCAATTATAAGAAATTTTCAAACAACAAAATTAACTGAAAATTAATTCAATTCTGCTTAAAGATGGCTAAAAGTATTAAAAGAATGCATTGTCATCGTGTTCTGAGCTATTCTAAAAGTTTCAAATGTCTAGGTAGTCGGGAAGTCAGTTAAAAATCGATTGCAAGATTTGCACTGGACAAACATACAAACTAGAAAGCGAGTTAATACAAACATGGTAATAAAATTAAGACTTATTTACGCGATGCAGTGCATACGTATTGCATTTTATTTTATCACTTTCCATTTCTCGCTTCTCGGTGAATCCTCAGTGAATCATCTGTTGTTAGTTCCCACAGTCAGTGAGAGAAAAATATAAATCCAAAAGTAAACACATATTAAGACCAATGTAAACAAATAGTTAAAACTGAAATAAACTGGAATTAAATATTAAGTAGAGTCAGATTGTTTCTCATTAATCCTACGGAGACACACGTTTCATTCTCCTCGGAGAAAATTCGATATTAAAAGCGAATTATTTGCATTTTTCACGACCTTTAAAATGTTCCTTACAGTAAAGTGAAGAGGACGTTTTTTAGTGCATGGCTTAAAACTTTAACTAGTAGTTAATTCCCTAAAAAATTCTCACGTATAAGTATTTTAAGTTATCAAGAGAATTAACCAATGTCAGATAAAATATGAAGGAATCTGGATTTTTGGATAGTGATTTTGAAATCGCAAATGGTTTTGAATTCAGAGGTCATTTGTCTGCAGTTTATTACCGTTTTCAGGGTGGAGCTTACGGCATGGATGTTGGACGTTCTAACAAAGTTCACCTTCTAAATTACATTCTCAGAAGTCTTTTCAAGTTTTAGCCGATCAGACCAATTCTAGAGTCATAAGTGCAACTATTGAAGGAAGATTGACATCATGATTGGATTCATCAGTGTCAATAAGAATATAACGCAATAGCTTGAAATTCTCTTGAGAAATTTCATTGCCAAATATTTTATAAATTAGTAAAGACAGATATAAAATAATTAGATTATTTAGACAAACTACTTTTTTGTCTTGCAAAGTTTCTGCTGTAAAGTTAAAAATATAAACTCGATGTAAGAAACAGACGGTTGAATTGCAAACAAATTTAGAAGGGTATTTTCAATATTACAGTATAAATCTATACTTATACTAAATTTATGATTCTGCTTACGTGTATTAATGCAGCAAAACGGCACTCAGTTCTATTTTTAAACTAACGCGGCACCTTTGACGTGATTAAAAACAGCATGAAACAAGTTTCGTTAAAACTGGCACAGAATTTATCAAATTATGAGAATTTTTCTTATTAGTTTTCATAAAGCTCATCTTTAAGTTTAGACAAAAAAGAGCGATTCCTTTCAAACATCTTTGCTTCCGTCTATCCCGAGAGGAGATTCCTTTGTTTGCTGCAAAAGTTTTTTCCTTCAAAAAATGGTAACATGGTAATGCTAGTCAGTTTGTCTAAGAGCCGGGAAAAAAGGAAAAGGAAATGTGCAAGTATTTTCGAAAGACGGGAAATGAACCAGGAACGCCACCTTCAAAAGAATTCTTTAATGAACGAAGAAGAGTTGCTTCTCAAAATTATGACGAATAGTTAATTTCTCGTCTCGAATTACGAATGAGATGAGATGGCATAAATATTTAATTCATTCATCTCAAAACAAACTTTCATTCCGGCGCTATATCAAAATTAATTTGAATTCATAATAACCAAAAATTAAGGGTAACCTAGCAGGTAACAGGCGGTCTATTAACTTACGCTTATACAGGATTTCTAATAGGAGATCATACGTATAAACAAATTGTAACTGATAGTAAATCCCGTTCAGACTAATTTAATTATGGGCAAGGGGCACTTTGATCCGTCTTTATTCCAATTTCGATGCTTTATATTAACAACTGTCAACTAACACTTAACTTCGGTCAAGTTCCCCACGAGCTTTTTTAAACGTATATCGACTCCTCTGTTCCTGCTCATTGAAATATGATCCTGCTTATTAGTTGCTGGACATGCTGCTTGCGTTCCCTTCCCTACCGCATCTTTTGGTTGTAAGCTGAGAGATGTTTTAAAAGGACACTAACCAAAGAATAGGGACTTTAACAGGAACATTTTAGAAACAAGCTAGAAACTGTAAATAATAATGCACAATCTATAGCAACAAATTATGGATTTCCTTGACACATCCCCAAAATTTGAGATAAGCAAGAAAATACTAGTAAACACAGACATTGTAAACCTTATTTGGTTGTGACTTAATCAGTCCGCATAGAAAGGAAATATCTTTGATTACAAAGCCTTAGCCCCCAAACTACCAAAATTCATCTCCCTTTCTAAGAATGTATTGCTCTAGTATACATTCTTTATTTCCATACAAAACTATTTCAGTCCCGCGTCTGCTACAGCATTCCTACATTTTTAATTTTAAAGCATGATCAAAATACCTTTATGCAGATGTCATGCAGAAGTCCTGACCGATGCAGAAAAACACGTTTATACCGAAAGAGGTCGGGTTAGTAGATAAGTCACATTTCATGTATGCAGTGGAATATATCCTCAACCAGCATATCTGAACACCGAAAGATTTTATCAGGCATTGCACGGAACGGCTTCACGATTGCTTAGCAGAGATTATAACGAACTTAGAATGGATATTCTATTTTGTATTTGAAGCCACGTACGCTGGAATATTGGTTCTTGATTAAACTTTTATATGCGGATTTTTTCCCTTTGTAGTATCACGTGCGTGACGTAAAGGAATGAAGTAGGCATGCGTGGGATCAGAAAATCGACATAGGTTTTCGACATAGATTAACATATCCTAGGCAACAGTGCATTCCTAGAACATACTAGTGAATAACATTCTCATAGCGGGGCTATAAGCAGTGTTTCAAACAACTGATTGACGAAAAATCATTTCAGATACTGTCATGCAAGGAAAAAGTATTGGTTGGTACACCTGCGCAAAAATGATTTTAATGCAGACCTAACATTTTGAGTTTCTTTCAAGTGGTTACCAAATGACCGCCAGGATATTAAAATTTTATCGCTAAGCCCCCATTACAGTAAACTCGCATACCAGAATGGTTTAAATTTCCGTAAAATAACTTTACCAAGTGTTTAGACCCCAAAGATGAACAACAGCAAAAAAGATTCAACTATGAAGACGATTTCCATCGTAGATAGTCAGGCTTGTAGATAAATTTCATAAGAAAATTATGCAGATTTTTTTTTAATAAGTTCAGTCTAAACTAAAAGAAAAATTCGTTTTAAAAGTAACTAGTACACAAATAATTACAAATTTCTAGATTTAATCCTTAAAATCAAATATTTAAAATCATTATCATAGACATAAGAGGGCATGTTTGGTCACGTTAAATCTAAGGCCTATACAGTTTTGCTTGGAGTTTGTAGGGGTAAGAGGAGGGTATGAGCTCCTCAGATGTCACTCCTGGGGGTGCTCCGTCTAAATTGACGTGGCACAGGGGGGGGGGATGTTGGGTCATCTTACATTGTGAATGCCGAAAGACATAAGAGCCTGCTGCGTTGGAAAAAAATGAGGGTATGTATTTTGTACATCCAAGTAATTTAAGGGGAATTGCCTGATGAATGGGATATTCGAAAGTGTAGGACAGACGTAAAGCCTGATATTCTCAGGGAATGACGTGCTCCTAAAGGATGTTGTATAGAAAACATATGTTTCTAACCTCGGTTAATATCATTAGTTGTAAGTTGACAGCGTGGGATGAAGCTAGGACGCAAAAACAAAATGTCTAAATTTGACTCCTGTGCAATCTCATCAATTTTTTAAAAATAACTTATTTCTTTAACACGATTGACACGAAAACTTTCGTATCAGACAATTATCACCAGACCCAAAGCTAAACACGTCGAATGAAACCTTTGAATTAACCCTTTAGCGGGCGCGCCAATTTTTGGAACACCAGCAGGTGCGCGTGGCACAAGGTGCAACGTCTCTTTCAACCTTGATTATTCCTTTTGTAATAAACTTTTTTTTCAAAATGAAAACAATAATTCTGCGTTTTATGACAACATATAAAATGTTGATAGTATTGAGATATATCTATAATTAAAGGTCAAAGAATGCAGATGCAATCGTCTTATTTCAAAACTGTCCGGTTTATTGGATCTAAGGACAACTTGCGAATGGATTCCTATTTTGTCCCAAAACCTAAAAAACAATGAGATTGTCCCTCTTCGTGATATGCGGGATACCGTGTAATAGCTGCACATTGGATCGACTACATCAACTACTGCTTTTGTCGCAATGTAATCCAGTATAATCACTGGTTTACCACGGTTAAATCACGGTAATAGTGAATGGAAAGGAATACAAGGGATAGAAAATCAGACCTGCATTAGAAAGGGTGTAGCTATAAATAGAAACTGCTTAGAACATTCAAACCTTATATGTAAAACAAACCATTCAAAATTACGAAAATGTTGCACTTTGTACACGGGCGCGCCCGCTGAAGAATTAAAAAAGTTGGCCGCGGCTGAACGCATCGTATTCGAATCCCAATTACTTTCGTAATAAAGATATAACATACATATAATATTCTTTTAGACATTGATTGTTATTCAACACTACACTTGTACAATACCTGGTATATTTCGATTACTTTCATATCTCGTGTCCGCACAAAAGTTAAGTTTTTGTTTAAAATATTTCAAGTTTCACGAAACTAATCCCCATAAAACAAGCGCCGATCAAGGTTATTTGTTTAGGGATTAACATACAAAAGTAAACGATTTCGTTATTTTTGTACATGTTGGATCGTATTTTTCGCAGCAACTCTTTCTGACGTTAATCTAAAGCAAACTAAACACGCGCTCAAAAAGCTCAAGGCTTTATCACCGATATCTTTGTAATCCTTATTGCCTGCCATGATTTAATTGCATTTAAGGAGCGTCACAATGATAATTTTTTCATAAAATTTAAACGAAAGACCTTTAAAATCTGTGTAGTCGATAACAAAATAAGGTGTATACAAAGATCCTCAAAAGAGAGCTCAGATTACTACTTTACACTGAAAAGAATCGAAAAATAAAGAAGTAATAATCTCTTTTTTTTCCCTTACTGAATCTAATTTCTGAAATGAATGCCAGATTTGCTTTTCGGGAATCACCCCAAAGAATGTTTCATTGTTTCGTCTCTTTATTGTTTGAAGTGGATTCAATGAACGGTGTTTTTCTTGCTAATTAACTACAAATTGTTAAATAATTCCCCAAGAAGATGCTGGTGATTTTTAAAAAAGGCTCATCTCTTAGTCCGAATCTGGTTAATTTTGGATAATCGCTGTTTATCGTATCTAAATACTCCAGAAATTTCAGTGGAACATTTCGTCCTTTCGGTTCAAACTGAGATACGGATACCAAGCAATGAAGCCACGAAATGTATACTAAAATGTCGATTAAGTATGTAGGCATGCTTTAAAGCAGTGGTTCCCAACTCGTAGAAGTCTGCGGACCACTAAGCCAGAATATGTACAGACACCACCCGACTTACGAACATTCAGATATACGAACAGACCGGGTAGCAATATTGTTCGGAGATCTATCTTTACCACTCGTCACTTCAAATGGTTCACTAAGCGTTTTTTCTGTCAGCTGTACAGTTCGTGTAATCAACTGTACAGTTCGTGTATACGTATTATAATTTTTTTCTGGTTTTATATATCATTCGTATTAATAAAGTAACCTATAACACAAAATACCGCACAGTGTATTATGTTTTAGGATGAAAAATCGTACAGTATTTTATTGATTTTACAGTCTATCATAGTTTAATACGGGTGAAGAATACGGTCATTTTAAAATGATGTCAATAACAGCTTACGAACAGTTACAATACGAACGGCCGGCCGCCTGGAACGTAACTCGTTCGTAAGTAGGGTAGTGTATATAGTAGGGGCACCCCCTCTTTCATCGGTCATAAGAGGTTAAAGAATTGCTAACTGTAATAAATGATTTAAAAGGAGTTTTATAAAAAGGATATCAATGATAAATACACAAGATTTTACAATTACTTAACCATATATGGATATAATACATAACAGAGAGTGCATTTTTCCTGAAGACTGTAGCTTTTAGAATCAATTTTTAGTTTAAGGTATATCGAGACCATTTAAATAGAGATATTGTTATTAAATTGTAGTTTTTAATCTTTTCGCACGTATTTTGGAAATCAGTGTTAAATTCACCCATACGTATATACAGAAGGTCGTTCGCACTTTATGGAAACGATTTTGTAATTTGTTTTGTCATTTGCATTTTCAGATAAAAATTTGGCAACTTCAGAATAATCGTCTGCTACTGTTTTGTTTTGATTGGAATGTAAAATAAAAGATTTATTTTGAAAATGGCTACTAAAATCGATAAATGGCTTGAAGGCTACGTAACTGCGCTTTCCGAGAAGAAATATTCGTATCAACCAATTACAAAGCGGAGTATAAATCGCGGTTGTGGCATTTAAAAAAAAAGGTATTTATAGTATATTAAATTTGAAAGGAAAAAAAGTCTAACTGAAAGTAAAAATAAAAACGTTTCTGTGAACCGTCATCCTAAGATTGTTTAAACGCAGGTAAATATCAAGAAAGTGATGTCTCTGATCCTAAAAGAAAATTCGCCGACTCAAAGATTCATTGTATCGAAACTAGGAATGTCTTCTGCCACTGCAAGTAAAATCATTCATGAAGATTTGAAGTTAAAAAAGATGTTTAAACCTTAACTCCATCTGCTTTTGCCAAAGCATATTGTTTAAAGAAAAACAAATTGTAGAAAATTATATGAAAAACATCTAGCTGCTGAAATATGGAAATTTGTGGTAACACTCGATGAGGTATGGTCTATTTAAGTGACTGTAATAAAAAAAGATCAATTTTCTGTTGCTCAACTGACGGGAATGACCGTGCGAAATAGCTTTGTCAGTGTACAGAAAAGTTCCGGAAGGGATTCGTGGTAGTTGTAGGATTTTATTACAACGGCAAATTAAAAATGAAAAAGTCTCAAAGCCAAAATTAATTCACTCTACAATCAGCAGAATATTTTAGAACCATTTTTTGAAGAAGAAATTCCAGTTTTATATGGAAAGGAAAATGATAAAGTTGAGCTTCTTATGGACAAAGCCTCTAGTCACACGTCTAAATTTACTGCCGCTTATTTAGCAAAGAAAGAATCAGAAACAGGAATGAAGTGCATCCCATTTAATGAAATACCTGTAAAATCACTTGACGCTTCTCCAATGGACTTTTGCGGTTTCGATTTATTAAGACGAGCCTTAGGAAAATGGCATCCAAGAACAATGAACGGACTTTGGAAAATGGACCAAGAGGAATGGGGTAAAATTGGCATGACATTACTAAGAAAAAGTTTAATTTCATGAAAAAATCGGGCTTAAGCTATTGTTAAGAACCATGGCTATCAGATAGAAGCAAATCGCCGCAAAAAATACAGCATTTATACATAAAACTTGACTATCGAAATCATTTCCATAAAGTGCGAACGACCTTGTGTGTATATATATATCCACTTCCGTACCATAGGATCCATCTCCGCAAAACGACTAGCTTTGGCCACAATGAGAAAACGTAAAATAGCCCGTGCTGTGGATGATATGCGTGAACACAAAACGGTTTTCTCCATCCACTGCCTTCCTTTTAGGGTTTATTTATTCATTTATATTTATTTTTCTGGTTTTCAATTCCTTTTTGCTTGTTCTCGAATGAGGGTAAAAGTTTTATTTCGTCCCATTTTGTTATCTTCTAAGTTTCTCGATTCTGTCTCATTAATTTCAATTTTTTATACGTATGAATATTTATATTTTTACACAGATGTGTATTATGAAAAAGTAAATATGAATAAATAATTACGTAAAGTAAAGCGTTCGGAATCCGGATAACCCGGTTTCAAAATATTTTGTAGATACTATTATGTGATGGTGAAATAATGCAATAAAATGACACCTGAAAAAGGTCCTAACTCATTTATAAGGATAAATACCCCCAAATTTAAAAGAAAACGCAATTTATAAATTCTAACCCTCGTGAATAATTAAAGTCTCGAAGCCCCAAAATACAGATGAATCTGAACTGAATGGCTGTTTTAAAAACTTTAAGAGAACTCGAAATAAGCTTATGTTCGATCAAATATGCGAGATCATTGGGATTATGCCGCAGCGAATTCATTCTCATCGAATCTTTACCCAATGCAATATTTGAAAGCCATTTCTGCACTCGGTCGCGAATCAGTTGCCATCGCACTAAACCAATGATCAGAGGAAAAACATCCCCGAAAATCCCATTCTTTCGAGATAATTCGCAAATCAAATGCACTTCTTGGGCTTCGATGTCGGACGAATCAAGTCCTTTTGAAACAGATTCGAGATTCTGTATGGCTGCATCTATTTTTCTTACCGAAAATTGCGTTTGCGATATGATGATCGTAATTTGATTTCTGAACGCTCACGATTCTTTTTTTTTCGCGTTTCATAATAGCTTCAGAAGGGGTTTCCGAAGTTATCGAAAAAATAAATAAAAATATGTGAATGCTCTGTGTGGGAATCCATAACCCGATAAAAGGATAATGCGGCCGTGTTTGTTCCTGACTTCGACACCATGCTACATTTTGACAAAAAAAGTAATATAATATGAAATACAAGGGATTGTAATCAGACTAAGGTTTTTCAATTCGTTAATATTTAACATATTCGAGCTTGCCACTCTAATTACTAAAAGGATATTACTTCCCTTTTTCTGACACATCAGTAACTCTTTGATAAAAGCTTTTAACTCTTCAGCGGCGCGCCAATTTTCGGAACACCAGCAGGCGCTCGTGGCACAAAGTGCAACGTCTCTTTCAACCTTGATTATTCCTTTTGTAATAAACTTTTTCTTTTGAAATTGAAAATAATGATTATGAGTTTTATGACAAGATATAAAATGTTGATGATATTGAGATATATTTATAATTAAAGGCCAAAGAATGAAGATAGAATCGTCTTATTTCAAAACTGTGCGGTTTATTGGACCTCAGGACAACTTGCAAATGGATTCCTATTATGTCCAAAAACCTAAACAACAATGAGATTGTCCATCCTCGTGATATGCGGGATACCGTGTCATAGCTACACATTGGATCGACTCAATCGACTCCTGCTTTTGTCGTGTTGTAATCCAGAATAATCGCTGGTTTACCACGGATAAATCACGACTAACAAATGAATGGAAAGGAATACATGAGTCAGAAAATCAGACGTGCATTAGAAAGGGTGTAGCTATAAATAGAAACTGCTTAGAACATTCAAACCTTACATGTAAAAACAAACCATTCAAAATTACGAAATTGTTGCACTTTGTACACGGGTGCGCCCGCTGAAGGGTTAAAGTCTCGTTGAAGGATGTGACTAATTTCTTTTACGTGCATGCTATATTGAAAGGCGTTACATAGTAACATTAAAAAAATTTTCCGGGTTAAGGTTGCAGTCCGGGTTAAGGTCAAAAATTTTGCAGGGTAAGGTTTATTAACCCTATTGGATTCGCTCACCTCAGTGTTAACCTGTGGAGAAAATGTGTCTACTATTTGATAGATCCATTAAATGCCGACAATCCAATAAAAATGATATTTGCAGATAGCCTGAACTATTCTGAACCCTGCAACAGAATTCATTTTATTAATTTCGTCCACCAAAGGAATTTCGGAAACACACTCTATAAGATTTTCCCCCTAATAATTTAAATTTTAAAATATTATTTACATTAAAAAAAATTATAAATGCTTCAAGGTGTCAAATTTCTTTCTCTATGACGGAGTACAGTTTAAGAAAAAAAAATCTTTCCACTCAAGTCGGCACTCCTTGGTCACAGTTTCTCCCCAGGTTAACATTGAGGTGAGCGAATCCAATAGGGTTAGTACACAGAAGACTTAATATCATGTGGTATAGCTGGACTTCAATTTATAACATTGTTGCAGACGATGACCAAAATAAATCTTTATTGGATACTCTGCGAAAAATACGTTGGATGTAGTAACCACTATTAAGGAAACTTTTCTGAACACTCAACAACGCTAAATACATTTCCCAAATTTACATTCGTCGTTAAATAGTACAATATGGCCTACGTATAACGAATTTCCAATTAACGCAACTTTCCGAGTTTTAACGACGGGCATGCGAATAGATCCCCAAATTACGAGGAAAAATTCTTAAAGGCGAATGTTTTCTTCTCAACTAATTGAAATTTTGAACATTCTTTTACTCGATTTTTTTAAAATTTTGGCTTCATATTCGCTTTTAGCAAGCACTTTGATCTTCCGCTTGCGGATTCGTGTTCATAAATTTCGTTCATAACTGCAAAAAAACTTTATTAACAAAAAAATGGCAAAGCACAATTTTCCAGGTATTATGATACAGTGAAATATGTTCTCCAGTAAACTGTTGTCTATCTGTAATACTGCATATCAATTATTTTTTTCCCAATTCAGCAGACGGTGTCTTGGACAACATCCCTACTGTCAAAGTACACCGCAGCTTGCTAGCCATTTTATTATGGGGGCACCCTATAGGCGGACTAGCATTACCCCCTATGAAGGGACGACACAAACGGAGGCTTTTAGTGGCGCAACGCCGGGATGCGATCCGAGCACCCCTCAATCATTACTATGCATTCTTCAGTTAATTTCTGTATCAAAAGTTTTATGTTATTTATTTCAGACGTTCTGCAATCTCTGACTGACTGTAAGGAAGTTTTTAATCTCTAATGTAACAAATCATGAGCTCTGCTCCATTGTGTTCTTCCCATCTTGGTAAAGAAAAAGGCATCAAAGGATAAAATAAGTAGAAAAATACAACACCTAAAAAAGACTGTATATTCCAACAGGGTAGTGCGGAGAGATTGTTATCTAAGACTTGTTAGGAAACGGTGTTATTTAAGAGAATGCCAGGGTTGTCAGTAAGGACTATAATATGACACAGGTAAGAAATGATATGGTACATCAAAACTGTGCGCAGAGTAGAAGATTGTCATGACCACCTGTCAGGGTTGAGGACCGGTCTCCAGTCTCCGAGACCAGTATTCCAGGAACTACTCCTTCGACATGCGAAGGGTATTTTGATGGCTTTTCTACACATACATTCCCTTTTTCTGAGGACACAGTTTGATAGCCTTGATATACTTTTATTTCTTCTCTTTTTAAAATTTTTTATGGCGTTGGTTTTTTCTTTGTCCACGGAGAATTTTATTTTGTCATAGGTTTGACTGACAGTTTATAATCGTTCTTGCGAACGAAGGAGGTGCCGAAGTGACGGTCATATATCGCAAGGTTGAACCGTAGTCTCTAAAGCTTGCGGCCAGTATTGTAGAAACTTTACAATCCGAGCAGCGTTAGGAAGAGTTACTTCCGATGATTTTCCCTAAGAAGGGCTCGAATTTCATTCTCGGCTATGTTAACTGTAAATATTTTTTTGACGAAGGAAAGAAACTGAGACATGCGAGAATGTGAAGCACAGTAGTTGTCGTTACATGTGACTTAAATTAAACAGGTTTCCATATAAAACACAAAACGGTTTTTTTCATGTATCGTTTCCCTTGCGATGCGGTTAAAAGTTATACTCATAAGTTTGTAACAATAAACAAAAGGGTTATTAAAAAAAGTAATTTATAAGTGATTGAAAAAAATGATGGGCTTCATCTTAATTCAAGTTTGGGTTAAAATTAGTAGAACATTATTTTAAAATTACATTCGACAAGTTTATAACCAATTACATCAATTTACATTAAATAAGGCGTCATCTATGCTTTTAGTTCTTTCTTTTACTAACGCCTTTGTTTTATTCATTTTCCTGTCGCCTTTCACCATCGACTAAAAAGCTCTGGCGCCACCGTATCGCATTTTTAGCATACGCTAGATATTTTAGAATGAGGATAAAAACTCCCCGTGATTATTTTGTGTTAAATGTTCGATGAAGACGAATGAACGGAGAGGACACTCGCAGTGTTTTGAGTGAGACTGATGAGAAATTTTGCCTCCCATGAGAAGCAAAAGCTAACAGAACATTGCGAGGCACACGATCGAGTTCCCGGAACTCTCGTTCACACTAGCAAGTAAACATAATTTCTGAAGTATTTATTTCCGGTGAAAGAAAAAGCATTCAGATGGAAATGAATTAATTCCTCTGCAGTTTCCTTTCTTTGTACATTTGTATTCCGTTATTAAAATTTGGAGAAAATCACAAAAATGATTTTTTTTTCTAGGAAGTGGTATTTTAGTTATTATAATTAACTAGCTGAAAACCTGTACTTCGTTACGGAGTACATTCAAATTAAATAGAACGGTCAATGTATGCAATTAAAGCCAAATAAATAAATATATATATTTATAATAAATACAACGATCAATGTATGCAATTGATGTAAAAAAAATTATATTTATAAAAAAATCGTAAGGGATATTTTTATAGACAAAATAATGTAGAAGAAAATATTCAAATTAAATCTAATAGAACTTATTAAAGAATATAGTGCAGTTAATGTAGTACAGTTTGAGGAACTTATCTTTTACTATATTTTAATATTTTTTCGAATAATGTCCAATCGTCTGCCGCATTAGCAAGAAAAAAAAATATTTTTTTGTCTATTTCGTTATCATGCACGTGACGAAAAATTAATTCAAAGTACCAGAAAAAGAAATCACGTGATCAGCATTTAATAAATTAAATTCTAAAAATTAAACTTTAAAAATTCCCCAAAAATCAGAAAATGGAGGTAAAAATTCGAAAAAGATTTCATTTTTATGATCTTTCTTGCGATATAAATTTTATAATCCTCGGATTATTATTTTAAATGCAAATTTAAAAAAAATTACAAAAACAGCTTAAAAATTTAATTTAAAAAAATGTAAGAAGAATTTTTCAAAAATCTTACTTAGTGCACCCCTACACTATAAGAAGAATCGCCATGCAAAATTTCAGCCCTTTAGGTCCAACGGTTTGATCTGTGGGATGTATGTCAGTCAGTCAATCAATCTGTCAGTCAGTCAGTTACGGAACTGAATATATAGATTATTAACGGTGTTTTAGAATTTAATAATAATAAAATCTTCGATCTAGTCAAATCGCAATTGGTTAAATCTCTAGTATGAAATGCACCTGTGAATTATTTCATTCCGCTTATTTACGGTTCACAGTCAGGAAGAAAACTGACGTAGCGACAAATTAAATGCGTCGATGGATGTTAAAAGAAATTTGGATAAAAAATATCAAGATTTATAGAATGCTTAAGCCATTATTTAAAAGAATTTTCTCTAAACATAAAACATCTACAGTCCAGACTATCTGCGCAAAAAGTCATTAAAAATTATGCTTCCTTACACACAAGAATGGTTTAGCTGGTAGAATACCGGACTGATAGGTTTGTAGACGCACACCAAATACCTGCCAGCATCTTAAAACCTATATATTTAAGTTGCTAAGCCGATTCTTTGGGCAGTCCGGGAGGAAAAAAAAACTACTGTATCAATTTACTTAATTTTGGTCTTAAACGAAAGATTTTCATCTATAGATGTTTCAAATTTGGTTTTTGTAACCGCAATTTCTATTAATTACAGATAATTTACAATACAAAAATTGCTTTTTGCGCATGCTCAGTGGCATGTTTAAGTCTGGCTTTAAATACTCACGAAGCACGAAACCACATAAACACATTCATTTTTTTTTCGCATGCTCAGCGATATGTTTAAATCTGGCCTTAGATACTTATGAAAGACGAGGCCGCATAAACACGTTAATTTTTTTATTCCGAGGAATCTCTCTGCCAATTTTATTTTTAATTATGTTTGTGAGATATACAATTAAACGCGACGGAAATTGTTAAGTTCACGCTGTTGAGTAACCACATTTATTTTTATTGGGTTCAATAGTAATTTTTTTATAGTGTATTTCTCTATTCTTAATATTATGATTTTGAACATTTGGCACTGATTTGTTGCGTTGTGTATTGGTACATTCATTTACTATCCAGCCGTCGTGTTTTGACGAGTACCAACTAGTTCACAATAAAAATATAAAATGACGAATAGTTTTGAACTAACAATTAAGGTGCCTCATCAGGCCAGATAAGATCCTCTCAATGGACAATTCAAAAGTACGAAGATTTGCAAACTCTTAAATATAAATAGGGTAGTAAACAGAATTTTCTGGAAGAGTCTTGCGTGTGCCAAGTGGAAGCGAACCCTTGAAAGGGGTTTGTCTCACAGAAGGACGGGGAGTAGTAATAATTTTATGTTCTCAAGCCCGCACAAAGGAGAGAAAGCGAAATAAGTTGTCATTTGTATTTTTATTGTAGATTTTAAGAAGTGTGCACTTGTGGTGCGCCCTCACAATTTTCACTCAAGGGATAGGGGCAGGAGCGTTCTTAGGGTTTTAGCGGCCGTGGGCGAAACACATTTACTGGCAATAAAATTTCTCAACTATTCGGTATTTTGTAACTATTTCGTGAAAACGGACAGATTCCAACAAAACGGTTTATAATTCTTCAAATGACTGTATGTAGTGACTGACATATAGTAGAAACTGATATTGAAAAAAGGGATTGATAATCAAGGTTTTACTGTAACTGAATTGAAGATAAATCATGTTTTTCTAACCAAGAAATTTTTCAAACCAAAAAAGTAGTTAGTGAATTAAGATTCTTTCTACGATTCTTTTAAAAAAATCGAAACATATATTTTTTTTTAAGTTGAATTATAGAAACAGCGAAAAACGAGGGATTTCTTAAAAAACCCGTAACATTTAAAAAAGTGTTGCGATGAGGAATAAAAAAGGCGACCCTAAATTTTAGCTGCCCTGGGCGTTTGCCCAGTTCGCCACCCCCTAAGCACGGCCCTGGATAGGGGATGCGAGTTCGAATACCGCAATTGGTGGAGAAATGTCAGAAGAGATATGAGAGATATTCGTCCTCGAAAAAAATCAGCGTTATATATAATAAAATAAAAGTAAACTAATTCACTGAATATGCAGAGGCTGTGTCGTTGGTCTATGAGGCTAACGACAAAGAAAGGGGATATGTGAGGGAAGCCATTTAAATGATTCTTTCTAATAACGGTCAGGATAACAATAAAGGTGATAGCCGTCGAGATTGGGAGATGCGAGTCAGATTCCCACTACAAGCATATCGATGTTTCACTACCTAGTAGGAAAGAATCATTCAATTTTAATTTGATAGTAGAACCTTTGGTTTTTTTTAGGGGCCAAAGAATTTCGTACTTCAAAATGCTGCTTTAAATGCCTCGCATAAAAAATGCTTAAAAGGAAGGAATAAACGGTTATCACAATTGATTTTTGCGCACTGAACCTTCGAAACTGGATCTGAGATATCTAGGCATTTTATAAAAATGACAAACTAACTGTTCAGGTACTTTCCTGTCTGTTACGCTGTTCGGTAAAATGAATCCTTTCTGGGTTGGAAGGATATAAAAATTAATTATTTTTAAACCTGCAGAATTTCTTATTTGTTGGATGCGTTATGGTGTTAGAGACGAGATGCAATATCAAAATTAAAATCAGGCTGTGTTTGTGTTTTAAATACCTATAACACGGCTTAGTTTCGAAGTCATCGAGGGAATCTGAAGCGAACTATTTTAACAAGTTTCATGGATGTCTTGGAAAATATTTAGTAACCATAAAAAGAATACATAATACAAATGACATTTAGGGTTCCCAACGCGATGGATACATAAAGTAAGGAATAAATCTGTTAGCATCTAGAACTTCGTCAAATTAATATGCCCAGGTTCCCAAATTTTTATTCATTATTTTAGAAATGGTAATAGATGGCACGAACTTCATTATAATTGGGGTTTGTTACTTAGAGACTTAGTTTTCTTTGCGTTAAATTAATTATGATTTCGAGCTGATTGTAGTAGTTTTAATTTGCAATTGAAAAATATATAAAGTGTCTCGTCCGGGATACTTAAAGCTAGTGTAAAGCTCTCAGGAGTCTAAATTAACTTATTCCAAGCTGAGAGAAGAGGATAATCCCAAGATAAGAACGGCCAGTCATGTTGAACCCTCTATCCTCGGTATTCCTTCAAAGTCTATTGTTTACCATGGCTATGGACTTTGAAAACACTAAAAGATTAACGGCTGGATCGCCCTCCTTAGAGACATCAGGAAGAGGAAACTCACCCACTCTCTTCTTGAGGCCTGGCTGTCTGACTGCGGAATAGGCTGGAGACTTCTGACTGCTGTCGTAGTCCGGGGATTCGACAGAGGAAGTGGCGTCCAGGAAATACGGCCTCAAAAGCTCCTTGGAGATGGCTTGGCCGGACCACAGCGGAAGGTCCTGTTGGCACGCAACCAGCACGCACTGAAGGCCCACCACGGCAAACCACGAGAACAGGAGGAATCGCATCTGCAAGGAAAGAGAACGAAGATGTTACGCAGAAGTCACAAGAGGATGTTTGAGAAACTTGCATTCAGTCCATCTCTCCGCATCTTATATAATTTGAATATTTTTGACTACTGCAAGTAAAAGATTAAAGGGAACGTTTTACGCATGGTCAAAAATTAGTTTTTTTAAACAAATAAAATGGAGTAAATAAGGGAAGGCATTCAGATGTTAAAATTTCCCTTACATTCCACGAGCGGCAACCGAAGCCAGTGTCTTAGCCACTAGAACCCCCCGGCATGTAAAGGGATTTCATTTTCTAAATACTCTTCTCTTACTAAGCCTATATCATCAGAGCAGATGCAGCTTTAGGACTCCTCATGCAGACTTTGTGCCTCTTAAAGATCGACGAAATTCAGCATGGCTAATGTCTTATTTCAATGGATAAATTTATATTGATTTTTGTGGTTATCCGATGAACTTTTTATTTACTAATACGTTGCGAAAAAGAAAAAAATGTAAAAGAGACTAACTAGAAAAATTTGTTTTTAATTAATTTGTATGTTTACTTGCACTTTTATATCATAGGCTTGGAAAATTTTGCATGTTGGAAGACCATTGCTTATCTGGTACTTTGATGACTGTGTGCGTGTTGGTTGCAGAAAACCTCTGTGGTACTTATCAAAAAGACTTTATTAAGATGTTATAGAGACATGTGAATAATATAGAACTAGTTCACTTAAGAAACGAATGTTTGGATGCGTTAAAAAAAAGCTTAACGGGAAAAAATAATATGCAGTACTGTTGCGTCCCTTTGAAATTTGTAGGTCCCGGTCTAATTAACCCTCGTGTAGCAAAAATTGACCGTAGCGCTCCAAACCAAACCCTTTGAAATTTAATGTTTCGAAATAAACTTTTAAGAGCATTTTTGAGGTTGGTATCATTTAGTACTAACGTTGACCACCATTTTCAAATACATAGGTTATAATTAGAACTAAATAAAATTTATCTAAATCGAAGTAGTTTACTCTTACAGATATATTTTCCCCAGATTCTCTTATCTTTTGTGGTTTTATTATGGTATTTTCCTTCAGAAAATACACAATTCAGTTTGGATGAGAAAAGCTTCAGATTTAAATTGACAGTTTTATTATTTATATAAGTTTCAATACATTTAGTCCAAAATCTGTGTTATCGGGTATATCCTTCGACAAAAAGCCGAGTTTTAATTTTAGTGACATCTTCATAAAACTAACCGCGAATATGTAAAATATGCTTCTTGTCATTGAATACCTTAGCTACAAAATTAATTTTAGAGATAGGGCAAAGAAAGTAAAAAAGAAACCTGAGAAGTCTTATTTTGGTATACGGTTGTAAAGCACTTTTGCGAACGAAACCAAATGGCAACAGAACCACGAGTGCAGATGTTTACCTCTCAACATAAGACATCGTAAGATATTGGATATTCATTGAAAATTTGAATTTGCTGTAAAAAATATGTGCTGTGTTATAACAAGTGAACATGTTTCATTTTGAAGGGTTACACTCGTTAACAGAGGACATTTTTAAGAATGGCGAAGCAAAGAAAGCCCATCCAGATTGTTACAAGTAACAGGTGCATCAATAATAACTTTCAGGGTTGTAAAATTTGTATTATTTGACAGTGTTGGTCAAATATCTGACATTCCTGTTATATTTCTTTGAAGTAGTTGTTCTTAAAATATGTCTCGGAAAAATACTTAGTTTCAGAAACATGCACATGGAGGTGATGTTTGGAAAAATAATCGGCTAAGCCCCGTTCTTTATTGAACTATACATTTCCTTATGTTAAAATTTGAAGACTTGCATGGCAGTATTAAAGCATATATCTATGTAAGTTATGTATATATCTCAGAAATATGCAGGGTTTTAACAACTCTAATACGGACGTTATGCTCGGGAAAAAACTAAAACCCAGTAAAGCTAGCTTTCTTTTTATTGAACTATTTACTTCCTCATTGAATTTACGAGATGTCCTGAACAACAGTCTTAACGGGCGACAAAACCAAATTTTATGTGTCATATGAAACTATAAACTAACTATGTGTTTTGGATCAATAATTCATATAGAAATACTTCGTTGTTACTTCTAGAGTATTGATAAATGCCCTATAAAAATTCAAGTTTATTAGTTGGAATGTATGCTCGAAATGGATAAATTACAGGAAGAAAAATAAATATGTAGACGAAAAAATATTAATTTATTTTTTTAAGAAAGATATTTTTAATACTAAGGGAAGCAGAACATATAAATTTCACAAAATATATTTTCTCATGAAAACTTGTTCTTTTACAGGATGCAGATATTAAATTTAGAGATAATGCGTACTTCAAAAACTAGATTCCTAGAACATAATGCTTTTTTGCTCATTTCTCCATTCGAAAAGCATATTTTACTCAGCATTTTGAGAGTTCTTAATGTGATAATATGCGTTACGATACTGTTTTAGCGAGAAATATCTGCAATTATTTCTGAAGGCTGCATCTTTTGTTCTCTTTATTCTAAATGTCTTTTTTCTTACCCCTGTAAAATGTTTATGTGTTGCATTCTAATTCTTGAATGTACTTGTGTACATTTGACGTAATCATTACAAAAGGTAAACATTTTTCAAACCAAGAGAATTTATAGCGTGTATAAATTAATGTGATGCCACTACTGAGGTTTGCATTTCAGTTAGATGAAGTTAGATAAATTTTCCTCTTTGTACTCCTTTTTTCTAATTTTTTTATTATAATAAATAAACCACCTGAAAACCAAGTGTTACAGAAAAAAAAGGGATAGAGTTTTTGTTTAAAAAAATGTCGGTTCACTTCGAGATCGATCGATTACTATAATATTTCATGAACTCGAAATAGTCTCATTTTTATAATTAGTGTTTTTCCTAGCGTAACAAATGTCCTTACAACTTCGTTACCATACATTTTCAATAATTTTTTTCTGCTTCATTCTTTATTTGTATATTTATTAATCTATTTATAGATAGCTGTTGTTTGTACGTGTCGAAAAAAAAGCGGGTGTCGCTTAATTTTATCGACATTAAAACTTTATGGATTATAGTAAGAAATACACTTCGGCCTTTTCAGTGTCAATGGATGGCTGAATAGTTTTCAATAATGAAACATTTTTTAAACGATAATATTCTTATTAATCTACAAAATTTCAAATTTTTACGTGTTAGCCATCAACCTGTACCTTTCACAACACGATGCTGTCAGCCACTTCAATGTTCAGAGTTTGACATTAATATTTCTTTTGTAAGATCAGAACTTCAAAATCTGAATTAATAGAGCCTAAATTAGTATCTATCAATAATATATAATAGACAATAAAGTTAATACAATATTGTTCCAGTTAAAATAATATAACATAGTTCTCTACCCCCAACAATTTAGCAAAAAACAAAGACTGACTGCTTCTACACATAGGGAAGACACATCAACAGTAGCCTTTAAAATTTCTTTAAATTTATATTTTATTATGGAAGCAAAGATTAGACTGAGCAATCTTCAATTCTTTTTTTATTATTATTCAGTTTTGAGAATACGTACACAAAGTTTGTAATATAACAGTGTTGCAATGAATAATAAGAATCACAAAATAAACACTCAGGGAGAAAAAGATTCTTACTAGAAATACAAAATATTATTACAGAATGTCTTTCAGTTTTCTAAAACCTAGTGAATTCTTGAAAACCTTCTTTTGAAGAAAGTTTTGAATCAATCAAGATATCATTGAACTTGTCAAAAGAGTTTCCACAAGTTTCGAATAACTAAGTTCATAGAGCCGAAAGCCTATTGTCACAAAATTTTAAAAGCTTTTAAACGTTTCCTGTCAGTGAACTTGAATCTTTTATATTCACCTTATTTCAGTCATGATTCCCATATCGCACCCCGGCAAAAAAAGTGACGCAACTCAAAAATGCAGCCTTTGAGAAAAATCCACTTAAGGAATACTATACAGCTCGAACTACTGTAGCATTACAATAAAACTGATACACTGCCCTCAGGTGGACAAATTGCGATGTGTCGCTTTTCGTGCACGATGGGGCACTTCATACATATTTTTCAATGACATAACCTCAAAAGAGCCATTTTTTTTTACTTGTGTCACTTTTCTTGCCGAGGTGCGATATACCAAGAAAGGAAAATTTACCGAAAGAATAAAAGTTTGCTGCTATGGTGCGACTAGATCAAAACGTAAACTAGCATTATACTGGTAACCAAACAATTACCTTATAATGTGAAATAAAAAGTCTATATACCTTTGATATGGTATTTTATAAACATTTAGTAGATTTTAAAGAAATTGTCGTTTTTCAGGTAATTTCTTAGTTAGGTATTTTTAACCCTTCAGCGGGCGCGCAAATTTTTGGAGCACCAGCAGGCGCGCGTGACACAAAATGCAACGTCTCTTTCAACCTTGATTATTCCTTTTGTAATAAACTTTTTTTTTCAAATTCAAAGCAATAATTCTACGTTTTATGACAAGGTATAAAATGCTTATAATATTGAGATATATTTATAATTAAAGGCCAAAGAATGCAGATACAATCGCCTTATTTCAAAACTGTCCGGTTTACTGGAACTAAAGACAACTTGTGAATGGATTCCTATTATGTCCAAAAACCTAAAAAACAATGAGATCGCCCATCTTCGTGATAGGCGGGATACCGTGTAATAGCTGCACATTTGATCGAGCACTTCCACTCCTACTTTTGTCGTATTGTAATCCAGTATAATCGTTGGTTTGCCATGGTTAAATCACGACTAACAAGTGAATGGAAAGGAATACATGAGTCAGAAAATCAGATCTGCATTAGAAAGAGTGTAGCTATAAATGGAAACTGTTTAGAACATTCAAATCTTACATGTAAAAACAAACCATTCAAAATTTCGAAACTGTTGCACTCTGTACACGGGCGCGTCCGCTGAGGGGTTAATGCCATCCCCTCCCCCACAAACTTAGATAAATACCAAGTTATTATATAATTCCTAACCGAGAACATCGCACGCCGTAGTTTAAAAAGATTTTGCATATCTTTCGCATTTTGGAAGCATCGTAGTTTGGCTTTCTGTCCCTCGCAGCGGTAAAGCAATGTTAAAGAAATGTAAAGCCGATTGGCGCATATCCATTACTTTGTTAACTTACCTCTCTGCACTTAGCAAGATAAATGTGAACAGGTTTCCCGGTCTCCTTCAAAAATCCTATTTTGAGTCAATAGTGAAAGATGTTCTGTCACTCTAACTCTGTGAAAGAGAAGCAGTCTGCAAACGCAGCCTTTCTATATGAATATTTTAAATCCACGTCTACACGGGGCCCTTGTACTTAGAGCACATGATCAGCGACTTCAAATTGAATTCAGAAAAATCGGTACGAGATTATTCGAGCGACTCCAGGGTAATCTACACAGTAATATAAAGCTGTGTTATAAACGATAAGATACTGGAATTTTTGTTGCCACTGTCGTTTGCCTCTAATTGTATTATCGAGCCATGAAAAATATTGTTACGCCAATACTAAAAAGAAATGGCGAAAACAGCAGTAAACAGTATCCGAGAAAGCACGATCAACAGTTTTTTTTTGCCAAAGTAAGATTTAATCTTAAAACTAAACTATTCTTCGTAACTCCATGTATTAAGGTTTTGGAAATAAGGTTATATTCTTTTCAAAGTTTTCCCCAGGAAAAAAAATGTTCCTAGGAGGTTAGCCAAATTGCGTACTTTAACGATATAAACACCAAATTCGCCCAGGTACTCTAGCGCATTAGGACATCTAGCTAACTCGTAACAACGATTACGTGTTTTTTATAAGCTGTAAAATATTGGCGAGTGAAATATTTCTTGTGTTTCAAAGAATACGCCGGAGTGCAAATTAATGTTGATATTGTTTCGTAATCTCGAAAGAAGCACATATATGTATAGTTTTTCTTTGAGCCAATGTAAGATGGAACTGTATTAGAATAGACATTTTGCTAGAGGACGACAAGGAATTGTAACTGCTGCTGTTCCGTAATGTTTATAGTGCGAGTTGTACAACTTGCCAAGTATAGAATAGTTGTACAAGTATTAGATGTCATTGCTGGAGATTATTAACCTTTCAGCGGACGCGCCAATTTTTGGAACACCAACAGGCGCGCGTGGCACAAAGTGCAACGTCTCTTTCAACCTTGATTATTCCTTTTGTAATAAACTTTCTTTTGAGGCCAAAGAATTCAGAAAAGAATGCAAAGGCCAAAGAATGCAGATACAATCGCCTTATTTCAAAACTGTCCGATTTATTGGATCTAAGGACAACTTGCGAATGGATTCCTATTATGTCCAAAAACCTAAAATATAATGAGATTGTCCATCTTCGTGATATGCGGGATGCCGTGTAATAGCTGCACATTGGATTGACTCCATCAACTCCTGCTTTTGTCATATTGTAATCCAGTATAATCGTTGGTTTACCACGGTTAAATCACGACTACCAATGAATGGAAAGGAATACAAGGGTCAGAAAATCAGACCTGCATTAGAAAGGATGTACCTATAAATAGAATCTGCTTAGAACATTCAAACCTGACATGTAAATACAAACCGTTCAGAATTACGAAAATGTTGCACTTTGTACACGGGTGTGCCCGCTGAAGGGTTAAATCAAATCAAATGTCTACATTAGTAAGTTCACAATAAAATACGTATAACCCGCTAGTGTGTTTTAAATATGTTAGTTCGCAAGAATATCGCAGTGCTTATTTTCAGTCGAAAATTTTAATCCAGTACAGAAAAGTAACAACGCGGCGACTCATAAGACTCAATCGACTAATAATAGAGGTCAAGAATTGTATAAAAACCAGTAGGAAAAGTTTGAATCATTGAAATGGCGTCATGCTTCTATTGAGTGCGGGAAAAAAACTTTTCGATTAATTTGTTAAGTATACTAAATCATCGTATGAAGGGATTTAAATGCAAGTGAAAGAAAATAAGAAATTTGTTAACGAATTCGCAACTAAACACATATTACCAGCTAATATATTTTTAAGATTTTAGTCAACATGATGAAATGCGGTAGCATTTATATGTATTTAATAGAAATTTTTTAACTGTGACGTCTGAACGAACGATAATTTTCGATCGATTGATAATAGTGGTCAAGAACTGCATTATCAGCAGATGGATAGAAAAAATTTCAGTCGTTGGGATGACTTAGTGCTTATATAATAAGTGGAGCAACCCTTCGATTAGTTTTGCAAAAATCTCATTGTGAAGTGATTTTTATCAAAGGAAATATTGAGTTCTTTACTGACTTGCATTAACGGCTCAGTACCAGGCATTAATGCTAGTGAATTTAAAGGAAATATACTTATGAGACATAAACAGAAAAGTGCTTTTTTAGCTTTTAAAAACTACTATATGTATAGTTTTTCTTTGAGCCAACCTATTGAAAATTGATGTAATGATTTTGATTTATCAATAATTTCTAGAAGCAGTGAGGGAGTCAGAACATTTTTTGGTTTACTCTACAATAGGGGTGTCCAACCCGCGGTCCAAAGCAAGTATTAGTGCGGCCCAGAAAGAGAGTTCAAAGCGAAAATAAAATATCAATAGCCCGCCTCGGTAATGATGGCAGGCGGCCATTGCAGATCTCGCTTAGTTCATTCAACAAATCAACAATACAGCATTTGAAATATCTTTAATTCTATACAAAATTCCGTATACAATTTCTGTATATCAATTTCATTACAAAAATGAAATGGGAAGTTTTTAAATATTTAACATTTCATATTTGTAATGATATTAAAATTAGTATAAAAAAATGAAACACCATGAACACACAGTCTCCATGATCTTATGAATATATTCACGAACATGGCCATTATAAATATTGTTAGAGAGCGTACTCGAACATTTTGTCTCATCAAATTATTTCCAGTAGAATTGATGAACTTGGGAAATATATCGAAAACGATTTAAAAAAGTAAAGCTTCTAGTTTTAAGTTTTACTCTTTGTCGATGGATGAAAGAACTGATGCTACTGAAACAGCTCAATTTGCCATTTTTATTAAAGGTATAAATGACGAGTTTATTGTAACTGAAGAAATGGCTTAATTAGTACCTCTAAAAGACAAGACAACCTCGATAGATTTATATGAAGCAGGGAAGAAAACGTTAACGTGTGCGCGATTCTCTTTAACTCTTACCAACATATCTGGTATAGTAACTGGTGCCCCAGCTATGATAGGCAAAAATGAGGGGCTTGTAGGATTAACACTAGAACTGCGGCACTTTCGGTTAAAATAAACCATTAATTTGCGTCTTTGCTACTCTATTTACAGCCGATATAGATATGCTGCCAGAAAATTTTCAAATGGAATGCATAGAGATGCAATCTGACATCCAACTTAAAGAGAAATTCAATCAGGTCTCTTTGTTGGACTTTTATAAAATCGTGCCTGCCCAGAGATAAATATCCCTCACTGCATAGTCATGCGTTATTTATGTCATCATTGTTTGAAAGCACGCACATATGTGAACAACTATTTTCAAGAGTGAAGACCACTAAGAGTCAAATTAGAACCAAAATATCGGATGAACATCTTGAAAACTCCATGAGAATTGTAACCACTTCAACTGACCCAGAAATTGATGCATTAGTTTACTATATTCATGCTTTAGTATGACTCCTATCGTTATCTTTATAATTATAAATAAAATTTATAATGAAATATGTTAACTATATATTATATTTTTTTTACTCATTAATTATTTTTAATGTTAGGTATATTTTTGTGTGGCCCAAAACAATTCGTCTTCTTTCAATGTGGCCCAAGGAAGCTAAAAGATTGGACACCCCTGCTCTACAATATAAAAGTTCATACAGAGATAACTATCAAATTCTTATAGGTTTTCCTTTTTGTAATATTTACAGTCAAAGGTTTAAATATGATTAAAATCAACTGCATATGTTTGTTTAAACCTATTATGTATAAACTTTACGATTATGTCATCATTTTCTATAAATCAGCTCGATAAGTGATACAACATTTGTAATACAGTCGAAATCCGTTATAACGAACTTTAAGGGACCAAAGATTTTGTTCGCTTTATCCGGTGGTTCGCTATTTCAGAACCGCTAAGAAATATTCTAGAGTTTGGAAACTGTATAGCTCATCAGTTGCAATGTATATTCAATAATCATGTATTAAAAAATGATAAAATCTATTAAAATGATCATTAATGAATTAAATCGACTAAAATCGATTACATTAAACTGACACAATACTAATTAAATTACGTACCATAGGAAAATGGAGTGACCAAAATTTTCGTTCGTTATATTCGTCATTTCGTCATATACCGGGTTCGCTATAACGGGGTTCGTCTGTACTTATTCAGGATTTAAATATTTTCAATCTACTCAGCAAATCGACAAACGACTCAAATCGAATTTGAAAGGCGTACGTATTTTGGCCCAAAATAAATTAATTAGAATAGTTGCAAGTTCGGATCTGAATGAATCTGTCTGTTCGCGTCAAAGTGCAATAAAATTGCATTCTATCTATATTTTCTTAGAGATTAATACTAGCAAAATTTGATTGCTGAGAGATTTATGCGAGAAGGAAAGCGCTTATTAAAATCAAGCGTTACAATTTTTGAAATCGAATACTGTGAACAGCATTTTGGTTTTTCAATCTAGAGGAATAGTGAGAGACTCGATATATTGTACTAAACTCAGGAAAATAATTGGGATTTTTCAAATGCTAAACTTAATGGGCGAGTCCAATTTTTAATACCCACATAAAATTAAGAGATAGATAAAAATTCAATTAAATATTTTGCAGGTACATACGAAAAAGTTTTGCAAGCTAGGAGAAAGAAAAATTAATATATAATGATAAAAATAAAGGATCTATCAGATACTAATTACCAAAAAAGTAACTAGTTAACTGAAAGACGGGTAGTACAAGTATCCACATTTTTAAAAAAAAATCCTTGATTGTTCTATATGACGTAAACTATTTTAGACAGAGCAGTCAAATAAGGCACAATCGTGTAAAAAGGTTTGATTAAAGAGATAAAAAATTAACAGAATCGTTATCGAACAGTACTTATAAATTTTTTATTGTAACGTTACTCACTGATTGAAAGTGTGTTACTCGATTAACTTGTGATAGAAGCCAAGTTCACAGCCATAGTAACAGCTAGATATCAGTTATTGAACAGATTCGAGTAAATAATATTTAAAGATAAAAAGGAAGGATGTCTCAGCTACAAATAATCCTCATGGTATAAATAGTCAATAAAGAAAAATGTTTGATAATTATTACTAAAACTTTATTGGCTTATTTATCAGTGATAATGCGAAGGAAAGCCTAAGCTTTCTGTTTTTCTCACTTGCAAAAAATTTTCTGCGGGCAGAACGCCCATGTAATCCTGCTGCTCTGAGGACTCGTCGAACAGTTTCAGGTGAAATTGAAGTAGAAATGTTTCATTAAACTTTTCTGCACAAACTTTTACAGTCTGCACAAACTTTTACAGCACTGAAACGTGGATTTTTTACAAATTTTCTAATTATAAATCTCTGATCCCGTATTGTTAACTTTGCCGGACGACCTTTTCTTACCTTGTTTTCAATCCGATTTTCTTCTTTAAAGCGTTTTATCACATACTTCACAGTAGAATGGGATAAATTAAGTAATTTAGCAATATTCCGATCTGATTTACCACTACTTTGATGAAAAATAATCAATTTTCGAATGCTGTTTATTGTTTCTTTACGACAACGAGCCATTTTTAAATGATAAATAGAATATTACGGAGTAGGCAAGCAAAGATTAAAGCCAAACGATATTTTAAATGCCACCACAATTCAAAAATAAAAATAAAGCGTCAGACGATAATTTTAATTATGAATTTATCCGAAAATATTTCAGTGTACGATGACTTTTGTGAGATAAAGTTTTTGTTACTTTTTGTTTACTGGTTTCTTAAAAATAAAGTTTTACTATGTTTTCAAAATATTTCATGTAGTTTTGTTAAGAATAGATTATAGATCTTATTAAATACCCATTCTGAAATATTCATTTAAATTAATGTATAGATCCCTATTTCATTGAAAATCGTATGTGTAAGAACACTTTTGGGAGCCAATGTATATAAAAATATAAAAAATAAAGACTATATCAATTAGATGCCAACATAAAAGGTTAATAAGAAGGTAAATTGAAATAGAAATTCAAAGTAATCAAATCAAGTATTCAAACTTCATTGGAATACTTGATTCCCCTTTTATAAGATTTCCTGTCCGTGACTGCGGAGTCCATTATGGAATGATTGTGAGAAAAAAAAAAGTTAAAGTTAGAGGAAAGGTTGATAACACTGAATTGTTACAAATTATCCATAACCTTTCTACACTTAAGTAGCATTAAATATTGATCGAAATGTGTGCCACTTGATTTCAAAGGTCATAATTCCTTGTTATCAGACAATAGAGTAAAAAAGTATTCATTCACGCCTGGGTGATTTAATGCTTTTATAATTTAAATGCATTTTAAAAAAAAATTTCTTCTAAATAATAGCTCCATAGATATTGATTCACTTGTTCAACTGGTGATAAACAGCTGGTAACGTTTCAGTTCGCTAAAAATTAAACTAGATACAATGATCACACAGCTGTCAATAAAACTTTTGAGTATGTTTTATTATGCAAAAGTAGTATGACTTTTTTTAAAAACACTTTTTAGTCATTTATTTTGATGACTAGTGCTTACGTTCAAATATTACAGTTTCGTTCAAATTCTTCAGAGGTTTAGTTCTACGTCGTATAAAACTAAATGTATGAAAATATTCAAATTTTCGCTAATGAAATCCTATTTTAGGCAAATTTTAAGTTTTTATTACCCACATAACGTTGAAAATCTGCAATATACGACTGCAGCTGTGAATATTTTCAATCCATGTCGATGAATATGAATTCATGCCCGAGAAAACGTCCAAAGATAGCAAATCCAATCCCCCCCACCTCCAAGAAAGAAAAAACAAACAGCCCAAAGATTTTGGCGCAAAATAAATGAATCAGAATGAATGCGACGCCTACTAAATTTTTTCAGAGCATGGAAAAATTTCAGATATGTTTATTGGATTCCCAAGTTGACTCTAAAGTATAACAAAGGAACACTGAAAATGCAGCTGTATTGTTACAGAAAAAAATTAATATTAGGGAATATTTTTCTCGTTCGAAAAGGATTATGGGGAGAAAAAAAGTATAGTTTATGAAAATTTAAACTGAAAAGTCATTTTTTAAAAGTATAACCAATAAAATGTTAGTAATTTTTTTAGACAGTCTCGTAGCAAACGAAAATTTCGCCGAGCGGAAATGGCGTCTCGTGGCGTGTGTTTTTAATGACTGGTAGATTTTATAAATAAACGTCACGATAACACACGGCGTAATTTCCATGTGCTTCGAGACTAAGGTACATGGACTGTCATTATTGAACTAGAAGAGATTTAGTAATTTATAAATATTCAGAATGCAAACAAATATTTTATCATGCTTGGTGTGATGCATGACACAGCTTGAGAGTACTTCAAAATACGGTATTAAAATACTGTTGCCATTTATCAGCATCTGAAAGGATAAAATACTAGAGCCGTTCGAAATGATGAACTGGAAGAACTTTGGGACAGCATCCAAAACTGGTACAACGGTTACGATGAAACCGGAACGTATAATGTGTGAATATAGGCACGAGAAACGGGTAGAGAGTAAAGGATACTGGAATCAATGAAAATAGCTTACACTCTGATACATCGTGTCGATGAAAATTAGAAATAATTACAGCAATAACCATTTTACTGAAATACGAAAGAGAGAAATTAAAATACCAGATACGTTGTAAAGTAATATGGCATGAAACGAAAATCCCTGAGAGCCAAAAAGCAACAGATTCAACCTCTACATTCTTCAGAAATTAGGAAATACTCGAATGGGAACTTCAGTATCAATTTACGAGGCCAATTTTCCGCGGATTGACGTTGGCGGGATTTGTTTCTTTTAGAGTAAATATATATGGGTAAGAAAACTTGAAATATTTCACTCAAATCTGACTTTTTCTGTAAACAGGAAGGAAAAAAAATATAAGTAGCTCGTTTTTAACATAAGAACTTCCTCTGAACGCGGTCACTGTCCAGGCATTTTCTGAAATTGGACCTACAAGTTCATGCCTTTTACGATATTACTTTTAAATTTTACTTGTATGTACTTGACCACCCAGTCTCATACACAAATAAATTAACAAGGCCTAACATGCAAATAAACATTCCTGTCTAATATGCATAACAAGGGGTCGCGGGGGATTTACATTTTCCACTCCATAACTCTACCCCTTCACTACATGTTTTAAGCCTACAGTTGGGAGAAAGGTCTGTTTTCGAATTTCTTCTTAAGGTGTACTTCCTATAAAATTATAAAATTATTTACATTTGAATGGGGATCGAGGTAGCCTAGTGGTAGCGCTTCGGCTTTCGGTACTGAGGGTGCTAGGACTGAATCCCCACAAACGTCATAGACCCTTCAGCGGACTCGCCTGTGTACAAATTGCAGCATTTTCGCAATTTTCAATGGTTTGTTTTTACAAGTAAGGTTTGAATGTTCTAAGCAGTTTCTATTTATAGCTACACCCTTTCTAATGCAGGTCTGATTTTCTGACCCTTGTATTCTTTTCCATTCATTGTTAGTCGTGATTTAACCGTGGTAAACCAGCGATTATACTGGATTACAATACGACAAAAGCAGGAGTTGATGTACTCGATCCAATGTGCAGCTATTGCACGGTATTCCGCATATCACAAAGATCGACATTCTCATTGTTTTTAAGGTTTTTTGGACATAAAAGGAATCTATTTGTAAGTTGTCCTTAGATCCAATAAACCGGACAGTTTTGAAATAAGGCGATTGTATCTGCATTCTTCGGCCTTTAATTATAAATATATCTCAATATTATCAACATTTTATATCTTTTCATAAAACGCAGAATTATTATTTTCAATTTGAAAAAAAAAATCATTACAAAAGGAATAATCAAGGATGAAAGAGACATTGCACTTTGTGCTACGCGCGCCTGCTGGTGTTCCAAAAATTGGCGAGCCTGCTGAAGGGTTAAATACCTCAGTGTCTAGGCCCAATGTGGGCACGTTCAATCCGTAGACCGGGAAGTCCCTCTATGGAGTCAGACAGGGTAGGAGAGGGTACGATCCCCCGAGGTGGAGTCCCTGGGTTTGCTCGGTAAAAAGGGAGGTGGCACTTGGCTCCATCGGACTCCGACCCTTGTGGTGCCATTATAAAAACTGGAGCCGCACCCTTCATCCCGCTAGCTTATACGGACCTGGTGAGGTATGCATTCCGACCAGGGGGTATTAGAACCAACAACAACAACATTTGAATGGTCTAATGCAGGGGTTCTCTACCTTTCAGGTTCTGTGGCCCCCTTTGAATACTGATGTGAGATCTGCCTCCCCCCCCCCCACCACCATATGTGGTTAATACAAGCAGTACAATCGGAATTTGAAACTGAAGCTGGTTATTAAATGAAAATATAGAATAGATATTTCCATACACAAAATTTAATATTACTACACATTTCTTAATTTGGAACATATTATTATCAGAACATATGAAATCAAAGAATTAAATACAGATCAAATATATTTGAGGTAATCGAGGATCTAGGTGAGGTTGGCATGTAATACCAGTCACTTTCACAACATCAATGAGAGGGCTGGCAATGTTTGCCCTTGACAAGTTTTTGAATATTAGGTTGTAACTGTGACAAAGCACATCTCAGGTCACTTTCAACGTCCAGACGTTGAAAATGACCTGAAACCACATACAATTTTAATAACATTAAAAGCAAGCCAATTTTATTCCCTCCAACTGAATGACAATTATCGTGTTTCAACAATTACAATTATCGTGTACGACAATTATCGTGTGTTGTGTTCGTATGTCGAAAATACGTTATGGTTACAATGTGACCGCAAAATTCAGTACAGTAAATTACAGTTAGTTTTACTTTTTATTTTACTTTTTTTTGAACTCACGCCTCCCTTGAAATTCTTCTGCGCCCCCCCCCCCCCCCAGGTTGAGAACCGCTGGTCTAATGAATCCCACTTCTCGTCGGCCGTGAAAATGAACACTCGCAATGGGTCATTTGGGACTCAAGAACCAGTTAAGTATCGCCGTGTTTCGTATCTCAAGCTTAATTTCGTATATACTTAGTTCATTTCCAACGTTCCCGCACTTTATTATTGCATTAGAATTCCACACTCGCTTCCGAACTCGAACGTTTTAGTTTTCGGAGATGATGAAACGCGAATCAAAGCTCTCGATTGCAGTTCGAATATCTACCGATCCCCCTGCCATTAGCGTGCCTTTTAAAGACGGATTCCATTCGATTGAAATGTCTAAGACGGAGCACTTCCTTCTGAGAAGCGGCAGATATCGACAGGAAATCCGGATGCAGGTGTGGCAGATATTCGCAAGCAGCGCGCATCCATTCAAACGGTTTGTAAATTTAAAACAAACATCCATTAAGAGATGATACGCGTGAACATTTTTACAACTCAGCAGTTATACTGATATAAAATTCTAAAAAAGAACCCCCCAAAAACAGTGATATTTTAAGTAATAATCGCAGGAATGATTAAGAAATGGTTGAATGTTATACATTTACAGATTAGTAATAATTAGCACCCCACACACCTGTATACTATGATAACTGAACTTTTCGCTACAGAATTTTTCTTTCATTTGTACCTTCATAGACCTCATATCCATTATGGGCTTTTTCCCCGAGTAAAACGTTTTTCTTAAACTGCGTTTATCAGTATCGAACGTTTTTCTTTTGAGATGCTAATACAAGCTTCCAAGTATTACATTTAGGTATTACATTTCTTAGTCTCTTTCATATTCGAGTGTTGTTGTACTTGTTTTCCTCCTCCTAATATTTCATACAATGTGTCTTGAAAGCAGGCGGAAAGTGTCACGCGAGGGAAATGGTGCGTCACTGCGGAAAATTTTGAGGTATACGCCATTATGTATATTAATTCAGATTGGGGAATTTTTTTAGAAAATATTTTCAAAATGTCGCTGCATGTTGGATTGGGAAAAGCTGTTATTTGAACGGTTCGGTCAAGCTCTGGTTGCAACGTCCTAACAAGTGAATCCATTTGAAAAGAAAAGGCCTTCTAAAGAATGGAAGGTAATGTGGATGTAAACGATCACTGATTTCAAGAATTTTTATCGAATGATGGTGACGGCTATAGCACTATAGCCCTCAACATCCTCATACTAAGCTGAGGAACTTAACCTTCTCCCACTGCTGCTTTATATGGATCGAAATAACCAACTCTTTTTTGATCATGATTCTCCCGTCTACATATGCAAAGCGTGTCACTCATAGAGTTATGCCCTTGAAATGAAAACAAATAAGATAGTAAAAACAAGATTAAATTAAGAGTCAGTAGTATCTATTAAATCAAGATGAAATTGTTTTAGTTATGATATTCTTCCTACACTTTTTTTATAATTATTTTTCTTTCATCGGTTTTTTTTACACCTGCAGATTTTGCTTTTAATATTTCGGCACCTTTTTTTCATTCCTATCTAGATTTTAAGCATTCACACATGATGTACTAATTTTTTTTTACTCGTTCTGTGAGAAACGTAAAATAGGAATTTCACTGCGTGTATAATTGAAATCATATCTGGCAGTTTGTCCTCCGGACGATGACTAGGCGCTGGCATTCGGTACCAGAGTCTGTGCGTTCGAGTCCCGCTGTTGGCATGGATGTTTGCAGCCGTTCGGAATCGGATTTAAGATATAGTTGCCGGTATAATGAGCTCTCGCGTAGCAAAAAATGACCACAGCGCTCCAAACCAAACTGGCAGTTTGTTCCTCACGTGACGTAACCCTTTGACCATTTGAGACAAATTTTGCACAGACCTTTAAGAAAACATTGGCTTCCATACTACATGGTCGTCTTATCTCCTCCTTCCTTGATTCCCTCCTCTGACATTTTGTGTTTTGTAAATAATTATACATATTAAATCCTTGTTTTACCTAACAGTTGTTTTCTTTGCAATACTCTCTAATCGTCCCAAAACAGGAGTTCGTTCCCTTGGCTACAAGATGGCTTAGTTTCCAAAAGCCAACTCTCTGCTGCTCTCTGCTTTGTTAGAAATTTGTACAAGTTAAAACAGAAAATATTGTGTATCTCGGAGCATTGGTATAATTAGTTATATACGTTCCAATGATATATTTATGTTCTGAGTAGAGTTGAATAAAATGATATCCAACATAAATTTGTAAATAAGGCATCATTATGATTAGATCCTAACATATAATCGTATGATTTTAATACATTCTCAGACGCTGATGTTCTAGATTTCAGAAGCCCAAGCAACGCCGGTTATTTGAAGGTAGTATTATACGTAGAGAATAACAAGCCATTCAAGGGAACCATATTTATTCTATGCTGAAATATATTCCATTAGTTCATAGAAGTGAGCTTTAGGAACGCTGATTTAATAAGTATAGGAACTATCGTAAGTAAAGATTATTTCATCGTTAAATCCAAAGTTTGGTTTTATATCTTTTAAACATTTTAAACTCATTGTGTGTCCTTTTTTAAAATAACATGTGAATAGTGATCCATAACTTTAAATGTTTCAATGTGCAATACATTTTTACAACATACACATTACGTATATTTTATCAGGAAACAAATAAGAAATTCATATTTGTTACATGATAAAATACACGTAAATGTAATTTGTATCAATGTAAGCCATTTTAAGCGCTTCAATTGAAATTACAAATGATATGAAGTACAAGTGTTGCCTCTCTGAATGCATTTTTTTCGACATTAAAGCAGAATATAGATAGTGTCAGGATATATCTACCGATTTCTCCCCCCAACATCTACAAAACACGCTCAAAACTTGACATTATTTTAAATTTTTAGTAATAATTTAACAGTTTTTTAAAATATTTTTCTTTCAAATCAGCACGTCAAATTGATGTGAAGATGTTATCCTAAAATTTGTTCAACTGCAAGAGAGAAACCATCCTAAAGGAAGCTTTCAAGGAATCAAGTAACTTATTTACACCGTAACGGACTAATGCCAGTGACGTCACAAATCTGACTCAAGTTGTGTCAACAAAACACGCGTATTACTTTACAATATTAAAATAAACCAGCTATTAAATAAGAAACTGATGTATTGTCACTAAAAGCTCGAAAATTTTGCTAAAAAGCATTACCGGATTTAGAGAGCAACATTCAGCCGTTTCATAACCTTGTAATCTGCTTCTTTCCTCGTAGACGCATTCCTTTCCCTGAACTTGCAACATCCCAATAATTGACTTTTCTTTGTGTCATTGATAGACGCTTAAATGATTTACGTTGGAAAATCCTAATTACACGACAAAATAGAACGGTGTAAAGAGGATTAAAAGTAAATGCATAGAGAGGGAAATTTTAGAAAATCCTAAAAAATGTGGTATTTCCTATGATGTTTGTCATAGCTTAAGCACCTAACCACGTAATTAGATCAGGTATGCTTGCAAGAATCCGAAAAGAAATCCAAGAGCTGAAAATTCCCTTTTTTTACAAATGTGATGCATAAAAATCTGTATAATGCTAAAAATCCAATATTTTTTTTGGTCCGTATTTCAATATAGTATAACCGAAAACGGCTCCAAACAGCACCAAAATTGTTGCAATACAGTGACTTTCCAATAAATAGAAACATAAGGAAGAATTTCATTAATTTAAAAAGTACATATTATTCAGTACTTGTTTATAAATGCCGACATTTACTGTTTAATATACCTAAAAAATTGACATTAACAGTTTCCATTAAATATTGAAATTTATATGAGCATAAAAATTTTGATCCGGTTCATGAAAGGTTTTAAAATATCCGATATAATATTTGCAGCTGTTAATAGCACATAAAAGGGATTTATTTATTAAACGCAGTTTTCAGCCTTTTTAAACCGCGTTTCCGCATCGTTAATATTGATTTATAGATTAGCCGCTGAGAAATAGATTTCAGTGATAAATGTTCACAGGTTCAACATTCTTCTAAGCACATAAAACGGGTGTGTATTTTTGTTTCAAAACATTGCAAGGGTTGGAGTGCATAAAAAGGGGATGTTGTATTTTTCCTGTTTCTGCTTTAAACATTTTATTATGATGAATATTTAAATGTGGCGAAATTTTTCAGAGTAAATAAAAGTTTGAAGTTAAAAATAACATAAAGCAACTGAAGAAAATGAAACGTAGTTCAAAAATAGGGAATGACAGGAATAAATATATTACTTTAATTATATCAATCCATTAACTTCTTTATGGAACTAGAGGAATTTCAGAGCCCAGCAATAAAAATTGGATGCTTTTGTCATATTTTAACGAATTTTGGATAATTTCTAGTTCACTTCCAGATTTTAGGTTTTCAATTCCATAGTCTACGTTAGCTTATTTTTTGCAAGAAGTACGCAGTTTTGACTATTTTTTCCGTTTGATGTTAAAACTACAGTGAAAGAATATAATGGAAACATAAAACAAAAGAGCTCAAATATAATGAAAACTATAGGAATAATTATAAACTACAGCAAAGAAATACACAATCTGATTACTTTGATTTAATTCACCGTAAATCTCTTATATATACTCAGACATGCTTAAGAAAAAAGCAAATTCAAATTTGAGATGCAGCTTCTTTTATAGTTCCCAGGTCTTCTCTTAAATAATCTACAATGTATTGATATCTGGCGGTTAGAAAAGTAATACAGATATACAATTTCCCCCCTTCAAGTATGAACAGTTCTGTATAATTTAGTTTGTTTTTGAGCAGCCTCTGCTATGATCAATACTCTGTAAACTATAAATAGTTAAAGCTTTCAATGCCTTAATGAAAGTCTCTGTATTTTGTAGGAATGTTTCTCTTCGTCACGAAGTTTCTCGTTTTGTTGTTTAAAAGACGAATATGGGGAATGCAGAAAACTTACATTTATCCCATGTGTCAGTTATTAAAAGAAGTGTTTTAATTAAAAAAAATAACGTTATAAATTTCATTGTGTTTTTTAATTTTTTAAGGATGACAAAAGTTGTCTATAGCGGTTTTCTACGGTAAAATTACTTGTGCATCTCTAAAGCCTTATATCAGCCCAGAATTGATATTTCTCTGAACATTTAAAGTATGAAAGTATTTTAAGTTTGAATGGAAAGACACCAGGGTAAACGAGAAAATTCGCGTGCGCCTAAATATTACGCCCTTAAATTTTCAGATGGGAGAGTGTGCTACGTTGATATGCATTAAAATTCATGAGTCAGCATCAAATAAACAACGAAACACGGTGAAAGTTAAGAGAATCTTACGTTCAAACGTGAAGAGATCTTAGAAAATAGCACCTAAAGGAAATGAAAAGTCTCAAAAGAATTTTTACCGCCATTCATACACGAAATCAAATGTTTAGCGTCTATTAGAGGGGAAGTGAAATTCATATTAAGTTCGCTAAAGGTTTCAGAGGTGCATTATTACTAAACCTGCATATTTTTGGAATAATATACAAAATTACAATTGTATATTTTTATAATACCAGGATAGAAAATTATATAGAAATAAAGGATAGAAATAAAAATGGCTATCTTTAAGAAAATTATAAACTGTAGTTTTAGGGTCTGTAGAACTAAATGATAAAGACTTAAGAAAACTTAGAAATTGCTATTGTCTAATCAAGACTTGAAAAATTTGGAAAACTCTACTTAATTATCATGGATAACGGACCGTTAATATTTCCAATTCAAAATCTCGAACCTAAAGATAAGAGAATTAGTCAATATATATGAATAACATTTATGAAATTTTACACTTGTTTTTGCCGTACCTAGTCTAGGAATTAGAATAGCTCTCGAAAAAGATATTTCATTTTTTTTTGTGATCCAAAAATGATAGTGATCGTGAATATGAAAGATAATTTTTTCACGCCTTTGAACTGCTTGGCAGAAGAGGGTCAGAATAAAACACGGAGATAAAACTTAGATTACTCTTACTTAACCTGTCACCACGTCTTGTTTGCTTTCAGGCACCAGAATCTGCGGTTCGAGTCTCGAGGTTAGCACAGATCTCTAATTCTTCCGAAAAGCCTCTAAATTGTTGGTCCTGATTTGTTTAGCCCGTGAGTATTAAAAGATGGTCGTAGTGATCAAAAACCAAGTTTGACTTACGAAAATAGACATAACCTTAAACTTCTTCCCTATTCATGACATCATAAAAGCCTGTATTCGAATTTCGAAAGCAAAATCTGGTTTTATCATCATGAGAAGAGAAAGAGAACTTCTATAATTTTAAGAAGAGACAGGCAAATGGAGCCCAAAAAATGTCGCCGGTCCACAACAACGAATCTACGAAGGGTGGAATTGCCAACAAGTGATTTGAAAATGTGTAGCAACCATGGAGTAAAAGTACTGTGAAAAGCAGAAAGTTTTTGCTGTCGAAATTAGTACTGAAATTTTAGAATTATTTTAATTCCTGGACCCAATTTCATTAAAAGGGGTGCCTACTTTCGTCTCCCATTTCGTATTTGTCTTTTTTGAAATTGAAAACATTATAGCTAGATCCGAAATTTGGGTTTTAATGAAGTGTAATATTTGACTGATTTTGAACTGTTAGGCCGTTTTTTTTCATCCTGTTTTAACTGAATCTACCCAGAAGTTTCTTTTTAACGGGGATTTTCTGCAAGCAAAGATTTTCCCCGGATTGTTTTTTTTGTTAATGATATAGAAATTGATCGTTCGGTTCTCTTAAAAAAATTGTTAGCTTTTACAGAAAAAAGTTAATTTTGAAAAACTGTCTTGGGTTTCGTTACATTTTTTTATTAAACCTGCAATTTAAAAAAATGTGAAACCTTTTCTTTTTCAGAACAAAAGGCCTCTAGCAGAGTTTGATCTGAAGAGATTTCATATCATGAACTACTGTTAGATCAAATTTCCTTTGGAAACTTGACTTTGAATGACGTTTGCATGCTAATGAATCATATTTTGAAATAAATTTCTACGTAATACTCCTCTCGATTCATGAATGTTTTATTGAATTCTATGGGGATTACAGTTTCAGAAACAGCGTTATAGATGAATAATTATGATCTCCACAAATATTTGAAAATCTTAATGAACAAAGCTTTTTATAATGAACCTACAAAGAGCAATATCATGAAATGAAAAATAATTTTGCCGAGGGAATATTAAACATTTGAATTCTCAAAATATATCAAGACTTACTTGATGTTTCCAAAGTCGTCTTTAGAACTGGGAGATTCTGTTTCCCCTGTTTGATATATTTATGAATTTTTCCTTTTTGTGTCTTTATCTATTTAAAGAAATGTATTTAAAGAAAATGTCTTTTCCTATGTAAAGAAATGTATCTTTCAAGATTAAGTTTTGCAACTGGTATTTGTTGCAAAACTTAATCTTGAAAATCTTCATCAGTACTGCTTCGCTAGCAATGAAATCCTTTTCACTCATGCAAAAGGAATCCTTTAGATCAACTTATGCATAATAATTGTACAAAAAAATTATCCTTCTTTTTCCCATTTCCTCACCTTTATTAATTTTTTGTTATGTGTTTTCAAATTTAATTCATATTTTATTATCATTATATAACACAGTTTTTAAGCGGCACGAGCGAACTACCTTAAATACAGATTCAAGTATGGACGTCAATGTTGTTCAAATTCGGACATGCAAAGTAGTAAAAGAACAGAAATGAAATCCATTCAAAAAACTACTGCTGCTTTAAATACAGGAAAAGTATCTGATACTTTTGAAATTTCCGCTGTGATTATTATGCAGAAAGAATTAAAAAATATTTCTTAAAAATATATTGCTAAATCCATGAAAGGGATGTTATGAATATCTCATACACAAATCTGCCGATATTGATGAGAATGTGCATGCTAGCAACTTGTCTACGGATGGGGTTTAATCATCCGAGGTGAATGGATGAACCGGTACGCTACATCCGTCATTAACTCATATATTTACCGATATGTAAAGCCTGATAATCACTGCTCTGCACGTAACTTTGATTTCGTGAGCAGTGTATAATACACTGTCAGAGCTGTTATGTAACGGCAGAGTTTCGTGAATCAGGATATTAAATCTCCTAACAGAGGTATTATATGAACAGGCATATATATATACACTCATGCATTTATACATACATTAACATTCACACATGCATACATACATATATGCACGCACGCACGCACGCACACATACACAATCAAACATCAATAGATCAAAATTCTTTGTTTGTCAAAGATTTGATGAAACATCGGAGTCATTAAATAGAAAAACTGCTAATATACACTGAAAAAAAATTCTACATAACGAAGAAAAATTAGGGATTTTTCCCCCATAATTATAACCATGTTACCATTTTTCTGATGAACTTTCATCGAAAACTATGCTGTAGCGACACTTAAGACATTTTTTCACACAAATGTAAATATGTATGAATACTATACAAATGGTATATTTTCATGAGGTATATTGAGCAATTTATAAGGAGCTGTGGCACATCAGCTGTAAACTTACCTGATGTATTCAGCATATTTTGTTTCGGATTTATTTTTAAAACACGTAAATGTAGTTTTTACGTTTTTGAAATAGTTTTAAGCGCTGTTAATGCAAGAAAAATTTTAGTTAACTTTAATCACGAAGCACATCTATACTCAAACAGAAAACGTTGTCTCATTTAGCCATGTTTTGTTTCCGAGAGTAGTTATATTTTCAGAATAAATACATTAAAAATTACCGGAGCAAAATTTTAAATAGATATATAATCCCTCAAACTCTTATCGTCATTTCATTACATGTGAGATGACCGTTTGATTTCTATGCCTTGTCCTGATCCTTAGTTTATCTTCCAACCATATTGTTAGATTATGATAGAGAATTTTGGCAGTAAACTTCTAAAAACTTTCAACAGCATTGAAAAGGGTAGTCGGCCTAAAACCAGGCTTAGACGTTCATAGAATCGTCTAACCCATCTGCTTTATTACAGCAAGAAATACAGCGATTAAAAACCCACGCAAATAAAAAAACTAACTTTATCATGCATTTAAATTAATTTGAAAATAAAAGATGCTACAAGCAGCGCAGCTGTATGTGAAACCGATGTAAAAGGAGAGAAATGAACGAAATTCCCATTCCGCAGAAAGCGGGATAAACTTCATTTTCTATACGAAATTTGGAAATCAGACATCGTCAAATTTCATTTTCCCGCCAGGGTAAAATGTTAAACGCTCCTGTTGAATATTAGAGGTCAAATTCGGAGAAATTTCCAAGATACGAGAGGAGATCTTGAATTTTTAAATTCCCAAAAGGGTTTAGTTGCTCTTTTTTTGCAAAACAAAAAAACATATATATTGAATCTCTTTACACGACTTTTTGGTTCATCTGTATGCGTTGCAAGTCTTTTGAAAATTAAACTGAATAACAGGAAATCATGCAATAAGCTTGTTTCAACCGCTTGTATCGCATTACACTCTAGATTGGACTTGGCGCCTTTGGCCCAACAATAACTCTACATGCCGAAGTAATCGCATTACTTTCTGTTTAGAAGATTTTTAAATGCGAATTTTATAAACCTTTCAGACTTTACGAATAAAAGTGTGTTAGATGCATCAGGAATTCGTACTGTTATGGGAAATACTCAAAAGTGAGACGATATATATATATATATATATATATATAAGATAGATAGATAGAGAGAGAGAGAGAGATGTTTGATACTAACTATAGTTTCATGAGTATTGACTTCTAAATTATCGGAATTGTTGTGGAAATTAATTGTAATATAGACGTTTGAAATTTACATATTTAAATTTAAAATATAAAGCTATTATAAAGAGTGATGAGACATGAGTTATCGAATCACCCGATTGCAGTCGTCATTATTTATACTACCATATAAGTATGGACTGATCAATCATCATTAATTCGTGATGTGCTTAAAGATAACACGATGGATTAACCATATGGCTCTTAAGTATGTTTGGAAGTCAGAAATGCAGCCTCTTCCCCCTAGATTCATTTTCCATGTACATTGTATCCTTTTTTCTTAGGTGAAATTAGCCTTTTTAACGATATTCAAATCTTACAGGTGGGCGAACTGGGATGTTAAGCATTACTATGTATCTGCACTCAGTTTTAACGAAACAATTCAAGTACACGCGCTATGTTCCCTATTGCTGGGCGACACGGAAAATGAGCGTCATGCTTTACCTCAAGCCTTAATATTTATGGATCATTCATAACTGAAATATATTTTTAAAAGGAGATGACTGAAAATCAACTTTCTCAAAGACAGTGATAATGAACATTATAATGAACATTATCATGAACATTATAATGAATCAAGAATATTATAATGTCTTATATTATAATTTCTTATGGAAAATTTAAAGCATTAAATGACCCTTCAGGGGAATTTCACTATACATAAAACTTTAATTACAGGGTTTGTGATAAAACAGTCAATAAAATAAAAATTTTCTACTTTTGTTTTACAGTACAATCAATCCCAATATCCTTTTTTGCACTTATACACAGGGTGGTTATAATTAAAGTTCCACTTTTAAATGGTCATAAAAGGAAAACTATTGGATCAAATGTTATCAAACTTGGTAATAGTTTAAACGAGGTCATGGGAATTTCTTTTCCGCCAAAAAAGGTTAAAAAACTCACCACTAGGGGGGAAATGGTGCTGTATGCAATATTGTTAAATGAAATAAGGGTAGGAATCTAACTTAACGTTTTGTTACACGGGTTTAACATTTTGTATAGCCTTAAGAAACATTGACCTAAACAAAATTACCATTTAAAGAAACACGGGTGCGCGCACATCTCCACTCCATGATTCATCCGCCCGTTTACTAAGCAGGTATTCCTTTTTGAACAAACGGAACTCACAGTTCGTATAGCACACGCATTCGTTTAATAACAGGTCCCTTCAAATAGTGATAGTTCCTGGTTGTTGTCACGGCAAAAAATTATTATTTTCTTTTATTTATTTCCCTGAAAATGTCTTCAAGACGGTCCTATACGGTAGTAGAAAACTTATCATAATATTTGTGCAATTTTTAAATAAAATACTGAAAAGTTATGGGTGCGTATTATAGTCGAATTTTAATTTTCTCCGAAAATTTCGCGCAAAATCAAGCATGCGTATTATACTCGGGTGCATATTATAGTCGAGATTTTACAGTAGCTTGTAACTGATTTTATTCCTTTGAATAACTTTTATCCCAAGATTCAAGAGGATGAAACATTTTCTGAAATTATTTCTTGTACGTGAATATGTAAATATTTATGAAAAGTGATTATAATATACCCCATACATTTTACAGTTTCAAATCTGAAAGTCAGACATTGTTTGTGTGATATGAGAAAAAATATTATTAGTGATAAGGATTTTTGTCAAAAAGTTTGTAACATAGCACAAGTGTACGCATGAATAAATCTTTTGGTATCTATTTCTTTAGAAAATGTAGAAATAGATTTGTCTTTGCAGGAAACTACACTCTGCCTTTATTTTTTAGGGAAAATATAAGTCTAAATTCATCATCGGGATGTTCCTTGTATACTAAAGAAAGTCAGTATCAACGTGTATGAAATTAATTTATAATACGATGTTATAAAATAAAATTTTCTCAATTTCAAATTCAGATAGATACCGTTAATTTAAATGTACGTATGCTGTATTACGATAATAGCCAATTTATGTTTGCAGTTACAAAGTTTTTCAAATTCAGATAGATACCGTTAATTTAAATGTACGTATGTCGTATTACGATAACAGACAATTTATGTTTGCTATTACAAATAATTTAAATGTCTCTTCAAAAATACTTTGAAAATGTTACTTTTAATAAAAACCCTTTTTTATTGTAACAAAATGTTTTGGATAATTTTGACGAAGTTTAGCCTGCAAGAAATATTTAATCTTTTTTTTTATAAAAGGATGTTAATCTCTCAATGTGTACTGTAAATTAAGTACTTAAGAATAGCTCAAGCTTAGTAGAAACACAGTTTTCATATAAATATTTGGAAAGGCTTTAGCTGAAGTTTTAAATCATTTAACGACAGGTAATAACTTAATCTCGCAGTTGATTTCAAAGCAAAAAATTGGTCCCCTTTTTTATGCGTACTACGGTGATATCAAAGTAGTTTTTGTGTAAAATAGCAGGTGGTTTATTGTAATTTTCAAGATTAAAATTCTCAGATTAAATCCTCAGTGATAACACTTTTCATATGTTTATGTACCTTTCTCTTTCAGAAACGTTAACAGAATATCATACTGTAATAAAGCTAATTATTTAACCCTAATGACTTTTTCTGTGTTCAATTTAATACTTTTGTACTCTTCTTCAGTTAAATAGGTAATTTTTTTAATAAATTTTAATTTTTTTGCTAATATTGCAGTTACGGGCTTATCTAATAGCATTTTGAATATCTAAAAACCAGGACAGGACCTCCCCCCCCTTTTTCCCAGTTACATAATGATTCTATTAATCTAAATAATGATCTATTAATCTAATTAATGATTCTAAGGGACCAAAGGTTTTGTTCGCTTTATCCGGTGGTTCGCTCTATCCGAACCGTAAAGAAAAATGCTAGAGTTCACAAAATGTATAACTCACTAGTTGCAATGTGTATTCAATAATGATGTATTAAAAATGATAAAATCTATTAAAAATGATCATTAATGAATTAAATGACTAAAATCGATTACATTAAACTGACACAATACTTATTAAATTACGTACAATAGGAAAATGGCGGGACCAAAATTTTCGTTCCTTATATCCGTGAGTTTGTTATATACCAGGTTCGCTATAACAGGGTTCGACTGTACCAACATATCGCAGCCCCGCAAGAAAAGTGACGCAACTCAAAAATGCAGGATTTGAGAAAAATCCACTTAAAGAATACTATACAGCTCGAACTAGCATTACAATAAAACTGATACAACTGCCCTCAGGTGGACAAACTGTGAGGTAGAGATGTGTCGCTTTTCGTGCACGATGGGGCACTTCATACATATTTTTCAATTACATAACCTCAAAAGTGCCATTTTTTTTACTTGTGTTCCTTTTCTTGCCCGGGTGCGATGTATGAAACTCAGCAGAATTTCATAAATGCATATTTAAAGTCTCATGCTTTCGAGTGGGAAAACATTCGTATTGACTCTATTTAAACTTGATGAGGGCTGACCGGCTAGAGCGTTGCTATTTGTTACTAGAATCCGCGTTTCAAAGTCCGGCGGTTAACTTTAATGCTTGCAGCCGCTCGGAGTTAGCTTTACACTCTAGGTCAGCGGTCGGCAACAGGCGGAAGGTAGAAACTTGGGCCATCAAATATTGTTAAATAACTTACTTACCTATTCACTTTAATTAATATTTTTATAGTAACTATTTTTAGTAGGTAGATACATAGCTGTTGCTATGCTGTGCTGTGTAGCACAAGAGAGTGCGTTGGAGTGTGAGGGTGCGGGCGGGAGGGAGCGTACTGGCCGGCATGTTTCGACACTTCGTCAGTTATTAGGTAGTTGAGTTACGATCTTGTGAGGAGCATTCGTTCATTTGTGTTATAATTTGTCGTGTACTAAAACGTTTTGTACCGACATTAATATGGATCCTAAAAAGCGAAAAGTTGACAGGGAAAAAAGAAGTTTCTGACTGAGTGGACTGAACAATAATGTTTTACGTTGCCTGATAGGCCTAAACCGGTTCCAGTTTGTCTCATATGCAACAAAACTGTCGCTATTGTTAAAATTGCCAGTTTAAAGCGAAACTACGAAACAACTCATCAGCAGTTCCTCAAAAACTTTCCTCTTGGCAGTGAAGCTCGTAAAGAAAAACTCCAAGCATATCAAACTTCTTACAAAAAAAGCACGGTCTTAATAGTTCGCTGCATGAGCAAGAAAAATCCGCAGGTGTGCTGGACGCTTAATAAACTACAGAAGACATTTTCAGTCTCTGAGATTGTAAAAGAATGCAAGTTGGAAGTGGACACGGCACTTTTTGAAGAGAAAAAGGATATTGTCGCCGCAATTCAAGGTGTTCTATTGTCGGCAAGAAGTAATGCAAGAAGAACCGAAATTTTAGCTGCTGACAACAAAAGTAGTTTGCTTGAACTTCTGCAGAAGGCACCTTGCTTCGCCATAGCACTTGATGAATCATGTGACAATGTTGATGATGAACAAATGTCTATTTTCGTGAGATTTTTTGACATTGAAAGTAAAGCGTTCAGAGAAGAATTGTTCGCAGTATTGCCGTTTAAAGGTAAAACTTGAGAAGATTTATCCAAGACTTTTGATGAATTAATAACAAAATCAAATATTAGTTATGATAAAATGGTGTCCCTTTCAAGCGATGGGGCCCCAGCGATGATTGACAAAGAAAAGGATTAGCAAAGAGAATCAGGGATAAGAATGCAGGCCTAATATCTTATCAGTGCATAATTCCCCAGACAGTCCTTTGTGGAAAACTTAGTGCTACTCTGAAAGAAGTAATGGACAGCTTGATCAAGTTGATCAATTTTATGAGGTCTCGTTCTGCTCTTTAGCACCGACAGGTCAAGGAGTTTCTGAATGTGATTCGGCGTATTCTGACTTACTGCAACACAACAATGTTCGTTGGCTAAGTAAAGATAAAGTTATTGAACGTTTCTGGCAAATAAAAGTAACCTTCTTCTTGCAAAAATTAGATACGCAGGAAGCAAGGAATCACTTGGAGTTCATAACAAACGAGCGCAATATACTGACTGTGGCTTTCCTGAAAGAAATTCTGAAATATTTAAATATGCTCAACACCGAGTGTCGTGTTGCCTGTCTTCAAATTATTTATTTTTTTGGGCGAGATTCGTAAATTATTTGGGTTAGTACAAATTATTTATAATTAATAGGTATTTGGGTGCGTTGTGTTTTTTTATTTATTTTCTTGAATACAACCCAAAAGCTCTAGACAGGTTTGCAACCGAACAGGTCAAATAAACTTTGCTTCTAAAACCTTCCTTTAGATCAACTACACAAAACAAAGATGACTGACTCCAATGTAACAAAATAAAATTGATTTATTTACAACCTTATCTATTTACAATTTAACTCAAAAAAACCGAATCACCAAATCTTCGTACACAGTTTACACATTTTACTAATCTTTTAGCATTTTCTCCTCGATTCATATCGAATGACATGTATTTAATTAAATCTACACCTTTTGGATTCAGGGAGCATAAATTTATTTATTTTACCTACGGCAAAGAACTACTCTCTCTCAAAATCTATATTTAAAAAATAAACATTGATCCCGCACTCAATCATTCAAATTTTCGATGTTGGGTCTGAACAAGACAAAATGATTAACACTCACTCAGTTTGATGCTAACTGGACTGGAACACGGGTGACGATCTCATCATCGGACTTGGTAACTTCTCTCGAAAACGGGATTATGAAGCAAGCATACCGGGAAGAATCAACCGGATCTTCTATATGTCGTCACTCCATCGTGAAGGCGCAATTCTCTCTTCTCTCGAAAACGGGATCATGATGCAATCATACCGGGAAGAATCAACCGGATCTCCTATATGTCGTCACTCCATCGTGAAGGCGCAATTCTCTCTTCTCTCGAAAACGGGATCATGATGCAATCATACCGGGAAGAATCAACCGGATCTCCTATATGTCGTCACTCCATCGTGAAAGCGCCATTCTCTCCTCTCTCGAAAACGGGATCATGATACAAGCATACCGGGAAGAATCAACCGGTCTCCGACAGTTAATCGACAATCTCTCATCACCTGCGATGCTAAGCACCGGGGGAAGGCAAACCCGGGCCGCATGCAGCAGTGAATCCTCGAAAAAATCTAAGTCTTCTATTTATTTATTTTTTTTATAACAAAGTCCACGCCTTCTCGTGACTCCTAATCCATTCAGGAAAGCTTTCAAAAATCCACCACTTAGCATCAATTTTCATTTCTTGGATTGGATAATCCCATAACTCATGCCCGCCTTCCTTACGTCATACCACAGACCACCCAAAGTCCAGTCCACGTGTTTTGCGGTCTACAGGCCCAATAAATTCTTTACAATAGGGTATTTTACTTTAATGTCAAACCCTGGAGCCATCTCCTTATCTGCGTCTGGAATCACCTACCCCCTATCGCGCACCGCCGCTTTTAAATTGGCTGATGCGTACAGACGACTGTTCCGTCCTCTAATCAAAGGCGGCTTCCTAGCATTCTAACCGAAATGTGATGAAAACAGCCTTCGATCACTTTATCTCTCTAAAAATTTTAATTTTTCTTTAAAATCGAAAGCTCTTCATCACACCGAGTTACAAGGAAATGGAAAATTAATATGTGATCTGATACAAAGTGTCTCTGCTTTCCGTCGCAAGCTGGATATCTTTGAAAAAGATATTGCAAGTCAAGAATTTATTCCTTTCCCAACAATTCTTAAATATAAAAAGAACTCTGAAGAAGACATTGCAGTATTTTTAAGGTTTATAGCAGATCTTGGAAAGGAATTTGTGGCAAGATTCCAAGACTTTGCAGAGATAGGGAAGCTGTCTCAATTCCTTAAATCACCTTATGAAATTGCTGCAGCGGCAGAATGGACTAAAGTGGCTGCAAAGTTATTCAGACTTTCAGAGCCTTTACTTCAAATGGAGATAATTGACTTGCAAGAAGATATTTCCTTGCAAATGTATAAAACTGCATCCACTGAAGAATTTTGAGGTAAGCATGTTTCAGAAAAGTATGAAAATTGCAAAAAACTAGCTATCAACCTGGTTACTCTGTTTGGCTCCACATATATATGTGAATCATCTTTTTCAAAAAGGATTTTTTTGAAGAATAAATATCGTTCGAGATTAACGGACGCCCACCTTGAAGACACTCTTCGCATTAGCTTTTCCCCGCGTGAACCAAACTATAAAAAACTGGCTCAAGACCGCGGGTGTAATTTCTCGCATTAATTTTTAAGAATACCTACCTATTGTGTTTCATATAATTACTTACATGAGTCAAAATAAAAATTTAAAGCTAGTAAGTATTATGAGTTTTTTTTTTCTAGACCTCGATAAAAATTTTCAATAGTATCCGGACCCCACTTAAAATTACTTGCCGACCCCTGCTCTAGGTTCTGACAAAATAAAGCGTGCCAAAGTGGCGGAGCTTAAAGGAAAAACATACAACTTTCCCGATTGATCGTGACTTTCCCGATTGAACGAACCGTATTCGTCTTAGACAGACACGGATGTATTAAATGGCCAGCGCACTACCCCTAGGCTACCCTTATAGATTCAGTCAGAACATGGTCTTACGTTGTTTGAAATCTTTGAAATGTTTGTTCATTGAATCATGTAACTATAAGACTGCAAGAGCTAGTCAATTTCTCCATTTTCAAAATTATTTTTCGGGCTGCTTAAATAGGTAGGTTTTGGACTTGATATGTGCTCCTCAGTAAGTAAGCTGGAGGAAATGGAATTCCTAATGAGGAAATTCTCCAAATTTTTATTGGTGACTGATAAAGTGTTAAGCTCTCGAAAAGGGAAATATGAGAGTAGCGCTTCTGATATCAAACAGCCTGTCTGCTTGCATTTAAACTTTTCTTCTAACCTATTACACTGTACTGTAGAGCAGTGGTTCCCAACCCTTAGAAGTCTACGGACCACTAAGGCAGAAATAGAACCATGTGCGGACCACCACCAGCCCCCACCGACTTAAGGTGGAGGGAATCTTCAGGGGGGGGGGGATGAGGTATAGAATATCCCTCAGGCAAAAGGGATACAGGATTAACGTACTCAAATTCTAACGTATCATATTCTAATAATAAAATAATTATGTTAAGCTTTTAAGAAATTTTAATTCAATACCTGATAGCCATCGGATATATTCGGCCAATCTAGTTTAATGAACATTGCTTTCGAAATCACCATTAATTTGGCAATTTTTTATATGTGGTGCCCGAGGTTCTCGCGGCCACCCTTTGGGAACCACTGCTGTAGGGAAAGGAAATATGCCCGATTTTTAATCTTTTCCTTGTTTAGATTTTTCGTCTTTAAGAAACGGTAGATTTCAATTAGAAACTCAGAATTTTCCACTTTCCCTTAGAGTAATTTGTATTAAAAAAAATTCTTTGCAACATAAAATAAATCTACATGTTGACACATTTATGTTTTTTTCTTTGTATACTTGAGTTCACACATTTGGGTAGATATTCTTAAATGTATGTCAATGGCTAGCAAAAAAATTGTTTTCTATTGACATCAAACTCAGCTAATCCAGTATGGTAAGTGTTAAGTATCCCGATTGATCTTATAACAGATGTTTCTAGTCAACAGAAAATTAATACCAGGCATCTTTCTGAAGTCTCTCACTGCTTACAATATTAAATGAACCTTTTGCTCTATTATGGCAGAAAATATTAGAGGTACTTTATAAATGAAGTTTAAAGCCCTTACAACTAGATATTTTTTTCAAAACGATCATACAGAGCAAGATTTAAAAATAGATGCTTTGAAGGACTTGCAACTTAAACCACCCTGCCATGAATAAATTTTGCCAGACAACAAAGATATTTTCGGAATAACAAAGTTTTTCGTTACTGACCTATAAGCTGTTGTATGCGAGCCCAGTTATGCGTAATTTTTAATTTTCTTTCGCTGAATATATTGAAAATGAGGTTTGTTGTAATAATTTGTTTTTCCTTTCAAACGAATATTATAAGATATTTTGAAATATCCATACTCAATATTCATGTAATAGCACAGACCATAAAATCCCTGGATCAAAATGCTCATTTTATCCTCTGTTATTACTTGGATTTTAAGGATCTTTAAGACTGTTCTGACTTTCACATTACACGAAATTTATACATTTTTATTCATTCTCTGGAATCCACTTACGGGAAGTAATTTATACGGTAGTTTATAGACGCTTGTTTACATTTCATGCGGGAAAACTGAAGAGTGCTCTTTTCCCCACGAAAATGGATTTTTAAATTCTCTTGTCGAATGCATTAAGATATCAGAATTTTTTAAATCTGTATCCAAGAGCATGGGCACCTGTTGGGTTTTTTTTCAATAAAATCTTTGTTAGCCCCTTACTCTTTTTACCATGTTTTTATTAACTCGCTTTCTTGTTTGTGTGTGTGTTTGTCCAGTATAAATCTTGCAGTCGATTTTTAACTAACTTCCCAACTAGCTAGACATTTGAAACTTTTAGAATAGCTCAGAACACGATGACAATGCCTTATTTTAATACTTTTAGCCCTATTTAGTCATCTTTGAATTCATTTTCAGTTAATTTTGTTTTGTAGACTAGTGCAGCCCTCTATCGGCCGGGACGGGAACGAAAAGCTAAACGCAAGCTAACTTCCAATTAACTTCATTTTCTTTCAAGTTGATGGGATAATTCATCAAAAAATTTTTTTTAAGTATTTATTAATACATAGAATTGTCAAGTTCATATGAATCAACAAAAAATTTAAAAACGTGGTATATAAAAAGTTCTTTTTATCTTGTAATTATTAAAGATAAATTCACGATATCACACATCAACAAAAGTATGTTGCAACTGGGAAAAAAGTCGGATTACCTTATATAAATGCTGATGTTAAAACTAGAAACGTGGAAATTAAAACTAGAATTGATATGCCCTGCCGACCACATGGCATAGTGGTTATCGTGATGAGCTTTCGCGCAGTAGGCTTGGGTTCCAGTCCCGATTAAGGGGATGATGAACTTTCAAATTCCCCAAAATCGAACAAAAATTGGAATTTTTTTGAGGCTGTATTAATATTTTAAAAATATGTAAATATTGGAATAAAATGCATTTAAAATATGTAATGAAAAGTAAAAAGAATACTTGGTGGCTTTTAAAAAGTAAATATTAAAGGTAGGTGAAAAAATATCTTTTAAATGGCTTTTTATCAAAAGGAGTCAATTCCAGATTTGCAAGTCTTTGAAATGCTCCTTGCGTCACAATTTTTGATGAAATTTTATAAAATTTATAATAAAGACTCCTCTTATACATAAAAACAAAGTTATGTATCCATTTCAAGTTTCGACATCATTCAGATCATCTTAACTTAAGTGTCGAAAAGTACAACCATTTCACGAAAATTCAGAGTACAACCATAAAAATATTTCCTAAAAATTAACTATCCGACGAAAGCACAAAATAATACATAACTCTGTTCAAAATATATTTATAAGCAATATAAATGCAAAATTAAGGGGGTGGAGGTTAAAAATTGGATCACAAGGAACATTTTAAAAAACATAATAAAAATTTAAATTTTTTAAATATAGAAAAAGTTTTTTAATATTTATAAAATTTTATAAGGTGTTTGATAAGGGGTGATATAGTTATAGTTTAATGAATATATATGAAATAATTGCAGACTATTTCATATATATAACTATATCACACCTATAATATATCACACCTTAACTATAAACTATAACTATCACACCGTATAATATAATAATTTTATGCAATTAATGCCAAAATAAATAAATAAATATACTAATAAAAAATTGTAACAGATATTAAAAATTGTAGCAGATATTTTTAAAGACAAAATAATGGAGAAGAAAATATTAAAATTAAATACAATGGTCAATGTATGCAATTAATGCCAAAATAAATTAATAAATATATTTATAAAAAAATCGTAACGGATGTTTTTTATAGACAAAATAATGTAGAAGAAAGTACTCAAATGAAATGCAACGGTCAATGTATGCAATCAATACCAAAATAAATAAATAAATAAATATATTTATAAAAAAATTGTAACGGATATTTTTATTGATAAAATAATGTAGAAGAAAATATTCAAATTAAATACAACAGTCAATGTATGCAATTAATTTGTATGTTTAATATCCATAAAACATGCTAATTTGAATTAAATTCTTAAAAAACTTCCATCTCAATGAGTCTAGTGGTTAAAGTTTATCTTTTACCGTATTTCAATATTTTTTTGTCGATTTGTTTCGTTGTTAAGCACGTGACGCTAAATTAATTTGAAGTATCACAAAAAGAAAAGGAACCACGTAATCGGCATTTAATACATTAAATTCTAAAAATGAATCTTTAAAAATTCACCAAAAATCAGAAAATGGGGGTAAAGATTCGAAAAGTGATTTCATTTTAAAGTGATATATTTTTCGTGATATAAATTTTATAACCGCCAGATTATTATTTTAAATGCAAGCTTTAAAGAATGTTACAAAAACAGCTTAAAAATTTAATTAAAAAATATAAGAAGAATTTTTCTAAGAAGAATCTTTCTTGGTGCACCTCTACACTATAAGAAGAATCCAAAAGCCATGCAAAATGTCAGCCCTTTAGGTCCGGCGGTTTGGTCTATGCGTTATCTGTCAGACAGTCAGTTATGGAACTGTTATAAATATAGAGAGATAATATGCGTGTGTGAGTGTAAAAAAGTTCAAGCTGTCTAAAATTACAATTTGTATCTGATTTTCAGTAATTTTAGAGCTGTAAAGATTGGGGAAAAATTGATTTTAATTACCGAATTTGGCCCGAAAACATTGCCTTTTTTTTAATGCGTTGGAAGAGGGGGTGGGGGACTGTTGATAACTTTGTACAGATCTCCCACTGGAGTTGGCGGCACTGGTCACTCCGCTCGTCACTTGAAATCCTCCTCGAGATCAACCAGTATCGTCAGACACTGTTTGATCAGTCTTTAAAATCGTGTTATTTTTCCTGTCTTGCATATCATTTGATTTTCAATTATCTGTGACACATAAAATATGAAATTTTTACCACAGAAAGCACGATATCTAATCTACGTTTCATACTTCCAATATACACAAATTTTTATTGTATAAAAATTACAAAAAAAAAAAATCCTTAAAACCAATCCTCAGGTGTGTGTTAAATACGTACTGCGTATCTCTGAAAAGATCAGAAATATTTTAATGAAACTAGACGAATATAATTAGTTTGTAGTTAGAATTAACTTTGACCTCATATAGAATGACCCGACAGATTTTGTAATAACAGAATAATCTGGCAGAAAAATAATGTTTTGGAATTTTCAAAAGATTTTTATTTGCAGACGAAGAATTATATACCCTAATTTCAAGCTTATAAATATTTATATTCGATATCTTTCTTCTACCGCCATTCAATTGAGAATTATATCATACCCCACTTAACTGAAAAATGTTTATATTTTCATTCATTATTTCTACTCTAATTTTTGAAACTGGTTTAGCGTGAGTTCAAATACGCGTAATCAGTTGACTAACGTCTTGATAATATCATGCTAAACAGTTCAACATATCACTCGTTCTGCAGCGTTGAAGGTTAAGTATTCCAAAGGAGAAATATGCAATTCATTCCATCTCTATTTAAATATTTTAACTACAAACTCCCTCTCTGAGAGCGCGTGAGAATATTTCGAATTTGAATGAAACCCCATTAGAATTACTCTTTAGAATTTGAATGAAGCTCAGGTTATCGAAAAGCAATTCAAGTAACAGCAAGCCTATTCATGTAAAATTTTGATATCTACGATCGAGCACCTGTGAGGAATCATTTCTGTGAGAAACACGTCCAGAGAGGGACTTTGGATACCTGAAAGGAATTTAAACGTAAAATTAATGATATTAAATGTAAATATTATTGGTATTCGGTGGGAAAGGAAAGAAATTTCGACTTTCGAATGCATTTAATTGCACGTAAAACGCTAGAATGAAAGTAAAACCTCCTAAGTTGTGAATGTGGGGATAGTTATAAAGGATTTGAAAATTTTTCGCAATTTTTCGTTTTTTTTAGCGAGAGCTTTATTTGATTTTATCGATCGGTTCATTTTAAGGGTGTCCAGGAACAAAATTCCCCAAAAGCCCATTTGTATTTCCTGAGTTTAAAAATCAAGAATGGAGCTCTTTTAGAATCAAATAAAAAAACCCGACATGTTTCTACGATGATTGCATTGCGACATTCTCTAGGTGGGCTGTGATTGCATATCCTACCCTACAGCCGAAGTCTGTTTAACTAGGAAGAATCTTTCCCTTGTCATCTTTAAAAGGATATATATATATATATATATATATATATATATATATATATATATATATTCCTTGTAAGGTATCTCTGTGAAAGTTTGAGGAGAATTTGAGAGAATATCTAAGGTTACGGAATATTTTTCTTGTTAACTGCTCAAAATTGGCGTTGATACTGGTCACTTAAGCTGTCGAGATACAGAACAGGAGCATAGCGCTGCAGATACAAATCAGACAATCGGATTGAATTAAAAATATTCTTCCACCCGACTGTACCCGTATTGTAGGGAAAAATGTGAAAAAAAGTTTAATTTTTTTAAGATTTTGTTTGTAGGAAAATCCTTTTTTTATTTGTAGACCGGCAGACGTGTTAGGTAGTAAATACTTCAGATTTATTTGAGTCCTACTCACAGCGTATCTGTCTCTCCAATTATCTGCTTATCTACGCCAATAATTTACAAAATTGTTTCGTAAGACCCACTACATTTGTCCTGTAGCTATATGGTTGGATATCCTGCAGGATTTTACGATCATATAATACACCACGGACATTTATACAGTGTATTTATACTGTTACACTAAACATTTGTGTGTTTTTTTTTATCTAAGATTTCCGTTCAATTTGTAAATGGTTCTGAAGACTTCTAGAGCAGCGAGTACTTCCAGTAGAGGAATTTAGTATTTCCCAAGGCTTCTTTTTCTATCGAATCTGCTCGTCTATATCGATAATTAGGGCAAATGTTTTATAACATTCACCCTATTATCCATGTATTTAGATGGTAGACCATCGTTGAGGATTTTTTTTTTCTGTCATTTACTCATATTAACTCACTGGAATTTATTTATACAGAGCATTTACACTTTTTTATACTTAACATTTGAAAGTATTTTTTTCACAAGAAAAATTGAAGATTAATTTATCTCTTCTTTTGACTTTGTAAAAAAAAATTAAATTCAAGATTTAAAGCACTTTCATTTATTCGTAAGTGAAACCGGTATCTCAGCATACAGTTTTTTCATGGGTTAGGTTGCAAAATAATTTATCATTGGATTTCATAAAAATTTGATTCGGCACATTTTCAACTGATTTCAACGAAACAATACTTTTTTAGAGCAATTTTTGCTTTCAGGAGAATGTTTCCTGAATTTGAGCTCTAAATAAAAAATCTTGACGTCAGTTTAATGAAAACAGAACAGAATATACGGAGATACGGGGCACAAAATTTCATGCAGGTGCAATGAGATTTAAGGTATATCCTTTTTAAAGATGGAAAAATTCTATCTGCAAAATTAAGCCTAAAACACTGAAGAACAGCAGGATGCAGAATAAAAACGTTTTATCTGGCAATGAATGAGTGATAGAAACAAGCGGTTTCATTCCAAAAGCTCTAGAGTATTTTTAACTCAGGAAAATTAAACTGTTCTTTTTTTTTACGATTTTGCGTCTCAGAACAATTCAAAAGCAGAAAATAATTTTCATAATACCTTACGATTTATTAATTGTGTATTTCTCTAGCATTACAAATATCTCTATAAATGCTACGCCTATTTACTCCAAGAAACGTGCAGTTAACTCATTTAATTCTAAAAGCCTTAGAGTTAATTTTTCGTCTAGAAAACAAAAATGTGCTTTCTTCGAGAATTTCGTGTCTCAGAACCACTCACGGGCAGGAAATAATTCTCTAATACATTAGAGTTTATTAATTGTGTATTCTCCAGTGTTACATAAAGTGTATAAATGCTGCGTGTATTTGTTCCGAGAAACGTGCAGTGAACTATCTCATTTACCCGAGAGATTTGCGATGTCACTAAGACTTTAAAAGTCCATTAGACAGCTCATAGAATAAACCGAAGTGAATTAATTAGACTGCAACAGAGTGAGGCCCCCAACAAAGTAACAGTCCAACACAATAAGATTATCCAACCAGCTAGTCACGCACCAAGACAAGTGTTATTAAATGACCATTTAAGCGCCGCGTGGCTATTCCTTAAATAATATGCAAATGATTGCGTTGTTGCCGCTTTAGCACGCGAAGGAAATGAGGATTAAGCGACGTTTGTTTCGGTGAAGTTTTTTTCCCTGATTTTCCGCTTTAAGGCGACAATGGAACTTCAGATTGACAAAAATATGTCCCCAAAACGATTTTATTTCTTTCAGAAAATGATTCTGCAACTCATAAGTTTTAAATTTAAAATAAAAGTATGTTGATCCGATCATTATTAACGGAGTTATAAGTATTTTTTGAAACGTAAACAATGGAAATGTTAGTCAAATTAAAACTTTAAATGCTATTTTCTCAAAACAAGTTTTCATGTCGTTTCGGTAAGTTCAAGAAAAATTATGACGCATTTAACATTTTGAATTTTCATAAAATTTCATCAAATGATTATTTATATATCTTAGAATAAAACTTACTAATAAATTCATTATACTATTTTAAAACATTTTAAAATTTTTACAATAAAAAAAAATTTGATAAAATTTTTCATAAAATGACCTATTTTTATCGATTTTTTTTCTAGTTTTTATAAATATGACTGTAAATCAAATATTGCTAGTAACTTTTATTATAACTATATAAAGCTATCTTAAGAAAGAAAATTAGATATCCGAGACAAAAATGGATGCGCATGGAGCATTTTTAAATAGAGTCATTAACAAACTGATTTTAATTAATATCTTAATTAATTACATTCTGATTTTTTTTAAAATTTAGAATTTCCATCTCTAAACAAAACTGTATAAGTATATAAAGTTTCATAGCAATTGGTTGATAAATAAAAAAAAAGTTTTTTATGGTCCATTGTCGCCTTAAAGATAAGCATAGGTAAAATATGAATTACCCAATTTTGTTTTAGATAAGGAAAAATACAAAAACTGCAAGGTAGGAAAGGATATCTCTCCTATTCCCTTATGAAATAAAAACAATATTTGTGTCATACTAAAAGAAGCACAGAATAAGGCGTGTAGTGGAATTGTCCAGGTGTAACATCCTCCGTGTGTTTTACAACTGTGAAATCGAATTGCTACACCCCTTCGGATCCGAACCTCAAAATGAACAGAATGGCGAGCGAGGAATGAAATCCAAAAAATGATTTCCCTAACGTCTCTAAGTCATATCTCGGTACTCGTCTGCTTTGGTACTCTTCGAATTTGGGACTTGACCCATTTTGACGCAAAAAAACTTCTTCGGTTGTCGACCTATACTCGGTACTCGTCACACTGGCTATAAAACCCGCATGAGGCAATCCCGTCTCTCTAGAAGACCCAAAGACCGACGCATTAGTCTTGCGCTCAGAGTAGAACCCCACACATTTCCCCCATGTAATTTTTTTCCCATCTCGAGCATCATTTTTGGTCGTATAAGTCCTCAAGAGTTCGGAGAAGGTTGGTGATACCACGGGAGAGAAATCGGTGAGAACCACGATAAGAAAAAAGCTAAGATTGATCGTAATGTGAGCTGCGTATGTGATCTCGCTGCAGAATAAAGATTATTATAGAAACGAATGTAGAAACATGTATACACTATCCACCGATAAGTATTTAGACATCCATGCAAATGACTGTATCTACGGTCCTGATATACGTCATGCCCTCCGCCGTTAAATATCGTGTAGGAAACAACTTTGGCATTGGTCGCATGCAAGATGCAACGAAGTGCGGAGTTATCTGATTTCAAGAAAGGTGTAATCGTCGGGTATCACAGAAATGGACATATCTAGAGAGCTGAATCACACCAAAATCGACAGTGGCCTATGTGATTCAGAACTGGAAGGTGAGCGGTGATTGTCTGAATGGGCTCCGAGTCGGCAGACCACGAAACTGGGAGATAGAGATCGAAGTTTTGCTGTCCAGAGAAATTCGGAAGAACCGCACCCAACCGATGGCCCACATACTCTAGGAGTTTCAACAGGCATCCAGAAGTGTTGCTTTGGTGAATACCATCCGTAAGAAGGCACATCTGCTTGATTTTCATGGTCGTGCTGCAGCCCATAAGCCTTTGACCACAAAGTCTAACCCTGCTGCTCGGTAAATGTGGTGCGAAGCGCGTCGAAAGTGGACCGTAGATAAGTGGAAACGGGATCTCTGGAGCGACGAATCAAGGTTCATCCTCTACCGTTCGGATAGCTGGGTCTGGCGTCTGCCTGGAGAACGCCTCCTGCCAGAATGCATTGTGCTCACAGTAAAGTTCGGTGGAGATGGAATTATGGTCTGGGGGTGTTTCTCCTGGTATGGACTGGGACCCGTGGTCCCAATTCATGGTAAGCTCAACGCCGTCGCGTACTGCATTTTGGATGACAGTGTGCTTCCTACGTTGTGGCAGTTTTACGGGTTGGACCCATATTACTTCCAGGACGACAACACCGGCTGTCATTTTGCGAGGTCCACCATGGATTGGTATGGTAACGATAGGGTTAACCAAATGGACTGGCCAGCCCAGAACCCACACCTGAACACTATCAAGAACCTCTGGCACGAGTTGCATCGCCGAATTAAGGGGTGCAACAACCTTCCAAAATTGGTGAAGGAACTTACATGTCTTCTCCAAGCCAAGTGGAAGAAAATACTACTAGCCGTCATACAAGGATTTGTGGAAAGCATGCCCCGGAGGGTTGAGGCTGTAATTACCTCTTGTGGAGGCTCTACCAACTACTGAATATGAATAAATTTTGTTTTTCTTCATCACAAGTGTCCAGTTACTATTTGGTTGATACTATATGTATATATATATATATATATATATATATATATATATATATATATAAATATGAATGAGAGCTGTTATATTTGAAAGTGGTATAAGTCCATTTTTTCATGCATCGAGATACTTAAGGGTTTGCACTTGAATTAATTTAAAAATGTTGACAAATGTTAATCAATTAGAGTGATGTTTTTAACACTATACACCTTTTAAATTTTATTATGAAAGAATAATTATTAAAATTACTTAAAAAAACGATTAATAAATAAATAAAATCATAAATAAATAAAGTCAACGTCCTAAAAAAAAAACCCCATAAACCTGGATAAATGAGAAGAATTGAATTCAAAAGTGAGACATCTTTTCATCGACGGCGTAGGAAAGTCACAGGTCAGCAACACCAAACATTGGCGACGGATTTTTAAAAATAAGGAAATTATCTTTTCTTCAGCGCTGAAAATACATTTGTTAAACTCATGTCTCGATTCACTTATGAGTGTTGGTATGGTAATGAACTCATTTATTAACATATAGTAAATATGCATAGAGGAAAAGATTCAGTATCTTCAGTATCATGCGAGGCAACTTCTTTTGTCGTTGTCTTCAGAAAAAAAGCGTGACAAAGAGGACTAATAATTTTCAAAAATGAGATTTCCTTACATCACCTGTTTAGTACAGCGCAGTATACAAGATCCAGACGTGGGAGTCATCTATATATTTAAAACAGTTCCGTAACTGACTCACTGAGTGACATACAACGCACAGACCAAACCGCTGGACCTAAAGGGCTGAAATTTTGCATGGCGATTCTTCTTATAGTGTAGAGGTGCACTAAGAAAGATTTAAAAAAAATTCTAATATTTTTTTAAATAAAATTTTTAAACTGTTTTAGTAACTTTTTTTTAAGTTTGCATTTCAAATAATAATTTGAGGGTTATAAAATTTATATCACGAGAAAGATCATAAAAATTCTGTTAAAATGAAATCTTTTTCAAATCTTTACCTCCATTTTCTGATTTTTGGTGAATTTTTAAAGATTAATTTTTAGAATTTAATTTATTAAATGCTGATCACGTGATTTCTTTTTCTGGTACTTTAAATTAATTTATCGTCACGTGCATGACAAAGAAATAGACAAAAAAATATTTTTTTCCTTACTAATGCGGCAGACGAGTGGACATTATCCAAAAAAAATATTAAAATACAGTAAAAGATAAGTTCCTCAAACTGTAATACATTAACTGTACTATATTCTTTAGTATGTTCTATTAGATTTAATTTGAATATTTTCTTCTACATTATTTTGTCTATAAAAATACCCCTTACGATATATATATATATATATATATTTACATCAATTGCTTACATTGATCGTAGTATTTATTATAAATATATTTTTTTGTTTTTGTTTTGACATTAATTACATACATTGACCGTTGTATTTAATTTGAATGTACTCCGTAGCAAAGTGCGGGTTTTCTGCTAGTATTTTATAAAATTCTTTAATATATTTGAATATTATATAGCTTAATATTATACAGGTTTTTTAATATTATATACATAACTCGAGAGAAAAGACTATTGGAACAAATAAACATAAAACTAAATAACAGGCCAAGCGTCACATACGTTTAAAAATGAGAAATGCCGATTTTTTTTCAAATTAAATTTTTTTTATCATTGCAAACTATAGCATTAGGTTATATTTCCATACTAACACATACGAATAAAATACAGTTTCATACGTACAAGTTAATAATATTTTCACGCGTGGGAAATATCTTCTAGTTCAAGACTTATTTTTGTGTTTGGATCCCAGTAAAATCAATGTGTAATCAAATATTAGTTCAAAGTAAACACACATGTTTTGAAATAATGAGGGAAATTAAAAACAAAAGCGTGGAAAATCGAGTTAAAACATCTTCGGAATTAACTGCATCAGATTTTTTCAAAAAAGTACATTTTATCGGAACATCAACGATGATACTTATTTTTTCAACGGAGGCATGACACAGAATATCTGTAATCCTTTCTTTAAGGTAATTTTCAGAAAAAAACACTTAAATCTTTTTTAATGCCTGTTTAAAATCCTGTGAACAGCACGCATACTTAGTGTGCGATAAATACGTTCTTACATAGATTGTTCATCAAGTGGAAACATTTTATCTGAGAAATTCAGCAGAAGTGTATTCACATGTCAGTTTAATAATTTTTCTTTGGAATTTTACACAGAGATATTTCTCAGAGTTGACGATGTTTATAAAAAGATTTCTTATTGTTGTAGTTTTAGACTTTTATTAATGACAGTAATTTATATTTCAGGGATAAACTGGTAGATTAAGGTTGATATTTTTTAAGTAAAATTCCTGCCTTGGTTCTAAAGAAAATTGTCCCATTTTATAGCGATTTTTTTTCAAATATACGAAAGCATCAAACTAGTCAATAAAATTGTTATATCATATTTTCCATTTTTAATCTTACTCCTGAAATAATTTATAAAATGTAGGCTGTTTGTTGATGAATAAACACTCTCTCAAGTCATTAGTTAGTTGATAAATAAGTATAGTCAAAAATAAAATTATCTACGTTTAATTCCTAAAGTCTATTTGGAATAGGTGATTAAAAAAACTATTTAGGGGCACGACACAGTGTAATGGTTAGAAGCACCAAAAATCAGACTTACGAAATCGGTTTAAGTAACAAAATTTAATAGAAGTGCATCCGTATTGCGAACTAATGCTGAAAATATTGAACCCTCATTTCATTCAATAAAGCTAAATAAAATTTATAGAAGACTCTTTTCTTAAGATCTGTCGTTTTTATAACTTACAAAACAAACAGCAAACAAGATTACGTTTATTAAAGCTTTGTACAAAGTCTCTAGACTGAGTGCAAGAAAAATCCGAAGGAAAAAAAATCTGTTCGTCAGGGTCGTTACCAGAAGTTTTGAAGGCGTTGGCAACAACTCGAAAATAGAACGAAAATTGTTAATGACAAAATTCTGAACCGAACGGCCGTCAAGACTGTGGGAAGAAAATTCCCTAATGGAAGCCCATTTATCTGTTGCCAAGCCTCCCTATCTAATTTGGACGCATTTACGCCACTCTGTTCGGCGCACAGAAACATACAAACCACGAAGAAAGAAGATATTTCTGATGCATTCTTCCCTTTTTCTATCAAATGTGTTTTCTTCGATATATTTGTCCATACCACCTACACTTCTTGTTCTCTGGAACTTTTCAGAAAAAAACACACCGCAATATTTTTTCTTCCATTTTGCAGTTACACCTACGATTTTTTTTATGCAATGCAGTTACTGATACATGATTGTCAGGATCCGAGAAAAATACTACAAAACTGGAAATATCAATGAAATTTAAACTCGACTAAGTAAATATTCTATTAAAGTTTGTTTCGACATAAAAACCTTTACAGAAACAAATGAAACGCTTACTGGCTACCGATGAAGCGTAATATGTTTCAATTTACTTTTTCTTTTCTGAGCCGCATTACGAGAAAGGAAAATATTTACATAAATATGGATTAAAATAAATCCGTTACATTTAATATCTTGACTTAAATAATATTTAAAAACTTATTTTTCTGTTTCTAAATTTTAAAATGGCTCATAGTCTAGCTTTGTTGAAATTTCTGGAGTGCACTGTGAATATTTCCTTGTTCCGTGCTATTTCCGAAATTTTTCCATATTCGCATTCAAATTACTCTTCATTAAATACGGATTTTAGAGCTAAAATATCACGTGGGTATTCAACTCTCGTTAAGGCAGTTTCTTATCTCGTTTTGTCGGAATTTTCTTGAGTGCACAGTGAATAATTTCCTTATTTTGGGGTATATGAGATATTTTCATTCAAATTATCCATCCTTACATACGATTTACGGTATTAAAAGTGTCAAGTGAAATAAATCTCTCCTTAAAGTAGTTTATTTTGATTTGAAATAATCTTGTGATCAGAGCGAGAATTTCTTCGTTCCGGGCTAGAGCGACTATTTTTATATTCTCATTGAAATTATCCATCGCCAAGCATGATTTACAGAATTAAAATTGCAAAGTAAATATTTAATTGTCGTTTCAATAATTTATTCAATTTTGTTCGGATTTTCTGGAATACGTAATGAATTATTTATTGTATGCCGTAAGAATTTTTACATTTTCATTCAAACCACTTTCATTAACTATGAATTGCCGTAGTAAAAGAGGGATCTCTTTAAAATAGCTTATCTTGCTTTGTTGGGATTTTCTCATATGCACTGTCAAAATACATTTGTTCCGTGTCAAAAGCTCTATTTTTGTATCCACGTTCAAATTATACTTTGGTAAGTACGATTTACAGAGATAAAAACAGTAAGCAAAACTTGAACGCTCTTTAAAATAGCTTGTTATCTCTCTTTGTTGGGAATTTTCTGGAAAAAATTCTTTCCTCTGAGAATTCTCATTCAAATCACCCTTGGTTACGATTCAGAGAGTTCAAAACGGCACGTGAATCCTTAAGCATACGTTTCACCAGCAACAGAATGTCTTACTACCTTACTCTTCACCACGGCTCTCCATTTTTTTACCATGTTTTTATTAACTCACTTTCTTGTTTGTGTGTTTGTTCGGTACAAATCTTGCAATCTATTTTTAACTAACTTCCCGACTAGCTAGACATTTGAAACTTTTAGAATAGCTCAGAACACGATGACAATGCATTATTTTAACTCTTTTAGCCATCTTTAAGCAGGATTGAATTCATTTTCAGTTAATTTTGTTTTGTACAATGGTGCAGCCATCTATCGCCAGGGACGGGAACGAAAATTTAAGCGCAAGTTAACTTCCAATTCTTGAGCCAAAGGATTGATTACGTATTTGATACCTCTTTATTACGCATTTGATCATTTTCTTTCAAGTTGATGGGATAATTGATGAAAATTTTTTTTTAAAGTTTTTATTAATACACAGAATTGTCAAGTTTATATGATTCAACAGAAAATTTAAAAACATAGTATATAAAAAGTTCTTTTTATCTTGTAATTATTTTAATCTTTTAACCATTGTATACTCCGTTACAGCGATCCTGTCGGAAGTTGTTCAAACACTACATATATACTCTTCAAAGGCACAATCATGACGCGTCAGCCTGTATCAACTCTAAGAATTAACACTGCTAGGAATTCGACAGTAAGTAGTGTATTAATGATACTTGTTTTTGTTTCTAATACCGAAAGTATACCAGACCAGGTCCATATAAGCTAGCGGGATGCGGCTCCAGCTTAAAATGGATGCACAAGAGTCAAGAGTCCGATTGAGCCAGGTGCCACTTTCATTTTAGCCGATTAACCCCGAGGGCGATATCGGGAAGGATAGTACGCTCTTCTAACCCTCTCTGACCTCATAGAAGAACTTTCCGGTCTATGTATTTCACGTGACTTTATCGGGCCTAGACACGGAGGTGTTTAGTGGCACTTGTCGGGATTCCATCCGAGCACCCTCGGGGCAGCAACCACTAGGCCAACCACTAGGCTGACTCGCTACCACTAGGCTACCTCGGGCCACAATGATACAGATTTGCTTAAAAGTCCAAGTACATCTAGCAAAACGGCTGATAAAAGAAAAAAAAATCCAATTTTTCTAAGGAAAGAAAAATAAATAATAAGATTTATCTAAGTATAAAAAGTACCGACTTTGAAATCAAATCAAAAATCAGGATTCAAAAGAAGTTTAAATTATTGTCTCAAAATTTTACGAATCATGGAATATAAGGAAACCTTCTTTCAGGTTAATTTTTAAGAAATCATTTCAGCATAAAATATTAAAAAAAAATTAATATCCTTAAGCACAAAAAACTTGGGTAGTTACAACTAATTTGGCTGATTTTATGGTAAAAAAAGTGTAAGAACGTGGACTTACGATAATATTTGTTTGGGGCAAAAGGGAGTGGGAAGCTTTTAACTCTGTCTTCATCACGGAGATTTCCTGTATCATAACAACGTCAAACTACGCTAACTGACCTTTTAAAAAGGTTTTTGCCCCTGGCAGAATATACCGAACATTCCACATCAAAAGACTTGCTGCTTCCACCTATTAATTAATAACGGGGCATGTTTCTCGCTTGTATTCTTTATAATTCAATAACGCTTCGCCGTTAGTCTTCGATAGCACTCGTTTTAAAAAAAATGGTTGCGGGTATAACAGGATCGCTGAAATGGTGTTGTATAGCGCTTTCGAAAATATACGTCTCATTCAAAGGAAAGGCATCATCGTAAGCATAAAAGATGCGGAAAGTATGGGACTTTTATCCTCGTTCCTTTGACACACAATCTTGCTCATTAAACTCCTCAGAGAAACGCCCTATCACAATCTACCGAAGTAAAACGCGCTTCCATAATCTTACATAAAGTTTGAAACAAGTTTTGATCTTCATATCCCCTTTGAAAGAAGCATTTTTGTAACTCAAATTGTTGTCATAATTGTGCAAAGACCGTTTTTAAAATCCCTAAATTGATAGCTTAAGTTTGAGTAACTCATTTATTAAAATATACAATTATAATACACATAATACGGTTGATCAAATCAAAATGAACCCAAATAGACAAAACAATTAATACTTACTTCAAAAGTAACGTATTTATTTTTGAACTTGGAAATCAATAAAAAAAAAGTAAGTCCTCAAATATTGAAATGTTTCATTAATTGTTTTGAGTTAAGAATTCCAAACTAATGGATAACTTTACAGGAAATTTACGTTTCTGGCTTCATTCTGAACTACACGTACAAGCGAAATATTTTTTTTCACGGGTACAGTCTTACTGACGAAATTTCTCTTTAACTGTTAAAATAACTTTACCATGCGAATTGGCTTGTCACTGTTGTTTCCCGTCTATTATATATATATTTTATTTTTTGTACATTCAACTCAGCATCAGTATACTTATAACTTATTTTTGTAAGATAAGGAAAGTTTTTGTTTTTATTTGAAAGGAATTACCAGGATACTTCTGCAATAACGACTTTAGACGATAAATTTTATTCTGGAAGGATTCCTCGGCGTACTTCCACATCCTTTTTTTTTCAAATCGGAGACGGTGATTCGATGCTCGAATATATCCTATTCGATTTTCCCCCTCCTATTCCATGATATTTTTCTGCAGCAACCCAAGACATACTGCAAGATCACATTATTTTGGTATCCGAACCCTTCCGTAACAGTAACTTGGACCGTCTCGTCCATTGTGCTAAATCTGAATCCTGTCTCTTTCAGCTTTGGCTTTTGCACAACAGCTGGAGATGGAAACTCAGTGTCTCCTACCCAGTAACAATTCTACGTTTAGAATGTAAGTTCCGTGGGGCAAGAATCTGTTCTAGTGCCAAACCTAAAAAAAATAATATTTTGGGTATCAAATGCTGATAATTCAACACTGGAAGTAACTACTTGTAACAGAACGAATCTACGAGTGCAGGCTTATTCTGAACTCTGTCCAACTCTGTTGTACTACTGTGGGCATCGAAGGCAATGGCGGCTCCAAGAGGGAGGCAATAGGGGCAAGTGCCCCTCCCAAAAAAGGCCCGGCGTATTTTTTTTCATAGCCTCAAATTATATAATCGTAGACCTAATACTTAATGAGTTTAAATGCAAAATGAGACGATTTTTATTTCTTATATATATATATAGTATATATATATATATATATATATATATATATATATATATATATATATATATACATAACCTTTAAGAGCTGACGTTGCCCCCTCAAAAACACTCTGGACTGGAGTCGCCCCTGATCGAGGGTTTTGAAACCAGGTTAGTTCCGCAATAAACAAAAAAAAAAATTATCTTTCAGCCGACAGATGGCAGTCCTAAACCATAGATAGGCTTCCAGCCCATCGAAGAAACGGACCTTTTAAAAGCCATCAGGCGCTTTTCAGATTTTTTTAGTCGTTAGGAGAGGTATCAAAAGACTTCTAGAACACCAGCAATAACGCCACCAATGACTTTGGCGTTTATGAACATATTCCGTTATTCCAACACAGTCTTGGCACAATGTGAGGAGTTTTGCAATCTGGAATCCTGTCATTGCTGGTCTCCATTGTACCACCGAGGTACAAAATTTCAACTTATCAAAAGCAATGTATCACATGAAATTGTGCGGTGAATATCTAATCATTTGCATGAATCAATTTTAATGACAGCTTGTAATTTCAGCAGAGCTATAAATCTAGTACTTTTGAAGGTTATAACTAATTTCCTTTGCATCAGCTTCTTGATGCAAAGGAAATTCGTTAGCCCCTCTCACTTTAAAAATACATGGTTACATATATACATATATATTTTGTATGTACATTAGTATTAATAGTATATTTTATTAACAATTTTGTGGATTTGTCACTGACATTTAGGGGATAATATACCCCTAATAAACAGTTCCAAAAATAATTCCTAACTTATCATATAATTATAAATATCGCTATTTTTATTTCATTCGAAATTTATTGGCAGCGGAGGAAAAAACAAAGACGATAATTCTCATAATTTCTGATTAAGTACTCTGTCAACACGACACCATTAAAATGAAAGAATTTCGTAAATGTTCTTGATCCTAGAGATGTTAAAATTCAATTTTTTTTAGTACTTTAAATAATGAACGTCCATTACTTTAACGCATTAATCCCCATTCCGAAACTTCAATTAACATACATATTACACGCCAAAGGAAATTTTAACGCTAATAAGCGAGGCTAAAATTGTGTATCGGAAGGCATTTGTGACGCAAAAATGCGCAACAAGCAGCACCTGCGTTTTCTAACTTACGGTTTTTGTGTCCGTGTATTCTTTGAAAAGCGCATCGATTTGCAAACAAAACGAAGCACGCGGTAGAATAAAAATTAGAATTAATCTGAATAAATATTCTAAAACGAAAAAAAGCACCAATTTCGAAACTTTATAAAGCAATTAAAGATACTTTTCTTTTATTTCCAAGACTCATTTCCTGCTTTAAAGTAATTAATCGTTACTTATGCTTCTACAATTTTCATGACGCATTATAATTGATGCTGGAATGAATTTATAAAAATCAGTTTTCCCATACGTTTGCTAGATTTTTCGGTTGTTTCTATCAGAGTCTGATTTTAAGAGTTTATTAAAAAGAGAATGAATGTTCAGTTATTTCTGCATTACTTTCCTGAAAATTTATTTTAAATTTCTTTAAGGTAGGTCAAGAATAACTTGTAAATTTTGAGAACAGATTGCAGTTACGTATGAGAATGATGTAATACACGTCCTTACAGCATTGAATTTGGAAATAAAATTTTTTTAAATAGTATATTCATTATATATAAAAGTATAATGCAAGTTCATACAGCATTAAAATTACAGTTTAAAAATTTTTTACTGTTATTTTTATTATGTATCAAATTTTTCTATTATTTAATAAATACTTTTAAAAATATTTTATCAACACTGAAGGTAAATTGTTTAAAAACTTTTCCTAGAACTAACGGGAGAAAATTATGGAAATAGAACTTACGGTGCAGCAGATACAACAAAAATTGCCTTATATTGCTTTTAACATTGAATTCAAAATTTCTCTCTATTCTAAAAAAAAGTAACTCCCGCTGCCGCTGTCAAAAGCTTGTCACGCTATCTCCTCCGAAACCGCTGGGGTATGGGATCGAGAGCGATACCAATGGATGCAGAAAAATGGGGGGACCACAGTAAGACATGTCTCATCTTCGTCGGACTTTAAGTTTTTTTAAAAATTTTGTTTTGCGGGAAAATATTGACTTTTTCATCTTCAGATTACGATAACTTGCCAAAAAATGATTGTAGAATTTTGATCTTTTTACAATCTAAGACTACAGACATTTCTCTTTCAAACTAGACCTCATTTGTTTAAAAATATTTTAAAAAACAGACTAATATTTTCATCAAAAAATGAAACACAGTTTTTCAAGAAATATCGTCCCATATGTGGATGTAATATCAATGCTCCTCGAGTTTTTATCTTACAAAGAAAATATTTACATCATCTGGAAGCTGAAAACTTTTTTATTCATATAAACCGCATTTCAAGTCTCTATCTTAAAATTTAAATTTTTAATTGAATTTTAAAGCTGATAATTCAACAGTGATGAAAAGCCCTTCGAATAAGGATGACAACAGTAAATGGATGGAAGCTGTTACATTGCCCGAGAATCACCCCTATGTATCTCGCTATTAGCCCTAACAGAGGAGCAAGCGTAGCGAGCCTAGGGGTGAAGCCCCTAGTTTTAAAAATAAAACGTTAAATTGTCCAAGTATTTTTATCTACTTTTGCTCAACGGCTTAAGAGACATATTTGATGAAAAAATCATTACAAAATACACATGTAAACAGACAAATTTTGATCTCAAAAATGCTTTGCCTACATAGGTGATTCTTGAAAAGAAACGACATTAAAATTCCAAGATTCGTTTTATTAATGCAAATTAGACACAAAAAATCTATTAATAATAAAGCCGAGAGAGTTTGTTTATGCGATTTTCTAAGCATCACGAAATTGAAAAAGGATGAGGGCTTGGGTGATTATTAACATAGTGCCGTGGAATGAAACTCATTATTTTCAGAAATATGAAAAGCAAATCAGAGAGTGAGTGTATCCAAGATTGCACTAAAACTGAATGAGTCATGGAACATATGTCACTCTATTGACTGTTTGATGAACCAACAGCTATGCTAGACACAATGAACGGATGCTAGAGAAAAATATTATGTTAAATAAAAATTTTGGATCTTTTTTATGTCTTACGTAAAATTTATCAAAAAAGAAAGAAAAGGATTCTGATTGTTGTAATAAGCTGTAATAAAGCAAATTTACCCTCTCTGGTACGGTTATTGGTATTGAGAAGGCCCAAAGAAGAATTTAGAAACCGGATTTTAGTGCTAACAGGAAAATTTGGTGTGGTTTGGAAGAGCATATGACGTCCGCTAAAGTAGCTAGTCTTGAATTTTCTGACGTTGTAATGCATTGTTACGAAGACATTAAAAAAGCATTTTAAATCTTTAGCTCAAAAACTTAACTGGGCGAAATTTTTCTTTCAATTCTACCAAGATAATGACCTAAGCATGCCGCTTTTTCGCTTTGTGGGGCAAAAGCGATTGAATAATTACCCCCAAGTATAATAAGACTGCCTCCTCATTCTCCAAGCAGAAACCCAGTATTAGAACACATTGCAGAGAGAATTCTTAAGCAGAATATTTATTGAAACCTACAGTTTAAGTCAGTAACACAAAATGAGTGGAATAAATTTCAGACCACAATACCTAAAAGGATTTACTGAGTCCATGTCCAAAAATTTGAGTCGTTAAAAATCTAATTGTTCATAATGGTTATAAGATATATTCTTAATGTAATTTTTTTGTGTGTGTGACTTTTTTGTGTATTCTGTGATTCGTATTCAATTTATTCCGTGTTATTGCCCAGAAACGTACAAAAGATTCCAAATTATGAGGAAAAATAATTGTGAGATTGAAACTATCAGCGATCTAGTTATTTAATCGGAATATCTTCATGAAATGTGAAAGAGTCCGATCACTTTTGTGAGTTTATAAATTGTATAGTTTATAAATAAACAAAAAAAAATCACCTGTAATTCGTCATTTCGAAACCTTGGAATGCCCGTCTATTCCGGATGAACAAAATGAATGGAACGAAATTAGGCACATTAAAGAAAACTTTTTACCGCAGAGAGATGAAGATAATTGGATTGATCTGGGAGTATTGCTTTTTAGTCAAAACAACATTTTCCGAAAATAACCTGTCTGAAAAGGGAAAAGGTACTGAAAACGGACTCGTGCTTGCTTTATATTATTTTTCTAAATTCACTGCTGTTTGTTGGTCAAAAAGTAAAATACGTTCCAGGTAGGAAATTGAGAGAATATGACAAATCAAGTTATAGAGTCTAAAAAACATAACATTTCCCACAGGAAAGAAATTATTTCATATCCGAGTATTACTCAATGTAAAACGAGGAGGAATTTAGATGAGGAGTAAAATGCAGAGAGACTCAACAAATTCATGACACATTAAAAAAAAAATGTTGTTGATGGGCAGGAATAGAACATGATGAAAATAATCTCTACTTACTATTAATCAATAAAACGTTTGTTGGATATTCGTATAATTCGTTTCTCAATTTGCCTTAACTCAAAGAAAATAGAGTACAACATGCTGAGATAAAGTCAGATTTTAGAACGATATTATTTTCAATTTTTATTTCCGAAATCAAAATTGAAAATTTTGATTTCGGATCCACATAATGATGATTTTAGTTAATCATGATTTTAATTGTTTAAATTAAATATTTCTCATGAGAATGCGAAAGCGTTACCCTAAAATTAATTAGTTTATTTCCATCTATATATCGGTGGAGAGTTAGAAAATCGGTAAAATAAAGAAGAAAACGATGTTTTCTGTATTAATACTCGTAACGAATATCAGTGTATAATGCACAAATGATTTCAAGTCCTTATTAATGCGGTGACACAGGAAACGCGTATAGTCTAAACTACGGGTCTTCAACCGTTCATGCTTGAGGGTTCCACCATTAAATTCCACGGGTCACTGTGAAATAAGTAGCATAGGCAGAGAAAAAAAATGTATTATTGGTAAACGAACGTCTGCCTTTGAGATGATTGCTTCATTTGCTTTTTATAGCATGATGAGGAAGTATTAATTCCTTCAAAACTCGTAACTGAAGTTTTGTGTGAATGGCGTGTTTTAAAAAGTATTTTGTACCTTTATAACTATTATTAAACAAATTTTTTTATTTATTATTTTCTACAAACAACAAAAAATGGGAGTTGAATCAATGTATTTTGCGCTTTATATTTTCTGAAACAGGATGAATGCAGGACTGATTGTAGCACATAACATCATTACACAATCCAGTGACAATAAAACATTAACATTATTGGAAGGAGGGATGTCACCTGAATGTTTCTGAGGAACTTGACATTGCGTTTGCTAAACTAAAGCTTCAATCTGTGTTGTTGAGATTCGCCCTTGGCCTATGTGCCGCGTGCCACTTTTCCCCCGTGCATTATTCATCTTTTTTGTCTGAGAGGATTTGCCGTTTTTTTTTTCAAATTTATATCAAATTTTCATTTTGCCCGATCGAAATGTTTGACACGGTTTGAAGACCACCAGTCTAAACAATTCCCTGTATACCACAGTAGATGAACTTTCAGGTGTCTAAACTGAATTACACATGGTGATTTAAATAGAACTAAATAATATAAATAATGATAATAATTGAATTTTTAGATTTTATTCTGTAAAAATTCTATAATATCATTTTGTCAAAGAACCGTACTGTGTCGTTACGCATGTATCGTGCGGGTTCTCACGACCTGCGAAGGGCCGTCCCACAGCTGCAAGATTGAAAACATCTCCATGCGTTCCCGCTGCATTCTAAATTTCTGTGGCTGTTAAAAAGCTATCACCTACAGTTTCACTGCCGAATTCTAACATTCCTCGTTTCTGCGGGCTAATCCCACAAGTTACATCTTCACCGACAGATTTGGGATCAGCCGCTATTCCTCTCGTAAAGATGTCCTTTCAGGGTCGTCATTCAGAATATTCTGACTTTATAGAAGCGATATGTTCCCATAAAAATTGCCACCAGGATCCAGGACTGTCATCGGGCACAAAATCCCTCGATACCTCTCTGGGAATCCCGCAGTTTCTCAGAAGACGGCCGCCACCGGCTAAGACTTCAAGTAGAGTATATATGCGAGACTCTGTTATTTTTTCAAGAGACAGCCCCTGTAACACCTGGGGCAGAGCGGCTGTGCAGATTTCTGCTCTCCGAAAGACTGAGTTCGCCGCTATTAAAATCTTTTGCACCAGTCTGGTGAAGCTGTAACCTGCTCGAATCAATCTCTTATTTGCTACGTTTTGTAAATAAATACTTGTTAAGTATTCGTTACTTCTGGCCTGCTATTTTTAGAGCACTCGGATACCACGCCAGTTGGACACGTTTCTGTTAGCATCAGTAGGCCACAGTACTGATAGTCGTTTGGATAGCTTAACTTTTATGTCTAACCTATTTTTTGTGATGCATGGATTATCATCAAAGTGGATGATTCCTTTACAGATAATCAGGTGTTAAGGTATTACTCACGAAACTGGTCTCTAATTATGTAGATTCTAATGATCCTTTGATTATTTAATTTCAAAGAATGCCCGCGTGCATGAACACTTGATTTTTCTTTTTTCATATGGAAAAAATTTTGTTTAACCTTAGTTCTGATACTGTTTTTTTCTTTTTTTTTTTTTGTAATTACAGAACAGTATATTCCTTGAAGGCGGATAGTACGACTCATAAATAACTACGGAATAAATCGTTCTAACTTTTGCATAAGGAAGTAATAATTTCAATGAATGCGTTTTTTTATTCTTAAAAAAATTATGTACAGTTGAACCCCGTTATAACGAACTTCAAGGGACCAAAGGTTTTGTTCGCTTTATCCGGTGGTTCGTTATATCCGAATCGTTAAGAAAAATGCCAGAGTTCACAAAATGTATAACTCATTAGTTGCAATGTGTAATCAATAATGATGTATTAAAAATGATAAAATCTATTAAAAATGATCATTAATGGATTAAATCGGCTAAAATCGATTACATTAAACTGACACAAAACTTTTAAATTACATACAATAGGAAAACGGTGGGACCAAAGTTTTCGTTCATTATATAGGAGAGTTCATTATATACCAGGTTCACTATAACGGGGTTCGATTATACAATAATGGTTATAAAACCTCGATATGAATAAAATTCCAATTAGATATTTTCCCTTAAAGTTATTTATATGCACAAATAAACTATGATTCTATGGAAATACACAATGAAAATTCCATTTGTCACTTTTATAAGAAAACCTTCGCCCAATTATATTAAATCAACTTTATTACCTTCGTTTATTTAGATGTGCTATTGGAGAGCAACATTTAAAATGTTAAAATCTTGTAAAATTTATGTTTTCACCACTTAATTGTGGGAAAATATTTTTTTTTAAAACTTGCTAAGCGGGAAGAAATTATATTCCCGCACATGGTAACAAATGAAAAACAAATAGCAGTATTTTGAAAATGACTTTAAATTGAACCTTAAAATAGTAGTTTATAGTGAAAATAAATTTAAAAATTTCAGAATTTAATGCGTACATTCTAACACTCGGTGGACTCTGAAAATAATGTACATTACATAACTTCAGCTCGATACCTTTAGGACTCCGAAGTGAGAAAAAGCTTCATTGATTTCTTTCAAATATATCTATTTGAATGTACCGAAATATTGAGGTTTTATTCCTCAAAATTATACTAAAAGGGTATTTCAGTGATTTGAATATTAATGTGAATTCTTAATTTCGTAGATTGTTACTTATGTTTCCCCAAATAACTTTCCCTACAAATTTGCATGTTAATAAATTTCACCCCAGTCTTCTATATGTTCACGGATTATTGAATATTGAATGAAAATTTCTCTCGAGTGAATTGATAAAGAACTTGATGAGAATTCTATTCAATTTCGCTATTCCACAGGTGTAATAAACTAAGATAAAGAATCGGTAAGTACCGAAAATTTTCTAACCGGTTTTCAATGATTAAAATATCTGATAGATTACATTAATTTATAGATACAATAAATTAATTTCTATATTTAGTATGGTTAATTATAAATACGGAAAAATAGATTCATTTTCGATGATATATTTCACGTTTCAGACCGTGCCATGTTGGCATTAAAAATTCATTATCAAAACGATAGCTCGAAATATTCATTAAAAGATTGCTCTATGCTGCCTCACGGACCTTAGGATTTTAATACCAACTTAAAAATTTTAGCGTTGGGAAAGTATTAATTAATAAAAATAGTTTTTAAAACTAAACATTTTAATGTATCTCTAGTTTATCTGGACGCAGATTCTAAACTGAACAATCAAAGTCTTTAATAATTACAAGATAAAAAGGAATTTTTATATACCATGTTTTTAAATTTTCTGTTGAATCATATAAACTTGACAATTCTATTTATTAACAAATACTTAAAAATTTTTTTTTGATGAATTATCCCATCAACTCGAAAGAAATTGAAGTTAATTGGAAGTTAACTTGCGTTTAACTTTTCGTTCCCGCCCCGGGTTTGTAACCAGTTGCGCCGTGTGCGTGTCTCCATTCAATTACATAGGTTGCGACTCATCACGGACTGGTTTGTGATTTGAGTCGGTTATCAGTTTCTTTTGAGTTGCTCCGTGTGCAGACGGCCTTAGTTAAAAATCGATTGCAAGATTTGTACTCGACAAATACACGCACAAACAAGAGAGTTAATAAAAACATGGTAAAAAGTGATAAAAACAGAACTGCCAGCGGTAACGAGGATGCGCTCTTACCATGGGCTTACTTCCATTCAACGGGAATAGAAAAAAAAAAAACGATTTTAGATTTTATTACTTTTTTCTTACTTTCGGTGATTTAACCATGCCCAAAAGATCAGTTATACACCTATACCTCCCTATACGGCTTCTCTTTATACGGCATTTCGCTACAAAGGCCTTTTTTAATTATGGCACTTTTTCGATTTACGGCTCACAATATTTCGTTATACGGTCACAACAGCGGAAAGTGATGATGGCAACATATTATAACACAGTGATTCTTCATCTTAATGTTCGCCATCAGATTAAAACAGTTTTTAAACATTCTATTTAAAGTTTCTTATTATATGTATACACATATGCGTATGATTTATTTTTTTTAATATATATGTTTATTTTTTAAATTTCTGTTTATTATTACATTGTTTTGTACTTTTATTCTAATGTAAGCATTTTATAGGAAATTAAAAAAATGCTTTATGAACTAAAAAATATATTATTTAAAAAAATCGGAACAGATCCAATTAAATTTACATGGGTTCTTATCAAAATAATCGATTCGTTATACGGCTTTTCGCTTTACGGCCAACTTTTCTATTTAGGTATCAACTAGGTTCAACTATTCTTTCTATCAACTCTTTTATCTAGGCCGTAAAGCGAGGTATGGGTATATAACGATAATTTCGCTCAGCCACTCAAAAACGTATATCTACGATCATTTGTCCTTTAAACCAACTTGAGATCTTTTACAGCCGCCAATCCCTTCATCCTTTGAAGAGCCATTATATGTAATTATCAGTTCATCTTTACGCAAAATTTTATTTCTTTTTGAATAAAAAAATATAAATTTCGTTTAATAAGTTCGTTTTAGTCCCTTCTTTTTTTACCATCGGGACTGATCTCAATGGGGATGGCACGCCCAGATAGACCCTACTGAACTCGAGTTTTCTAAAAGAAAAGGCCGATTCAAAGCTCCTTGATAGACATGAACCCAATTCTATGACTACAACAAATCTGTTTTCCTAGCTGAAAGTATGATTTTGTAGGTGATAAGCTTGATTAAAACTCAGTGTAATATAAAACAGAATTTTCGGTTATGTTCTTAGATGAGGGAATCATTGATTGGATATAATATATACAGTCGAACCCCGTTATAACGAACTTCAATGGACCAAAGGTTTTGTTCGCTTTATCCGGTGGTTCGTTACATCCGAACCCTTAAGAAAAATGCTAGAGTTCATAAAATGTATAACTCATTAGTTGCAATGTGTATTCAATAATGATGTATTAAAAAATGATAAAATCTATTAAAAATGATCATATCATTAATGAATTAAATCGACTAACATCGATTACATTAAACTGACACAATACTAATTAAATTACGTATAATAGGAAAACGGCGGGACCCAAAATTTTCGTTCGTCATATCCGTGAGTTCGTTATTTACCGGGTTCGCTATAACGGGGTTCGACAGTATATATATATATATATATATGTCGTGATTTGGACGAATGACAGAACTCAAGTCGTTTTTTAATTCCATTAACTGCAACATAACCATGCTGGTTTAGAGAACAGCACGTATCACTAACACACACCAAGTTTCTAGTAGTACAGGGCAAATCTGAAATCACTCATCTCTCTAGCCGTTGCCAACCCAGGAAAGCAAAACATGTCCTGCTGGTCATTCGGCGAGAAACCGGTTTCCCTACAAACTCCTGACTCTGATTCGTCGGGGGTCGTACTCAAAGTGAGGGACGAGTCATTAAAAATAACAATTACTGGCTATATTTCTTATATATATATATATATATATATATATATATATATATATATAAACCGTAGCTGGAAAACATATTTTTCGATTTTACCCATTGCGTCAGACTCCTGTTACTCAAACTATATTATTAACGACACTCCGATTGTTTTTCAAGAAATTTACAAATTACTATGAATGACGTAAAGCCCGAAATCCAATTTATTCCGCAGAAATTCGACTGCATATCGTATACTTCAGACATAATAAAACATTCAAGTAAATCGCAGTCTATCTCGTTCGTCTGCGTTGTTTTAAACACGAGAGCAAGTTCCATGCATTTTGAAACGCAAGTTATCAAGAAAAATGAATTTGAAGAGGGATTCGAAATCACGACCTCCACATTTATTTATTTTTTTTCCTTTCATAGTGATTGTCGTGAACCCTCTTTCTTACACCGGTTCACTTAGGTTCTTTTCTCTGTGGCATAGGGACAAATGAGGCCGTACAAAAATGAGTCGTCACTGAACAAGACGAACATACATTTATTTACAGATTTAACATTTAAACAATTTTACACATGACATAAAAATCACCGAAGAGTGAGCACGAGGTGGGCAAGCCTGCAATATCTTACTAGACCTCGGCTATCCTACACTCTAATCTAGTTACCGCTTAACTAATTAACTGGAGGCAAGACGAGCTTGCTTTAATCTTGCCAGGCCTCCTGAAACTACTCTCAGAGATTCTCTTTATCTTAATTCTAATTATCAAGTAATTCCCTAACCAGAGGTGAGACGAGCCTTCTTAAATCTCGCCAAACCTCCGTTCCCAACCAGAGACGTTCTCCGTCTGTTCCTTTCTTACTGACTCGCTCCCCGCGATTCGCAGCACCCCTCTTGGGTTTTTAGCCCCCGCAGCCAATCCTCTGATTGGTAGAGGGTGGGGGAATCACGGGTCACAACATTTTCGCTTTAACCAGCACTACGTTTCAAACATTACACTACAGTGGTATTATTTTGCTTAAGGTATATCCGTACACCTTCGGAGGTGATTTTCCGATTTTTTTTTCTATTTTTGTCTTTTTATCTATTTTTTATAATGAGATGTCAGTTAAAACTTTAGAGAAACTTTTAAAGAATTGAGCTGTTACATTAAAATAATTTTGTCAAAGGGAAAAACTGGAAGAAAGGGATGCCAATTTGACATTTCCACAAAACGTGATAACTCAAAAATAAACGAATATATTACTATTTTATAAATGGGAGAAGGAAGATAACTTTTTCTAAAAAAAAATAGAGTTTTCTCAAGGTAGCACTCTGTTTATCTCGGAAACCGTAGCAGTTTAAGTACTGAAGGCGAGAAAAATTGCTTAAAATTCCTTGTCATTTGCAATTTATACCAATGTAAACAAAAACTAATTAATATACAATGATGATCGTAGTCTATTCCTTTTATAAAAATTTGAGGAGCAACTAAACAAAATTTTGAGGCATTTTATGCATCGCTTTTTACCGAAGGATGTTTTGCCTCAAGAGGAAAAAAATTGTTTATAAAGCAAACTTCCGGAGCTACTTCCGATTGTGAAATTCTTTGACAACTGTTGTTAAAATGGCTGTGACTCGGCTCTCAGTTAAGATAGAAACAGTTAAGATCAAACAGAATTAGAAAGGTAAAAGATGAGGTTTTGATATTATTGTATAAGTGGAAAATATATTTTTTTAGTCGAAAAGGCCGTTTCAAAGGTGTAAGGATACCTTAAAAAGACATGAATTTGTAATTCACGTGTTAGAAGTATGTTTATGTCATACTTCTAACTGGAACGAAAAATAATTACAAGGTAAAAAGAACTTTTTATATACCACGTTTTTAAATTTTCTGTTGAATCATATAAACTTGACAATTCTATGTATTAATAAATACTTTTTAAAATTTTTTTTGATGAATTATCCCATCAACTTGAAAGAAAATGATCGGCCTGCACTGTGCACAAAATGCAAGGATGTACCGCAAACCATGCAGTTCTGTATCTCGGAAAAAAACTATTCGCCAAGGGACAGGCTTAAGTCGCATTAAGCCGAGTTAGAACCTTGGAAGGACTGCGCATCGAGGAGTTTGACTGCTCCAAACTTACTGGAAAAACCTCTTATTTCTCCAAATCACAATTTTAATATTTTCCTATTTAATTATTTTTCTCTTGTATTTATTTTTATTTTTCTCTCCTTTATTGCACAAACCTTCACTTAATTATTCTTTTTCACTTTCTTTTATTTAATTTTAATCACTTAATAGTCGTTTCCACTATCCACAGACTTTATAAACTGCTAAATTTTATAATTATTAAAAACTTTTCGCACACTATTTTTGTAAACGAACTAAATTCACATGTATTCTGCTTTCAAAATCGTGAAAAGCCGTTACGCAAAAGGGCAAGCACTGAATTCGATCGAAGCGCCACCTTGCGGATTTTTCTGCTTAAAGATTGCTAAAAGTATTAAAAGAATGCATTGTCATCGTGTTCTGAGCTATTCTAAAAGTTTCTAATGTCTAGCTAGTCAGGAAGTTAGTTAAAAATCGATTGCAAGATTTGTACTGGACAAACAAGAGAGCAAGTTAATAAAAAAGTGGTAAAAAATAGAATTTCCAACGATATAAACAGAGGAACTAAACGTTTAAATGAGTGTGATACTTCTCAAAATTGTCTAGTGAATGCCATTGGTGTGCGGCCTAGTTTGCATTGCCGGGTAGTTTCACTTCTGATATTACGTTTATAGAGCCCATGGCACCTGTTGATTGTTTGTTCTCATTTGCGGAAATATGTTGGGCGAAGTGACCCCAAGTTTTGGTCTGAGAGAAGATGAGCAGGAGTATTTCAATCCTAATAAAGATTATACTTCAGTTGTAGTTTCACACTGTTTTGGAATGTTAATTCGAGAAAATATTAGGAAGGAAAAAATAGAATCTCTATTTTAATCTTGTAACCCCTCTACAGCCCCTGGAATGTTCGACTTTTAAACACTCTTGAAAAAAATTAAATATAATAAATACTATCCAAAAAACTTTTATTCAAAATATAACATTAAAGATTAACATAGGATTAAAGTTTCTGGTGTGTTTTAAATGTCAAGTAAAGCAAGAAAGGATGAGAAGTATCAAGAGATTTACGTATTTAAAGATACTTGGTTTGGGCATTTCAGTTTCTTCTGCTACGTAGTCAAGTAACGACCGGATAAAAAAAAATTGTGTCGCTTCTTGAATGATAATTAGGTTCTAAATCTCCCTTGCTGCTCTGGAAACGATCACAGACTTCGCTGAGCTTTCCATCAGAAAATCTTAGTTTTAAGTCCAAAGATGTTATATTACACAAAGTTTAGCTAGAATCGAGTTTTCACATTTGGGAAGTGCCAAAAATAAATTGGTCGCAAGCGGGATTTCCATATACGGATAGACGCAGAGAGAATTTGAAGTATAATTTAAAACACGAGTTTTTGAGCGGGGAATAATATCAATTAATTATAACAGGTTCGCTAGTTTTTGAGGTACCGTGCACTAAAATAGAAAAAATGTTTATTTTCAGATATTTAGATATGAAAATATAAAAGAAAAACTTTGTCTGTCGGTCGGTCGGGGAACAATTCCGGGTAGACCGTTTCCGGTATCGCATCCGTTATGAAATTCGGTCATGTTTGAAAATGTCGAAATCGATGAATTATTTTTTCATGAAAGTATATATATTTTACATATTTGGAAAGAGCTTTAAAAACTGATAATTTTTTCTGTGTACACTTATTCTGTTACTTTAATAGTTTTAGAGATATTTCAATTGTAAATGCATACTCCACCGAACAAAAAGTTACCGCCATGTTTTACTATGTAAACACAGCGTGATTCTCACTAAAAAATGAATCACTGAAAAGAAATGTTTCATCGTGTGTCTAATTTTTAATTATTTTTCTACTTTTCATACTTTTAAATTCAAACTTTTTAGTCATAAATAGATCATTTGACGATGTACTAATTTTTCGGGGATTTTTTGGCAATTAAAAGTGAAAAAGAATTTCAATTCAAATGAACTGTGATTCGAGTGTCGTTACGTAAAGACGTATCTTGTGACCTAAAATTTGACATACAGTGAAACTTCTCTAAGGCGGCCAGGCATAGTTCCGTAAAAAAAGTGGCCGTTTTGAGGGATGGCCGTCGAATAGGGGTAGATTTCTCAATGGTGACTAGTAATGGTTCCGAAAAAAAGTGGCCGTCGAATAGGGATTCCCGGCTAGAGAAGTTATGCTGTACTAAATATGGTAAGAACTTCAGAACCGCAGGATTGAGAGAAAAGCAGTCAAAAGAATCGTAGTTCTCTGGTCGTGAGGTTCTAGTGCTACTCGTATATCACCATGTATACGCGGATGGGTCCAAAACGCTTCTTGTGGCGGAAATTGATGTGGGGGGAAATGTATATTCCAGAGATATTTCGCGTGTGTTAAGTTGCCAATCTATATAAATAAAAGAAAATCTTTGTAGGTCGGGGAACAATTCCGGGTAGACCGTTTCCGGTATGGCCTCCGTTATGAAATTCGGTCATATTTGAAGATTTCGAAATCGATGTATTTTTTTCATGAAAGTACATAAATGTTACATATTTGGAAAGAGCTTTAAAAACTGATAATTTTTTCTGCGTTTACTTAATTTGTTACTTTTATAGTTTTAGAGATATTTCAATTCTAAATGCAAACTCCTGCGATACAAAACGTAACAGCCATGTTTTAAAAGTTGAAATCGATGTATTTTTTTAAAAAAGAAAGTTCATAAATTTTACATATTTAGAAAGAGCTTAAAAACTGATAATTTTTTCTGCGTATACTTATTCTGTTACTTTAATAGTTTTAGAGATATTTCAATTCTAAATGCATATTCCATCGATACAAAACGTAACCGCCATGTTTTAAAAGTTAAAATCGATTATTTTTTTTATAAAGAAAGTTCATAAATTTTACATATTTAGAAAGAGCTTAAAAACTGATAATTTTTTCTGCGTTTACTTATTCTGTTACTTTAAAAGTTTTAGAGATATTTCAATTATAAATGCATACTCCATCGATACAAAACGTAACCACAATGTTTTACGATGTAAACACAGCGTGATTCTCACTAAAAAATGGATTGCTGAAAAGAAATGTTTCATCGTGTGTCTAATTTTTAATTAATTTTCCATTTTTCATGCTTTTAATTCAAACTTTTTAATCAGAAATAGATGTACTGATTTTTGGGGGATTTTTTGGCAATTAAAAGGGAAATAAAATTAAATTCAAGAGAACTGTGATTCGAGTGTCACGTGATTTGATAGCTGGCGAAGCCCGGCTAGTATTAAAATAAACTTATAACTAGGACGGAGCCCATCCATGATTGCTAGAGGTGCTTAACGTTTTCCCTTTTAGAGTTCCAAAAAGTTAAAATATTCGAGCGGAATTATAAAGAATACTAATGTAAAATGAAGCTGCAACTCTGGAGAGCTTTTCGATAGATTTACTGCCAAATTTAGCAGCAGACTAATTTGGTTAATTTATATTCTGTCTGGTGTAACTTTATAATAGTATACTGAAGTTTTCAGTCGAGTGATCCCTTAAGTTAAATTTACGTATTCTGTGGTTACTTATTTCGTTATAATATTTGAATGCTAATTTCTAATCACTATTAATATTAAAATATCAAAAGAAAACGCTTCGAAAGAGGCGCTTCAGAATCGACTGTTGTTCCACTGTTTTCTGTGATTCAAAAGTACATGAAATTTTAATTATTACATTATTCCATTCATACCATGCGCTTTTCGTATAGCATGCATATTTAACTCATAATCTCTGGTGTTTGTTTGGCAGATATAGGTCTGATCATGCCGCTACGCTGTGAGCACAAAGTGACGTGCATTTAGAACGAAATTAAGGAATATTTTAAGACTTATCAAATGATTTTCTTTGTCTGTATAAAAGAACCAAGATCTTTTGTTCTCATTAAGGAATATTTATTTATTAGCTGTTAATGTTAATTATAATATACATATTTGTAATAGAGGTCTTAAAATTTTCGATTTTTTTTCAAAAATAAAGTTCATTTTGAAGATAATTCTATATTTTCTGTGATATATATATAAAAAACACCCCACTAATATTAATTGTACATCTAACGCGTATCCTAAATTTTTATCAATAAAGCCCAGCCTTATTTCAAAAACGAAATCTGAAATTGAAATAACCCAATATTCTCTTAATGAACGCGCGGGAAAGTTATTTTTAGACTTCCGTGATCTCAATCCCCTTTCGAAGGAATACCACATGATCGGGGTCAACCAATTAAAAGAATTCTAAGCCTAGCGGCAAAATTAGAAGTTACTCAGTATAAAAAGTGAGAAGAGGATTTTTTATTCTCTGTCCATTCATGGTTCCCTTCTGCTTATTACCTGAAAGTCTGCACTAGAGGGCGTGGCCCAGGGAGTGCAGTTGGACCCCATTTTCTTATGGTTATATTTCGCGCTCTCTGCTTCCTTTGCTCTGCTTCATTACTTCCTTTGGTCTGCTGTGCGTGTACTGCTCCCTGCTATATTAGGATGTAATCGTGTTCGATACTCAAGCCTCGGCGGAGTCCGGTGGCTAGCTTGTTGCGTCCATGTCGTCAGTGTCATTTTGTGCCAATTAATATGGTTGTGTACATGTCTTCCATGTCGCCGTTTTGAAGTTTAATTCCACTAAGTCAACTGCTCAACGTGTTCCTGCTCTTTTCTGAAGTGTATATGTGGGAATTCGTGTCTGGTACTGGTCTGTTAGAAGTTTTACCTCTCTGGCTACGTCTACACTGTCGTGTTTCTTCTCCTCTACACAGTTAAAGTTATTCGTGCGTGAAAGTCCCCGTTTCTCGTTATATATATATAAAATTTATATTCTGCCTGGTGAATCTTTATAATAGTATACTGAAGTTTTCAGTATATATATATATATATATATATATATATATATATATATATATATATATATATATATATAAAGACGTTAATAAGAATAATCCATAAGGGTCCATGCTATTAAGAGTACTACAAAACAAATTCAGAGTAATAGATTAAATGCTTTAAAGGAAAATGACGACAGAGTTTATTTTATAAAGTTTGCTTTTACTTTGAAACTTAACTTTTTTTTATTTTGAAAAAAATCATGTAAGGAAACTATTAAAATGTTACAAAAAAACCTCTCCATGTTAAAAGATTATTTAGATGAAAGTGAAAATTTTTACTGTCTATTTCAGAAATTTTTTCCTTCCTCTTAGAAACAATTTCATTTTTGAAACTTTCAAAAGCGTTATTTTAGGGAGACTACTAGAAAATATTACAAAAGAAAGTTCGAGTTGGTAGACTATACATATTAAAAGAAAATAACGCCAGTTTATACCAGAGATTTTCCTCTTCTTTCAAACTTGAATATTTTACAATCCAAACTTTAAAGTCGTAAACTTTTATGGAACTATTAAAATGATTCAAAAACCCACTCTTTGTTGTTGTAGTATGTATTGTAAAGGAAAACTAGGCTAGTTTATTCCACACGTTTTTTTTTATATTTCTCCGAAACCTGTTTTATTTTAAAGTTTGTTACAAATCATTTAAACTGGCTGTGCTTATCAACCAGTCTTTACTCACTCTAATAGGCTAAATAACGGAACAGGAGAATTTCCAAGCAAACCTTTTGAAGTACGGTCTGTTCAAGTTTCTCTGAAGCAAAAACGCCTACTTATTGAAACTGGGTTTAAATAAAATGTTAATTTCTAAGTATTGTTACGTCTTGGCCCTTTTCGGGGAAAAGGGGCCACCCAAGCAAAAGCCCACCCCTTTACGAATTCTTCCCGATTCCAAGAAACCATCGTGGGTCGCTCCTGCAACCCCCCCCCCCCGGCCAGCTGGCTAAAAAGAAAAGGAGAGAGTGTTTGGGAAGCAAGGAGAGAGGATAGCTGTTTTTTTGAGCCTCGAATCTGTCCGTCGCCAAGCAGGGCCGAAAGGACGCTGTGCGGACCGAAGACCAGAAAATTCCTCTCTCGGTTCCCGATTTTACGAGTGGACAGGTACATCTCTGTTAATGTAAAAGATATTTTGGTTCCTATAGAACCTCTCATATGCAGAGGAGCCCAGACTCTCTGCCTTGTACATACTGTAAATTTTTATTTGTTTAACACAAGCTCTGTGTTTTAGAATTGTCTCTCGTGTGTCTCATTTTCCACCGAGGACGTTACAGTATGCTTTAGTTATAAAACTTTGCCATTCGTGCAAACAGAAAAATGGGATTAGTATTATCAGTTTGATTTCTATAACCTTGAACTGAGGATATCTTGAACGACTTTACAGGAATCCCTCGATTTACGAAACTTCATTGTACGCCGTTGGGCTTTTACGAAAGACCCACAACAGTACTGGAATTCGGAAATTAAAGGAGAGCGAAAATCCGAAATTAGGTTTCGTTTTCTTTTGATGTCAAAAAGGGTAGAGATGGTAGTGACAAGTTTAGACTCAGCTTAATGTACCATCGTCACTACCACAAACTTCTATCATTTCAATGCAATCGCTATTCCCCCCCCCCTCCCCCGCTAAGAAAAACTACACTATCCTTGCATTATTTCTACATTCTGTTGGTTGTATAATAATATCATTTCTGCTTTTAAGATAATGTTACAGTTACATTTAACAACTCCCCCCACTCCCCTCCCGTTGCTTCATGCACTTCCCTCCAATTATGCAGAGCCCGGTACTACGACATTTCTTCGATTGGAAGGTGTATTCTGTAAAAAAATCTGTTACGATTTATATAAAATTATGCATCATATTCATAATTTTCAAGAATAGGAATTCTACATCATTATGTTGAGAAATCATATTTCTGTACTCTCCAAAGTTTGATTTTGATGGAAAAATATGTTACTCTACTTTCTACCGTCTTAAAAATATTTCTTTTCTATTGACTGAGTTTAGTGTCCTATTGAGCCACGCTATCGAATTCTACAGAAAATAAAACAGTTTTGCTAAAACAAAAATTCTTAACTATAGACTCCTCTTTAAGTAGATCGAAGACAATCATTAAATTTGAAATCCTCTCGCTCTCTTTCCAAGAAATTTAATAATGAAAAGCTTATAAAATATCCTTCAAATACCTAAGATTGAAACTGAAGGCTGTATTTCGTCAAAAAATTTTCTTATTCTGCTTCTGTTTATATGAGGATCATTCTTACAAATGCTTTCTGCATTCTTACAAATATGGCCCCAATTCTCTCCTTTCGAATGTGCTTGGCTATAGACACACTGAAAATGAGTTCGAGCTCGGTTTTCGAAGGTCCTAACCCATCCAGCACCGATCTCATTTCCTTTACATTTTCCGTACTTGAGAGCAAAGCAGCGTTCTGACGTGATTTCAGAAAAAAACAAGCAAGTCAACATTTAACAAAACTTAAAAAATATTGGACATTGGAAATTTTATTTTCATAAGCTGCAACAATTTAATTTTATAGCTTAATCTGTTTTCTGAAGTTTAGCCTATTCTGTTTTTGGGTATGAAGCCTGCTCTAAATTATAGAGTCCAAGCACACGTTGGGCTTCCGTTCAACTGTAAGACAGGTGCAAAGTTTTAGGGGTACGCAAATTTCGCTTAAAAAATATCGAAATTTCACAAAAAAAATTTACAATACATATAAAACTTCGCATTTATTCGCAAAAAATATAAATTCAAAAGTTTCGCGTTTATTTTTAAAAAATCACAATTTTCTTACTTGATTAGGTAAGTATCAAAATTCTTAGTTAAAAGCTAACGTTGTGCTAGTCTCCACATTCTCTTCCTTGAGTCTTTAGCAATAGGTAATAAGCAAATTTGACAGTGCGATCTCACAGTTAAATACCGTGGATGGTCTTAGATAAGCAATTAGGTTAATAAATTATTACTATTATTAACTAGTTTTACTTAAAAAAGCCGTTTATCACCGAGTTTCCCCAAAAAATTAGTAAAAAAATAATTTTCGCATTTATTCACTCCTATCGGCAAATTTCGCATTTATTTCGCAAATACGAAAATTACGTATCCCTAAGTATGACAGAGACGTGTAATACCAAAAAACAGATGTGTTTTTGTTAGGTAGGGACAAATATACAAATATTATTCAAACTTTTATTGTAAAACAGCTAGCACTGGAGCATTCCACAAAGTCCGACTGTTATGGGATCAATAAAATGACGCATTGTAGATAAAAACTGGAATCATTTAAAATGGTGGCTTACGAAAACATTTATATCCTGTTTACTCTAACAGAGAGGAACATGAAAAAAAAAAACAGTAACAAGGCCTCGTATCATTAAGAGTCATTATTCACTTTTTTTTTTCAAGAAGAGAATGAAGCCCCAGACTTGGCGAATTTCCCTGGAGACCAAAATCTTTAAAACGTTTCTTGAAAGAAGTAGAAAATGCCCAATTGTTAAGTATCTGCATATAAAAGAGGATGGAAAGGGCCTTGTAAATGCGGTGCATGATATTACCTGACAGAGTGGACACTCAGCAATGAAGAATGGTAATACTCAATCTCGATTCATCATTAAATAAAATTAATTTATTTTTAAGCGCTCGTTAGGTAGTCCATTTTTCTTAAATGTAAATGCGGTGGTGTAGAATTCCATATTATTCATGTTTCTCGATACAGCGTAAAGCAGCTAGATTTAAAAAAAAAGGAACTAAAACCCTAATTCAACTTGCCGAAGAGCCAGGAAATTTCTCCAGTCTAAAAAATTTACTATGCGTAGTAATTAAGTAAAAGGGTAATTTTTCCAGTAGGTGACTAGAAATGGTTAAACGAAGCTGTTACTTCATTTTGATATGGACGATTGCGTGTATTTATGCCGATGAATATAGAATTGAGTATATTCAAACCTGTTTTTCTTTTGTCATTTAATCCTCGTTGTGAAGAAAATTAAATAGAAATTAATGCGTAAAATCTGAATATTATAAAACAAAATAAGTTCAAAAATTGCTAGTAAAATGAAACTACTAATAATAGTATGATAAAAATTCAATTAATATCAATTCGTATTGCTATTTTGAATCCCTTATTTTTTTAATAAATTCATTTTGAAAAATTAGATAACTCATTTTAATCTATAGAAATGAATTAATTCAGAATTATAAAAAAAAATTGATATAATGTTCTGAATTCTACAACTTATTCATATGGTACCCTTGAAATGAGTAAATGAAACAAATTTCGACAGATAAGGGCCTAATTTCTTGAATTGTATAGTTTTTGATATATTTTATAATGTTAAAGGTAATTCAGAAGGCAAAATTCTAAAGCAAAGCACTTTATTCAGAGACGCTCATTTTGCATATCTTGATACTACAATCTTTAAAATATGTTTTAGACCGAGAAAATAAAAATTGTAGTATCAAGATATGCAAACTGAGCTTCTCTGAATTGCCATATAAAACACTTTTATGCGGTACTGTCTGCATTGACACTCTGTACACCTCTGCTTTAAGTCTATTTATCTCGAAAGAAATTTTCCATGATTTCCTACCTTTAAAAAGATGCATCGAAAATTACTTGCAAAGCATTCGTTTGTAACATTAAGTTCTTTTGTTTTATTTTCCTGAACGGTCTCTCCAGAGTATTGATTTTAGTGTTAAAATTTTGAGTATATTTTTTTGGAGAAAAAAAAAAGCACTCCGAAGAAAAGTAATTTTTACTTTTAAAGTGACTAAAAATTTCATAAGTAAAACTTTTATGAATACTATTAAAACTTTTCTTTTTTAAAATAAAAAAATAATAATTCCAACTAGAGTTATAGTTTCATCAGATTTGCTACATCCGCTAAGCGTGCTTTATGTTTTGAATTCAAAATTTTTTGAATGCGCGTTTTAAATTATTGAAGTATTTTATTATGAGGATCCTTACATAAAGGTCCATATATATATGAAAAAATCATCACGAAATCGTATGAATAAAAGAATAAAACATTGTTTCATCTTTGTTATTTCATAATTAAATGTTCACAATCTTCTCTCAAAACCAATTTCAATTCAAAATGAGAAAATACTTGGAATTTATCAATTGAATGATCACATTAAAATTCCATGCTATTCAGAAAAAGAGATTCGGAAAAAAATCGAAAGAAAAAATGAATATGTAAGGTGACTGATTTTTTTCCCAGTAAACCTATATGTAAAATTTAAAATTAGTTCAGTTTATCAAGGTTTGAATGTAAAATTTATACTTTCAACCAATCTAAGATGTATACACGAGAAAAAAGCCGATCACAGACACAGACTGGCTGTCTATCTCTGCAATGTATTATTACTTGTTTTACTCGTTCCCACAAACACTGCAATTCAAGATATAAGACGACCGGTTAACGTTGGATGGTTAAAGCTAATGAACACGACATCGCAGTCAAATGAAACAATTACTTTATACGGTAAAAATATTGGTAGAAGGTTTTAAATGAACATCAAATTCGTCCTCTATGTTCTTAAATACGTTAAGATATTTTTTACCCTAGGTTCCCAAATCTTTATTGGTTCAAAACACTGTAGCAGGCTTTTAAGCGACATTTGACAGATGTCAATTTAACGTTGGCTGAAGGGCTTGAGCTATGGCATTCGGTACCAAAGTCTGTGGGTTCGAGTCCCGCAGTTAGCACTGACTGATATTTGAAGGCTTTAGGGTACAAGCCAAAAAAAGTACTCCCGACCCGTGTGGAACAAAAAATGACTGACTCGTTCGCGCACATTAACTTTGACCTTTTGGCGGTTAATTGACGTCAATTATTTCAGAGATATCTTTCTTAGAGATAAGCCCATAGGTAATATATATATATATTTGCGGCAGGAGGGAAAGAAACGGAAAAAAAAGATAGATGCGGTTGTCTCATCTGGTATTCATTTCTTGTTAAATAACACATCTTTTCTCGCAATATGCTTAAATACAAACTGAGAAATTCCCCTTCACCCATTCTATTAACATTCCCAACGACGCGACGTCATCACTTAAATTTCCGCACAGCTTCGGTTACACGCTTAATTTTTACATTCTAGTAATTCATTTTCGTATATTTGGTAAGCTGCACGCCACCTTCGCCATTGTTCGGCATTAACCATGAATATTAATGTTTTCCATTTCTGTCAACAATGCCCTAGAATTTTAATGCGTCCGTCTTTTGTCGAAGATTTGGGAACAATTAACAGGAGTCGAGATCTTTTCACGGTTCAAAAAAAAAAATGGAGAAATATGCTGAATATTCTCACGGAAAAGCTCTCTGAATTTTGCTCTTTGTGAAGGAATTCTAAAATTAGATGCCTTACTTTGCAATACCTCGTACAGTTTTTTAATGAACGGCTGAAAATTCATAAAGTCCTCTGACGTCTGGTTTCTTTTTTTCGCAAGTAGTTAAAGGTAAGTAAAATCAGCATGCAGAAGTTCCTAGGCGGTTGGCATGGCGCTGAATCTTAAGAGAGGAAAATTAAGTGACTGCTAAGACTCAAAAGTCACCTATAAAATTTACTCGAAATTTAAGTCCCTATCAATTGATTGATTTTGTACCTGAGTGTTAACTTTAAATCATGTAGTTTCCTTATTTAATGTTATATTGCCCATGCACACACAGGGTATATACTATATATATATTACTTACAATGGCAAGAATTACAGGACAACAAATATCAAAAATACAAAAATTTAAGATAGAAAAATGACATCAGTTAATCCATCAACTTATGTCTCGCAATTCAATAGTGCTGCCATAAAGAAACGGGAAGTAGAGCAGGACAAGAATAAAGGTGAAGCATGTCCATTTCTTCCTGGTTATCACACAGGAGTCAAAGAGGGTCGGGAGCCAAGTTGATTCTCTGGAGGTGCTTGCGGAGGCAAACATGGCTAGAAAAAAGCCGTAGCATTGCCACAGAATTATCTCTAGGCCACTCAGGAATATCATGGACACGGTCATACCATAGCTTTTGACCGCTTCTAGCGGCAACAACCTGTGAGAAAGAACACCTGACGGACTTTTTGACTATCGTCTTGATGGAATGGTAGGTCAAATCCTGGTTGTTTGGCTGCAAAACAGAAGCCTCCGTTTTTCGCCAGAATGTCAGCTGCCTCGTTCCCTTCGATTCCGCAGTGGGCCGGGATCCACTGCAACACAACTGTATTATGATCCGAAAACCGTTCCAGAAGGTTAACACAGTCATCAATATCTTTGGATCGACAGAAACATGGGGAGTCAATAGCCTGAAGAGCTGCTCTCGAATCTGAGAGAAGCACCACTCTTGAGAAACGCTCCAATCGGCTCTGAAGCTGGATAAGAGCCAGCCGGATGGCTGAAATTTCACCATCAAAATCTGACACGAAAGCACCAACAGGAGAGTAAAACAAGAACAGCTCATAATGAACACCGGCTCCAACATTGACACAATCACTTGTTCTAGAACCATCCGTATAGACCCTGAGCCAATGTGAAACGGGCTAGAGGGTTTTAATAGTTTTGTATGCCACTGATCTTAGAAACTTATCACTGTCCCCCGCTTTTAACACACTTTGGCTCAAGCTAAGACTGATAGAAAAGGTCTTGGTTTCGATGGGGTTACGAGGTAATAAAAATTGTTGAGCTCCAAAATCGATATTTAGGTGAGAAATAAATGCGGTAAACCCCTGTATATAGCCTCACTGGGTCTTTAAATTACGCTCGGTCTCAGTAGAGACATGATACCACATGGAAATGCAACCAGGAGTTCTAATTATTCTACCCCACAACAACAGGGTACGTTCCATAATAATTATACTGAGAGGTCTGTTATTTGAACACAACAACATATAATCAATTGGGGTGGATTTCACTGCACCAATATATATATATATATATATATATATATATATATATATGTGTGTGTGTGTGTGTGTGTGTATATATGTATATATGTATATGTATATGTATATTATATATGTAAGTATATATATATGCATATATATATATATATATGTATATATATGTGTGTATGTATATGTATATTATATATGTATGTATATATATATATATATATATATATATATATATATATATATATATATATATATATATAAAGATATTTCGTTATCATATCCAATATCAGGTTCAGGTAGAGTTGTAACGTATGTACTATACACTTCCGTTTAAATTTTGCTAAAATTCTTGGATAAATAGTTAATGAAAGTAACCTAAAGAAAGTATTTATGTAGGATTCTTGACACTTTTTAACTGATTGTCCCAAACTAGCCAATAATTCCTTTACTTTGATAGTCTTAACAGTCACCGATGCAATACCTGCGTTCAAGAATTAAGCTATCAAGATCACATATTAAGAATAAAGCTATCAGGTTTCATTGGTTTTCTGCCTGGACGAGGAGTCGAATTTATATATACTCGTATTTACCTACCGGTGGTTGTTTTTCCTTTTACGATATCCTGAAACGTGAGATTTTTTTTTTCGTTCTCACTGTTTTTCCCTCTTTTTTAAAATATTCTATTGTAGATATTAAAATTTTGTTAATTTCAGTTCATTTTTATCATCCCCGAAGCGTTATTTCATTAGCTTGAGGGAACTGTCATTATAGCAAGTACAACCCCATTTCTTTTCGCCAAGAAAATTTAAGGCGGATTCTTTTTTCTTTGGGAATTGAGAGCGAAGTACTCTCCTGAAATTTAAAACCCGTATAATTGCTCTGATGTACAGGGTAACACGTGGGGAAAAATGTACGACGCAAAACAATTGGTTTGTATAATGAAAAACAAACTGGTTCAAATAAAGCTGTAAAGAAACGAAAATGAAACAAGAGTTTCAGACAATACTCATGGGCCTGCCTTCGAGGCGGGATGAAAACGACGAATGATTCTTTTTCTGTGCTTTCATCTTGCGCTGCAAACTGAAATGCATAATATGTCAGCAAATTACGTTGTGTTACAAGGCGACATGAGTTAATTTAAATGCATTTCCGTACAGCCAGAACGGTGTTCAACTATGCGATATTTGTAAAAATGCGGTACCCATGATTGGAGCTGAAAGCATATTGAATAGTTTTCTTTAAAATAAGGCCTGGTGTTGGTATCTTAAAAGATGTACCTCAGACTGGCAGCCGGATGTGACTTCTTTAGGCTTGCACTAAATTTTTTGGCGAATTCCAAGGAAAAGATGCCATTTATTGATCAACCTTAAACCACAAGAAAAAATTCAAAAGTGGTCAGTTTAGACAAGAAATCATCCTAAAAAAGTTTTAAAAAATTGAGGGTTTCTGATGGGAGTTTTAGCCATTTTTTAATCATATTTCTTGGTAAATTCTTTATTAAGTTTAGGTCGAAAACTGCTTTTGTTTAAAATACCAATGTTATCATCTATAAGCTGATAGACGGATCCTATGTTTGCTGAAAAACTTTTTTCATTTAAAAAAAGTTTATTCAGAAATAAAGGTAAAATCCAAGGAAACTGCAGATATTTTACCACACTGAAGAATTTTTAGGCGAGTCCACCAAAACCATTATTGAAAATATTCTTTGTTGAAGCATAAAGACAGCATTATTGATAATTCTTAAAACAAAACTGGAATTCTTAGATTATCAGTTTCGGAAATATAGCACTCGAAAAAAAAGAGTGACGGTCATTTTAATTGCATTTTATGGTGTATCCTAAGTTTATGAAGAAATATGTTATATCTAGGCTTAGCCGTATTTGCTGAGACATAACCATGCAAAATAGCTTCTAGCCGTTTAGATTTTTTTTTGTCCGGGAAAATCGTAGTTACAGTCAAGTTACTACTCATAAAAAAAGAGGAATAATCATTCGTGTAGACCTAATTCTGTTTTTGCACGAACTTTTTTTATGTGAATTTGATTTAACACGAATACAAAATAAATTTTCATTCTCTTTTTTCACGAGTCATTTTGATTTAACACAAGCGGTCCAGTCCAATTTCTCAATTTATTTTCTTTTTTCTTTTTTTTATGCCTAAATTCTAAGAAAAAAATTTTTATTTCGGGTGCATAATTTTTGGCGATAGTGTATCCGTTCTGTTTTGATTCAAGAATTCAGTCCGGGTCACATTTTCTGCTTTCATTCGATCACACATAACTTATTTACATATATTTACAACTGCAGGCCAATGTTTGATTACAAGTGCCTCCGCATTGGTTTAATAATAATAATAATAATAATAATTTAAAAAAAAAACAAACTGTGAAATGTTTTTCCAGTCGTGCGCAAACGTATGCGCCGTTTATTGTCACAAAGTGAAAATGAATTTAAAAAAATTATGTGTAAAACAATTTTTTTTTTATCATGAAGAATTTTTTTCATTTTCATTACATGTTATTGCATGTGTATTTTGTTAGAATAAAATAACAAGTTTAAAACGAACATTTTCATATGGTTTTTTAAAATTATATTCACTGATTTTTTAGATCCGGAACCAATCTACTTTTTTCCCATAGATGCAATGTCTTTTTTTACACGAATCTTTTTACACGTATTCTTCAAGAACGTATCTATCGTGTAAAAACAGAATTAGGTGTATCTTGAAATACCTGCAACACTCATTGATCGGTATATTTGATGAAACTATCATCCTTTTCACCCCCCGTTTCTGTGTAACTCGATTTCTCCATAAGTTCTGAACAGACTAACGAATCAAACAACGTGTTGCGTTGCGTCTCATGAAAGAGTAGGAGTAATAAACTTTGCCCTACGACGCCCTTTCATACATTTAACTGAAGGCAGTTACAGAGTCAGAAACATTCCATCGCATCATTATCCGAGACGAAACAGATTCGTGCTGGCTGTAGAAGCAAGCACCCCCTCAAGTATGCCTCTGACAGATGAACGACGAGGTGTTGAGTAATCGAACTCCGAAGCAGTTCATTTAGGGTAATGGCCCCGAAGGGAAAAAGAGGGGGACCTAATGAAAATAACGTTCGAGTAATTAACAGGAAAAAAAGCACGCGAAAATCGAAGGAATTTAATTTACTGGTTGGAGACAGTCCACTGCAAAGAGACAAAAAAATGATATATACATTAATTACAAACTTCATGCTGATGTTGTTAAAAATATCTTATGCTTAATACATAAAACTTTATTTACTCCCCTTCTCTCTCTCTCTCTCTCTCTCTATATATATATATATATATATATATATATATATATATATATATATATATATATAAAAAAGAGCTTGTCTGTTTGTTTGTCCGCTATAGAATCATAGACTGTTTCACCCACCGGGACCAAATTCGGCACAGTTAATGTTTTGGAACCGAGAAACTTAAATCAGGAAAAACTAAATTTGGCTCAATTAGTTTTTTTAAAATTAATTTTTTAATGTTTTTTGCCCGATAGAGGTGCGTCTACCCCCTGTGGATTCTCCTCAACCAGCTGCGTTAAGAGGGGTGGTTTGAGGATGACGGAGGGGGGGGTCAGATTCCAATTCGTGGGAGAAAGAGGGTTGGGAATGACCTTAAAATCAGACGAAGGTCCGCAGGCTCAAAGTTTCTTTCTTTCTTATTGTTTGTATATCATTTCAGTCGAAACGTGCTAAGCGCATTCTGTCTGGCCAGATGAACATGAAGAGCGGGAGTGCAGCCCAGTATTTTTTTGATGGAATGCATGAAATATTTTATATCTATATATCTACCCGGGCAACGCCGGGCAATAATGCTAGTATATATATGCATGTAATATACCCATTACATCATGTCCTAAAACTATAACGTGTATGGGAAAACTAGCTCATATTTACATGGTTGGATCGCTGGAGCTAGACTCAGCCTGAAAGGAATAAAAATTAAATTTGGAAGCAGTTGGACCGAATCGTTTATTAGAGTGACAAAAGTACATCCGTCCATTCCAGAAGGACGGCTCGTAAGTAATATAATCTTTCAACCTTAAGCGCGAGAGGCCAAAATGTGACTATTATTTATAGGGTCCATGTGACTATTATTTGTAGACCATGTGACTATTATTTGTAGGGTCAGCAGATTTTGGGGCTTGCGATGCGAACCCACTCCTGAATTCTAACATGTACACGTGTAGAAATGCGAAGGCTTGCTATTCATGGGAAGTTCTGTGGCTTAGGGTTTTAAAGCAATAAATTAATATTTCAGGGGTTTGGATTTAGGAAAGGGAATTCAAATGCTAGAATGGAGGACATAATATTTAATATATATATATATATATATATATATATATATATATATATATACAGTCTAACCCCGTTATAGCGAATCCGGTGTATTACGAACTCACGGATATAATGAACGAAAATTCTGGTCCCGCCGTTTTCCTATTGTACGTAATTTAATTAGTATTATGTAAGTTTAATGTAATCGATTTTAGTAGATTTAATTCATTTATAATCATTTTTAATAAATTTTATCTTTTTTTAATAGATCATTATTGAAAACACATTACAATCAATTAGTTATACATTTTGTGAACTCTAGCATTCTTCTTAACGGTTCGGATATAGAGAACCACCGGATAAAGCGAACAAAACCTTTGGTCACTTGAAGTTCGTTATAACGGTGTTCGGCTGTATATATATATATATATATAATCTCATATTAATCACATATGAATGTATGTTCCACAATACAAGAAACTTAATCAATCCAACTTTTCCGACTAAGCAATTTTTTTTCTGCTCAGTAAAACTACTAGTTAGTCATATTTTAGCCTCTATTTTTTGGTTGTTTTAAGATTGTTCACTATTTAATCACAGTAGGTTTAGCTGTCTGTTTTTATGTATTTCATCACTCTTAGACTTCTATATAGATCAAAAGAAAGACGTTTATACCATAAGTGGAAATCCCTGTATTGTCAACAACAGAGAGTTCTTTTAGTTCAAATATTAGGATATTCCACTAATTTAGCCATTTGAGGGATATTTTTTGCTATTTTGAAACCACATAAACCAATTTAAATGCCGCTAACAATCAATTAAACAAATCAATAAGTACTGCAACAAACTTCTCTGTATCGCATAAACGAGACCAAATAATTTTATTTCGTCTGAACAGCTCGTCTGGCAAACACCATGATATATTGGCCCTCCCCTTCGGACGGATCTTGGCTCTAAAGCCGCAATTCTCTGCGCCAAATGTCCTAGCGAACAAATGCAGCTTCCAGTCTTCCAGCTGAAAAGGAAAACTGAACTCTCAAACGCATCCAAAATCAGGAAAAGTATAAAGAAATCTTGTTTAAGTCAGTTCGCTTTCTCAGAAAAAAATGTTCTGGTTTATTTTCAAATTATATCCATATTATATTGTTAAAATTATCTACTATTGGTAAGCTTTGAAAGGAAGTCAAAAACATCCCTTCACCCCGAAAGATCTTTGAATTTTGTCAAATTTTGTCAGATCATTCTAGTTTGGTTCGTTTTGGCATTATGGGACAATCCAAAGCTTCTCACGTATTATAAACCAGCGCAAATTCAAATAAATCAGTATTGACCGGTTTTAAATTGCAGTAAAATACAGGTCTGAGAGAAGAGACCCCCGAAAATATCCCCCTCCTCCTTTCAGTGATCCATAAATCCTCCATTTAGTCCATCCCAGTGAACAAGAGGATGAGAAGTAAAGCTTTACGCGAAAGCTTTTGAAGAGACGTCCAAGGTAATGAAAGTTCCAGGGAAAATGGCCGAGAATGCTTCGGATTATTACTGCCTTAATTACTTCTCGAGTTATAACATCGGCGACTCGTAATACCTTAAACTGCGAGCTAATTTAATCACTGACAGAAAGTCACTTCTATTCGGTCATTACCGTCCAAACCGTGTCATCGGAGTCACCACCATAATCCAGGATATGTTGTATTCAATTTTATTAATGAAATCTCTTGTCAGGATGTGCACACTAGAAATCTGGAAAAAGATGCCGATGCTGGAGAGAACTGTGAAGTGTATTCAAGCGCGCTCAAAGCGATTTCAGAATGGCTCGCAATCTCGCCCCGTTATCGCAATTCGATGGACAGAAATGCTTTTCCGAAAGGCTGCTTTATTAAGGGTGCATGGCCACTTATTCCTTCGTAATTACCTAACAGAAATGCAAAGCATAAAACGAACTAGTTCAACTCTCGGATTATACTGATTTCTGTAGGGTATCGGCAGTAAGTGAAAAAATGCTCACTATCGTATGATTTTATAGACAACCTTTGTAACCCAGCAAGAATTCATCCTTTCAGACTTTTGCCTCAGTCGGTTCTGTTTTCGCTCTCGACAATCGACTGACGCTCAAAGTGACATAAATATATATATATATATATATTAAAGTGAGTGTATGGTTTGATGTTGGCAAAAAGCGTGCGGAAACCAGACGTAAAATTTTACTTGTCATTAACATTATTATATTTCTCGCTGCAGTAATCATTACCGGCAATGCTTTTACTTTTATTATTACTGTTACTGCTGATATCTCACAACTATTATCATTATTTAATCACTATCGGTATAGACACTCTTTTTATCCCATAACAAATTTTTGTTACTATTTTTACAACTACTAACGTTATTTCTGCTGCTTATTTTTTATCGTGATCATCGATCATGATTACTAATACTTCTATTATTGCTACAATGTTTAACATTGTTATTGTTATTATTATTACTATTGCTGCGGTAATGTTTAATCCCCATTTGTAAAGGTACTCGTTTTATTATAACCATTTTTTACACTATCGTTACTGTTATTAATGTTATTCTTTTTACATTAACCCTTTTTGGCTCATTCCCAATACACGGTAACGCATTCTTTAGATTTTTTGCCAAATTGGCGATAAAACGAGTGACATGATGGAGGTAGTTGTTTAAGATAGATTTTATAGGAAACAGGTATGTAATGGATTTTTGTATGGAGAATTGCCGTTTACGCCTAAGACTTCAGTCAGCGGAAGGTTTGTTTTTGTGACTGCTATAGCCAGTATATTCATGGCAAAGCCGGCGGCTGGAGATTTCAGTGATATTTTTGGACTGGTGAACAGAGGAGCGAAGCGAAGACTAACATGTCTGCGAAAACGAGATTTTCTCGCAAAAAATTTTTGGAGCCAACTTTTTGCCAAGGGGCAGCGTCTGGAAGAGCTCTTCCAATTTATATTATCTCATTATGTTAAAATAAATTTCATATTTCCCGCTGCGATGGAACAGCCATCTTGGTTACGTCTCCCATCGTCAACTTGGCGATGGTACCGTGTATTGAGAATTAACCTAAACCTTATGAGGGCCCAATCAACATGCCGAATCTTGCAGTCTTGAATTTTGACACCATTCCTAATATAATGTTGAGGCTGCTGTGTAGTAACCCTATTGGATTCACTCACCTCCATGTTAACCTATGGAGAAAATCTGTCTTCTATTGACAGATACATAAATGCTGATCCCCCATTTAAAAAATGGTCTTTTCAGGTAGCCTAAACTTTTCTGCATCTTGCAGAGAAGTTTTTAGGTTATCAGCATTTATGTAGCTGTAAATAGTAGACACATTTTCTCCGTAAGTTAACATGGAGGTGAGCGAATCCAATAGGGTTAGTACCACATCAGCCTTAACCATAAATTATATTTGAAGGAACGGGATAAACATAAAGATGCGTATAAAGTGTTCATCTGTATTCGAAGAACTGTGCGAGCCGAAGTTCTAGGGAGAAAAAAAAAACAAAATGTTTCCCATGATTAACTAGAACTGCCTGGAACTTCCACGTAAAAGTTTTCAAAACAAAAATACATTGTGCATGAAATATAAAACAAAATATATTATAGCCAGGTGATGGCCGAATGGCTAGGGCGCTGGCATTCGGTTCAGATCCTGTGGCTCCAGTCCCCCTGTTGGTATGGATGTTTGTAACCGTTCGGAATCGCTTTAAACTGTAGGTCCCGGTCTAATTAGCCCTCGTGCAGCAAAAAGTTAACCGTAGCGCTCCAAACCAAACTAAACCAAACCCAAACCAAAAACAAAATAATTACAAGATAAAAAGAACTTTTATATACCATGTTTTTAAATTTTCTGTTGAATCATATAAACTTGACAATTATATGTACTAATAAATACTTAAAAATTTTTTTTTATGAATTACCCATCAACTAGAAAGAAAATAAAGTTAATTGGAAGTTAACTAGCGTTTAACTTTTCTTTCAAGTCCCGGCCGATAGAAGGCTGCACCAGTCTACAAAACAAAATTAACTGAAAATGAATTCAATACTGCTTAAAGATGGCTAAAAGTATTAAAATAATGCATTGTCATCGTGTTCTGAGCTATTCTAAAAGTTTCAAATGTCTAGCTAGTCGGGAAGTTAGTTAAAAATGGATTACAAGATTTGTACTGGACAAACACATACACAAACAAGAAAGCGAATTAATAAAAACATGGTAATAACAAATTAGCATTTCCCGTAATTTAACCAAGTAAAGGGCTTGACATTCAGACCGTATTTTTCTAACCATTAGGAGCACAATATTATGCTAACAACCAAATCAAATAACATTTAAGTTTAATAGAACCAACAATATCCGGCGTTTTCAAGAAATGCCCTCAGCATCCTTTAACAAGTTACACTTAATCGAGTCTCTCGAAGTTTAAAAAAAAAAGATTGTATTGGAAATTGAATTTACGAATTTTCGTTAATTTGCTCCTGATTGTTCTGAAATTAGATGACAGTATAAACAGATTTCAGTTAATTTTTTTTTTAGTTCGTTAGTTTTATTCTAAAGTTTTATTCTAAAGAAAAGTCAATGGAGATTCATTTGCCTCCACTGATACATACCCTAAAAACGAAAAAGCCTAACTTCATGTATTTAAGAGAGATAAAAAATCGTTTGATGGACAATCGCTTCGTATTGTGTAATCCAGTTTAACAATGCCTTATCTCAGTCCTTACCTATATAAATATAAAAACTCAGTTTTACACGAATTATTCTATTTCTTTAGTAGACTGAAGCAAATTCAAAACCAGGCCACTCCTTTTCCACTGGGTCCTCTAATATATATGTGTATAACATATATAGACAAAGTAACTAAGTATTGCTCTAAGTAACTATTATGTTTTAAGTATGAGATACTTGAAAAAATATCAACATGTAGGTTGTAGTTAATGTATATATATATATATATATATATTCGTAATGAAGGTTGGTTATGATGGTTGAAATGAAGGTTATTACTCTGAAATGAAAGTAAAAATTTGATTTAGAATATGTCGATCCATTCGTGCTATTTATAATTTATCAATCGGAATTAATTATTCCCCATGGTTTTGAGCTGTGATATTTCTGAACTGTTTTCAGTGGCATTTTTGGTTGATATGCCGACATTTCAAAAATATTTTAGAGTTGGCCTTTCCTCTTTTGTCACAGCTTGAAGCCAGATTGCAGAGCTAGTGCCATTTACCTGAAAATAAAATATTCTCGTTGCATTTTAAAAGATTTTCTGCCAGCCGACAGGTGACAGCAAGGAAAATGGAAATGAACTTATCTTTGGTCTAAATTGAATGGTGTCATAGGCTGTGAAATAGGAATAAAAATAGCTGTTCCTTTTAGCAAATTGTCCACTATTTAACTCTTGAAGGGAAGATATCTAACTAAAGTTAGCAATCTTTGAATTTTTTTCTGTCTAGAGGATGATCAATAGATAGCATCTTTTTATCTCTAGAAATCAGTAAATTAGGCATTTGACAATGTTATAAGTTTGCTAATTTATCTAAGCTGCTAATTATACTCAATCCTTCTGTAATGTCTTTTAAAAGATACTTGTTTTATTTTGTAACTACTGTTAACAGGGATAACGTATCGTTTCAAACGTTTAGTTTTTAAGCACAGTTACACACTGATGTAAAGGCAAAGAAATTCAGATTTTTAAGGTTTTGTGTACATATATAATATTATGATTGTTTCGTATGTTTTTTTCTGACATAGGAAAGTGCTGTGATCTGCGTCTTACTATGCAGGTATACATATACACATAAGGTTTTGTGTAGGATTAAAGAAAAAAAACTTTTAAAATTCATGCAAATTGATTTTTATTCTACCATAAGATAGTAAATTAATAGCACGATATATTATGTCAGCTATGTTATATCGTACCTGCTAAATGCAGGTGTTATATGTTCTGAAAAGGTTAACGTCAGAAACAAACGAAAGAAGTCTTACTTTTATGGTCTATTTGAAATAATTTTAAAAATAATGTCTTTTGAAAATTTTCTATAAAGAGAGAAAAAGCGTATAGAGTTTTGTACTGTTCACTACAATCCGAGAAAACAATCGAATGCTTCCAACTATTAGTAAAGGAAATAGAACGCATCACTTTATTTTAAAATAAAATTTCACTGCCAGCCAGCGTTGGTTTGAAAGTTAATCTAAACGCTTTTTTTTCCTTCTAAGTTTTATAAAATCCTGGCAAAGATAAAATAACATAACCTGCTTACATCACAAGTCGAGGAGAAAATGAAATGATATGAGGAAATAGAAAAGCGAATCTCTTTTTGAAGAGGTGTAGAGGGAGAATATATATATTTATATAAAATAAAGAGAAAATTCATAAGAAAATAGTCACGGAAAAATTTCACCCCATAAATTCTAGAGATTTCCTATCTATGAATATTCTGTTGTAGTCTTTTGAAACGTCTAGAACAGATATTTTTTCAGTAAAAAGCTGTTTTTGAATCTATTCATTATAGGTGTACCGAATTCTGAAAGCAAGGTGTATCAGTTTTTATTCCAAATTCAGATAAACCAGTTCATACACAGACTACAAAAATGCTGAACTTCAAACCCGATAGGTAAAAAGTATAACCTTAAAGAATGTTCGTGTAATACAGTACGTGACTTCATATCCACAAAACAAAAGATTTATCCCATTTTTTAATCCTTTGTTGCACCCATGCTAAGATCAAGAAGTCCCAAATGAATAAGTATGTGTGTGTGGTATAGTGATTAAAAAAAGAGTTATGAGAGTGAGCACTCAGAGAAGATAAAAGTTAGTAAATTAATGTTAGTAGTATAATGCAGGGTGTTTCAAAAAGAATCACCCGATTTGAAATGAGTATAGTATGAAAAATATTGAACATAGAAACTTAAAATTAATTTTATGTTACATGACTAATCATAAAGTTTTTCTCACAAACCAAATTAAAAGTGCTCAATATGCCCACCTTTGGATATTCTATACGGTAGGCAAATTCGTCCCAAACTTTTGCGAGCATGTCTGCAGACACTGCTTCCACGGTTGTTATGCGTACACAGACAACCCGTGTCTTGGAATTGTTTGTAACATCGCCTAATGCTCTGAGGAGAGTAGGAACAATCTACCTGGGTTTTGTCGACGAAAATCACGCTAAACAGTTGTTACGGACTCACACTTCGTAAAGTGTAGAACACAAAATGATTTCTGTTGTGCAGTCGCCTTCTTTACAAACACTGAAGTGGCGAGCGTTAGCGCTACTTGTCGGCAAATGCGTGAAACTCGAGATTCCCTTCTTTCTGCCTATACATTATTCGATCAAAACGGATTAAAAGATGAATAGTTATGATTTTTTTTAAAAATAGGATGATTCTTTTTGAAACACCCTATATATAATCTATGTGTGTGTCTGTGTGTTCAGTTTGAGATCTTTGAAAGGTAATGGCGTCGTATGATAAGTACTTGCGGTCAACACGGGCTTGAGTCACCATCCTGGAGAACGTTTCAAATGAGTCTGAAAACTACAATGGCAGTGGGCTTACAAAATGTCTTTAAAACTTTGCAGATGACTAGCATATATTCCTGCCCAAAAGGAATCTGAGGCAAAAGGAAAGAGTGTCTACTTCAAGGATAAAGCTATCCTATAAAAGCGAATCCTCTTCCAAGACAGATCAGTCGAACAGGACGGTGGACGGAAATTCACGTTTTGAGCGGAAACGCTGCCAAGGAGTGTTGTTTCAGATCTCTTTTCTAGGATAGAAGAATATTTTTCTGATTTTCTTGACTTCTCCACATTTTCAGGAATTAAATTTTGTGACGAAATATTTTCACTATTTTATGATTGTCCCAGAGAGAGACTCCAGAATAGGCATTTTTTAAAAAGTGGAGTGACGGCATCAGGATCAGGTTTAAAATCAGTTTATTAAGTACGATTTATTTAACATTTTTAAATACAAAATTTTAGACGTTTCTTCTATGATAAATCAGAAGTAGCCTTGATTTATAAAAAAAAAGAACACTAGGTAATAATTTTGATTCTAGCCATTCCATCTACAAAACTTCTTTCTTGGAATGGCTGAAAAGGGTTCAATGTTTAGACAACCTTCTCTTTTGCGTGTCAAGAATACATATATAGGGTAGATGGGGGCAAAGGTTCGCATGGGGCAAAGGTTCGCACATACATTTTAAAATGACCGGGAAGAGTTTTAGGAAGAATAGGGTAGGCAGTGCATTCCTCTACTTCCAGTCAGTTGCCTCGTAAAAAATGTTGGAGTTAAGACCCCCTCTTGCAGAGAAAATGAGGTAAGTTTATGTTCGTCTCTTTTAATGTAATTTTTTGCAACTTTTGAGTAATTTTGAGCATCACTCAAACTCACGAACTGTTTTGGGCTTATTATCGCATGTTAGGGTGATAAATAACCTTTCAAATCCTACCTTAAGTTTTGGGTTAACTCAAATACAGTGGCGTCCATTCTGCAGAAACAGAACCAGCACGAAATGGGGTAAAGGTTTGCGGGAGTCATGGGGTAAAGGTTCGCAGTGCAAACCTTTGCCCCACTGCAAACCTTTGCCCCTCAAACTATTAACATTTGTTTCATGTCCTCTTTTCATTAGGAATCCTTATTAACAACGTCTTTTATTATTAATGGGAATTCACATTTTTGCAATTTGAAAAAAAATTATGGTTTTTGATAAAAACTGCCTGTTTTTAATCAGAAAATTTTTTGTAAAATGCTTGAAAATCCATAAATTAAAAATAAAATAAATTAGTACAACACAAAAATAAAATAGCTCTGAACAAAGACCTATTTTACAAGATAAAGGAATTAAATGTTGTTACAAGACATTATAAGCTTCGAAGGTCTGGTTAGGGAAAAAAACTCTAAATGAGTAATTTCCAGATTTGCAAGTCTTTGAAAGGCTCCTTGCATCACAATTTTTGACGAAATTTTATAAAATTTATTACAAAGACTCCTCTTATACATTAAAATAAAGTTATGTATCCATTTCAGGTTTAGACATCATTCAGATTATCAAAGTTTAACTTAAGCGTGGAAAAGTACAAAAATTTCACGAGAATTCAGAGTACAAGCATAAAAATATTTCCTAAAAATTAATTATTCAACGAAAGCACAAATCAAAACATAACCCTGATCAAAATGTATAAGCAATCTAAATGCAAAATTAAGGATAAGGTTAAAAATTGGATCGCAAGGAGCATTTTTAAAACAACATAAAAATTTCAATTTTTTAAATATAAAAAATAAAATTTTAAATATTTATAAAATTTTATAAGGTGTTTGAAATAGTTTTACTTTAATGAATATTTATGCCCAATTTCATATCTCTGAGGTAAAAATTTCAAAAATTGCTTTGTAATGTCCCCCATCCCCTTAATTTGCTTAATTTTTACGGGTTTTAAAAGAATGAGTAAAGCCTAAGATATAATATAGCGATAGTGTTAATAGTTGATATTTTAATTGGAAGTTCTTTAGTTTAAGAAAAAAATTATTGAGATTAACCCCTTTTCATTTTGTGAATTTCTTTGTTAGATTCAACTTTCTGTGTTAATAGTTGATATATCATTTTGAAGTTATTAAGTTTAAGAAAAAATTTATTGAGATGAACCTGTTCAATTTGTGATTTTCTATATATGCAACACCTTTAAAAAGATTACAAAATGTGAAATAAAATTATTTAGACAACTCTTTTTTGTGATTTTCGATGCCTATCCAGTAAGAAACCAACGAGTGGGGTAAAGGTTTGCAGTACGAACCTTTGCCCCACCGATTGGGGCAAAGGTTCACAAACAGGTCTTTTGGTAAAATTAAAAATTTGGTGACTAAATATTTCGGGAAAAAATTCATTATTTTATAGAAGGTAGAGGGGATACCCAACTACAATACAAGTGACTTTTTGGGGGCGATAGGATCTAACGGAGGCTCGTAAGAAACCCAAAACTCAAAACTGCAAACCTTTGCCCCCACCTACCCTAATGCTTTTATTAACTTCCAGTAGATTATTCTCTCTGTATTTCATCAATAAGGGGAAATGAGTCTCACTGAGTAATAGAAATTAATAACGGAAAGATTCCATTCTGCCTATTAGTCTGACTGCTCATCCAACAATGAACTGATTGCAGGGCGTACGAAGTAGCAGATGCGTCTCTGTTTTTAGATCATTTGAGCACACTCGCACTCGACAGAGGCATCGACGCGAGGCCCTTCAACAACGCGTAACTGAATTCATTAAAAACTTTCACTGTAAAAGTGTTTACGCTGCTTTATAATTCGTTCTCCAATCAGCAGCAAATTAATGGGATTTTCGAAAATTCGATTTACACCTCATCTCCGCACGCCTACATGTTGGATATGAGGGGGGGGGGGGAGCGGCGGGGAAGGCGTGATAACGCCAACTTCGCAGGGGGCTGTGTTTATTGCATTTCTTGGGAAAGGTTAATACTCTGTTTGTCGTCTTAATGAATGTTCTTTCGGCGTTGCTAAGTGCCCCCGTTACAAATAGTGTCGCATTTGGCGTCAATATTGTCAGCCGCGTTCAGAATTTAAACAGGATTCAGTTAAGACAGATTATTTGTTAAATGGAATGAAACGAGCTCTGTCATTTCAATCGTTGCAGGTAGTTATGATTCTTTTTATATTCCATCGAGATTCGAGTTTTTCGAGAAATGTTCATTTTTATTGGGTAAGGATTTCATTGAATTTCGTCAATGACGTTTAATAGAACAATTACCGGAATCGCTGCTTTTAAACTACAGATTTTAGGACCACAAAAAAAATCTAAAATTCTACAAAGAATCATTTTATATTTATTACATTTAGAATAATTATTGCAAATAAAAGATCTCTTTTTGAAGAGGTGTAGAGGGAGAATATATATAAAATTAAAAAGGGAAAACGGGGAGAAAATTCATAAGATAGATCACGGAAAAATTTCCCGAAAATTCTAGTTTTCAAATCTATGAAAATTTTGTTGTAGTCTTTTCAAACGTCTAGAATAGATATTTTTCCTCCGAAAGTTTTTTTTAAAAATCTACTCAATTTAGGGCTTATACTGTAAAAGTGTTTGCGCTGCTTCATTTATTACAATGCAATATAAATTTGGCTTTTAAAACTGGGATTTTAAAATTCCTGCTATTATGAGCAGAGAGTAATACATGGGAGAAAACCATCTGTTTCTTATGACAGAAGTCAGATGATTGAAGTTAAATAGAAAATTTAGCTTTCAGTTATAACCTTATTTCGACATTACAGAAATAATACAAGTTAGCTTCCTAATGCAAAACGGATCCTTGAAAAATTTTCGATCAAGCAATACGCAACCCTGTTCCGCTATTTTAGCACATAAAAGAGATTTAAAGCATATCGTTCCCATATAATCTTGTATCGACAGAGTGAAGAGCGGATGCGAATAGCAATTCCTAAATAAGTATCTCCATAATATATGTTGCTAATAATTAAATTTGAAATGCTTTTCTTACTTAGCTTTAAGAGTTAAAATTTTAATGTGAATAAGAATGAACAAAAGCTAGACTTAAAAGCTTTATTTAGGAACACTATTGATTTTCAAAATGACTATAGACGGGCGTATTTACATCCAGTTTTCAAATATATGGTTTCCTTTTAGAATCTCACTTTAGTAAAGAAACACTAACCCCGTATTCCGGATATCCTACTCCTTCCTTAAAATAGATACCGAAAATAGTACTGTCTGAAAGTTAATAGGGAGTAAAATTACTGCTGAGTACGAACAACTCCTTCTGTTACTTAAAGATGTCCAAATTGAAAACGTTCCGACTCGAAAAACGAATACGCGTCTTTCGTCTTTTCCTTACGAGTTCCTTTGATTCTCGGACACGTGTCTGGAAAGTGTTCAATACTCCAACGCATCTCAACGGTGAGTTTCAATGTTGGCTCTTTCAAAAGACAATTATTTTCTTGCGTTTACGTTACGTTGTGAAGCATATTTACATCTCTGTGGAATGAGATATACATTACGTTGGATGTGATGCATACGCAAGTAAAAGTCTGGAAAGAGGTCAATACTGCAACATATAACGATGAATTCCTATTCTGGGATGATGATATGAAGATATTTCAAAGGATATTGATTTCGTTGTATTTATGTTACATTGTCATACGTATTCACGTACATGTGAAATGAGAAATATATTATAGTATTGAAGTTCTGCATACGTCAGATAAAAAGCAAATTTTTATCCAATGATTTAATTCTCTTACAGCATTTGAGTTGGGTGAAGAGGTTTTGATTGCAACAGAAGGAGTTTATAAACTTTAACATCAACAGTCATTTCCGAGTGAATTTTAGTAAGAAGAAATATTTCAAACCATTGCCATGAATAGCGTTCTCTCATAAACCATAGTTTATTATATCCTAAATTGGAATTTCAATATGAAGTACCCTTAAAAGTTCTCCTATCTTCTAAGTTCATCCAATATAATCTCATTCACGTTTTCAAAAGGAAACAATCATTTTGCGGATTACAAGGTACCCCTTTTCACAACTGTCTTCACTCGTATTCTATAGGGATGATTCAAAAATTGAATATATGTAGCCCAACAAATTACATGATATCAGTCCATTTGTTTTATTTCGAGAGTAAACGTCATGGTCCGACATAGGCTATTTTTACCATGATTTTATTTACTCGCTTTCTTACTTGTGTGTGTGTTTGTCCAGTACAAATCTTGCAATCGATTTTTAACTAACTTCTCGACTAGCTAGAAACACGATGACAATGCATTATTTTAATACTTTTAGCCATCTTTAAGCAGGATTGAATCCATTTTCAGTTAATTTTGTTTTGTAGACAGGTGCAGCCATCTATCGACCGGGACGGGAACGAAAAGTTAAACGCAAGTTAACTTCCAATTAACTTTATTTTCTTTCAAGTTGATAGGATAATTCATCCAAAAAAATTTTAAAAAGTTTTTATTAATACATAGAATTGTCAAGATTATATGATTCAACAGAAAATTTAAAAACATGGTATATAAAAAGTTCTTTTTATCTTGTAATTATTTATAAATTTAATTAAGGGATTTCTTATTGGATCCAAAATTAAAGTTCTCTAAAATTCTCTATTATATAAGCGTATTTCGTAATTACTTCAGTTCCTCCAAATCTGTCGGTAAATTCGATTAGCATTGCTCTGCTACCGTGTAAACAGGCCTCGTCGCTAAACGATACAACCCGAACAGTTGGCCGAATTTGGAAAAGTAGAATTTTCGGGTTGAGAGAAGGTGGTTCGTCGTATCATGATATTTTTGCACGGGTTGGGCGACACGTTAGCACTTTTAGACAATGGACGCAAGAAGGTTCTAAGCATTGTCGCGAGGGATCCGGAACACATGACTACTTCAGGAGAGAAAAACAGGCACGTGCTTCGTCTGACAGGAAGGAATAATACAATGACATCCACGACGTTACACAACAATGAGGGAAGGTGACAATGCAGACGATATCGGCCAGCACTGTTCACCAACGACTGCTGCAACGAGGACTCGCAGCGTGGCATCGTTGCTGAGTTTTCCTTTAACCCCATACCATAGATGTCATAGGCTTCAACGGTGCCAAGAGCGAAAACACTGTGTTTTGAGGGGCACCAGAGATACCCCATTGCGTCGTGTGCAAAATTGGGAGATGAACTCCAATGGTAAGATAGACCAATTGATGCAACTTTACAAATAAAACAAAAACACTTATTTATATTATTTTACAGTGATTATAACATAATCACTGTAAAATTCTAGGCTATATATATGTGTGTAAGGTTTACATAAGATTCGATTCACAATAATCTAACTTTTAAGTGAACAAAGTTAAAGAAGCCGCTTAAGATATGCTAATTGCGGCATACGCGGTTGGTATAAATAACATGCAGCTATATTTAGGGGAAGGAGCTAAGAAGCGAAATGAAGTCAGAGGAAGTGAAAGGAGGAGTAGAGCTGACGAAACGAAGTATCAAGCTGGAGCTAGGCTTAGAGTCTGGTTTAAAAATAGTTCAGTTTTGCTTATGCAAAACTCAACTATTCCTCCGTGTAGAACTATTCAGCGTATGCCTCTAGCGGCTGCTCGCTGGAGGCATAACTAGGTTACTTCAAACCTACGCGATTTCTTGTTAGGCCCAAAGTTTACGTGGCAGCACTGCTGGTCGACTTTCAAAGTATCTGTGAGTATTGCAAAGTGTATTTTTCTTGAATGAGTAGTTATACAAGTGAATATATTGAATTGTATTTACCTTGCATGAATGCGATATATATCTCGTACTAGTAGTACGTATGCTTTATGTTCAAAAGCAAATTGACATATGCAAGTATTTAAATAAACATTGTTGTTATGTAAGAACTGTGTTTGAATGAAATTATTTAGAGTGCCACTTCAAGATATACATACCCAAAGTTAGGGTAGAAGTTGCAAAATCTCTATATATGTATGTATAAAAAAGAGACCATGTTCAATCTGCTCCCTGTGGGAGAAATATTAGGGGTCGAGCGAAATAAAATCTATTACAGATTACATTTATTCCAGTTATTCTTGTCGAGCAGTATTTTTAAGGGGAGATTGGACCAACCTGGGGACCATTGAGGTTGCAATAGCTATCATCGTCATGTCGTTGATTAACGTGAAGGTCTTTTGACGTGGCCGCAGCTCGGTGAGGTCATCACACCGCTACTCGGTTCTACCTTCCTCTCCTCTCGTCGATCCCATCTCTCCCTCTTCTCTCCTCGAAAAAAAAATTGGTTTTCCCCTTCTTTCATTGGCACCTCCCCCAGGTCAGTCTCTACTTTCTTTTCTTGCTTCTGATTCGTGGCAGGTTGATACGACATCTTCCCACGATTGACCTACGTGGTATTTTATTTTCGGGAAATTGGAGGGCCTTTGTATCTTCGTGGAATTTGCTGGGGTGCATCCCTCCTCCATTCCTAAGAAATTTTGGGGTGTGTTGTTTACCAGAACTCTGTGCAGGTGTGGACGACAATAGGCAATATGGCCGCGTTAAGACCTTGAAAAGTCATTGACGGAAAAGATGGCGATAAAATATTCTGTTGGAAGGAACTGAAATGTCCCAATCGGGAATCCTTCCCAGAACACAGGAAGGCTGTAGAATCCCGTTTTATGACTAGTCTACACTCAGTCTCGAGTACCATGACGGCCGGATCCTTGTTCTCTGTTTAGTGGAAAACAGCATCTGGATGCATTATAGAGAGTCATATTGGTTATATTCCAAGGGTTTATGATGCTATTTGATTTCATCCAGGCTTTCGTCGCAGGTACTATGAAGAGTTAGTAGTATATCAGAGAGGTCTTGAATGAGCCTCTCTTATGGACACTCTTTGTATCTGTTAACCTGTTAGTGCCCGTCCCTCAGTCACTCGGACTCATATTTGTATGTGCACGTGATATTTTATTCACTTGCATTTACCATGATAAACATCCCGTCTGCCAAATTTCCAGTTAATCAAGCAACTCTTTCTTGCTGTTGCAATCTCCGTGAACAGCAGTGGATTGCGACAGAAGTTTTAGTGCTAAGAAGGAACCAATACCTTTACTTTTGATTAAGTTTTTCCTTATGAAAGGAAAATTTTAATGAAACAGAATAAGGCCACTTCAGCAGCATAACCCTTAATTCTTCAATTTTAATGTGGAAATACTCAAATATGTAGAATTATAGTTTTTTACAAGTGTTTGATATTTAGGGTAAAATAAACACTTATATTTTTAAACACTTATATTTATAAACACTTATATTTTCCGGGATCCTTTAAAGTGAATACGGAACATCATATTTTCTATAATATAGCCTTATCCAGTGTTTTCAAGAAATTTGCTGAATATCCCTCGAATGAACTGTTTGTACTGACGAAACATGGGAAGATCTGTGGGCGTGCAAGACAACGAGTGGGTCGCGCAAATGAAATTTTCTAAAGTTACTTAATTTGTGTCTGATTAAAGTATTAATTAACATACATCTTCAAAAGTTTCAAACCAGAAGTTTCATTAACTAGAGAGAATCAAGATTGAATAGACAGAATAAAACATTATTTAGATGAATGAACCTGAATGTGTGAACAGGTGTTGAATTTTATAGTCACTTTGGAAAGGATTACAGATATCTTAATATATCGTACCTTCGATTAATTTCTATTCTTTCCAGAGGCAGTGAGAAATGAATTAAGTAAGTCACTTAAAAAGAATTTCTTTTTCTAGGAAGTGATTCAAAAATTTCCTTCAACTTCTCGAGTCTTTCCCAAAGATAATTGGGGGCATGTGATGACTAACATGACAAAACAACTAAAGTATCGATAACATCGCCTTATGCCATCGCAATCTTACGAAAGATTCACAATAATGCAGGTTTCCGCTCATCAAAAGAAGTCAGAAGAGGATTTTCGCTTCATGGAACAGGCGAATGGTAAAAGTACCGTTCTCTCTTTGTTCTCAAAGAAAATGTGTACGTTTGAGACCTGTCTGCTCCTGATGCATTAAGACGTTAACAAATGACAATCTTCCTCTCTCTCCCACCCTCCAATCCCTTCAGTCATCACCCTCTCAAGTTCCGAGAGAAGCCAAATTCACCGTCATTGTTTGATAAAACTTAAAGAATTCTACCAAATGCCGTTTTCAAGCCGGTGAATTATTTGATGCAACACGTGTTGCGGAGGAGTGCTGCTTTACGACGTGTAAAACACAATGAGACACTTAGTGAAGAGCAATAAATTGAACTCTTAGTATTTACCATGTTTTTATTAACTCGCTATCTTGTTTGTTTGTTTGCGTGTGTGTCTGTCCAGTACAAATCTTGCAATCGATTTTTAACTAACTTCCCGACTAGCTAGACATTTGAAACTTTTAGAATAGCTCAGAACACGATGGCAATGCATTATTTTAATACTTTTAGCCCTCTTTAAGCCTGATTGAATTAATTTTCAGTTAATTTTGTATTGTAGAATGGTGAAGCCATCTATCGGCCGGGACGAGAACGAAAAGTTAAACTCAAGTTAACTTCCAATTCTCGAGCTAAACTTTTGATTACGCATTTGATACCTCTTTATTACGCATTTGATCATTTTCTTTCAAGTTGATGGGATAATTCATCAAAAAAATTTAAAACGGTATTTATTAATACATAGAATTGTCAAGTTTATATGATTCAACAGAAAATTTAAAAACATGGTATACAAAAAGTTCTTTTTGCCTTGCAATTATTTTAGAAACATGACATATTTATGCCCAATGGAGCCGAATAATATATCGGAATCTTTAGGTTTATTGGGCTTTGTAGTCCCGTCAAAAGGGTGGATAACGTTTTCTCAGTTATCTAAATATCTGAATTGACAATTGTTGAAGATCTTGTATTCTATAAAATTTTCATAGTTTATATTTTAAAAAAAAATTGAATTGACATGCCGTAGGGAGTAAAAGCTCACGCCAGACTAAGTTTAAATAACCGAAATCAAATGATCGCTCTCTTGAGTTGAATTTTAATTTTCTCAGTTTACTAAGAAATATTCATTTGATCATTTACTTCGTCCTTGTTTAAAAAATATTCTAGGATGAGTTGACTAGCGGTACACTTAAATCTAAGGATTTACAAAAAGAAGTTGTAACCAGTTGTAGAGATTTAAATTATTTTTCTGATTTTCAATTTTATTAAAAAAGTTACAGTAATACTTTTGGTCAAAATTAATTTATACAAGGTATATATTTTGTAAAGCAACAAAAACTACTTGGAAAATGTTAAAAATTTTTTAGAACGTCGGAAAGTTGAAACTGAAATCTAACTATGGAAGCGATCCCAAATATACGGCTCTCTTAATCCAGCAAATTTCTCCGTTTAAATCGTCGACAAAATTAGACTCTTGGATTTTTTTCATTTAATAAGTAAGTACAAGATCTTCGAAATTCCGATTCGCAAATTAGTTTTGCAAGAAACTTTGATATTTGCTGCATCAAAGAAACCCTCACTGACACCGAAAATTATTTTATACGAAGTTCTAAGCATTTCAGTCCCCCCACCCCCCCCCCCCCCAAAAAAAAAAAAAATTCATTGAACCAGTGATTTCGGGATATTGCTGTTCGTTACTTAGAAGTACCAATGAAAACTCATAGGCAAAATAATATATATATATATATATATATAAACCTTAAATTTTATTTAATCAAGTGAATAACTTAGCTGTTATTTTAGTAATTATGGTAACTGACTAATAAAAAAAAGGAATACGAAAGATTTTCTTTATCGTAAAAATAGGAAATTAAAAATGTTTTAAGTGTTCCCTATGTTTTACAGAAAAAAGCGTTTCAAATAGAATTTTTTGGGATAATTTTATTCCCATGTATTGTGCAATACTTCTGGATTTGATAGTGTTCTGATTTTATGCTTAAAACATTAATCCATATACATTGCAAGCCTCTGAATGGCAACAGTGTGGAAGATAAATAGATAACTACCGTGTATTATGCTTAGGAACTTATTGGGTTACAATATTGAGTTTCAGTGTTTCTTCAATAGTTAAATACGTGATATCTTTAGTTTGAGAAGTGCAGGTATTATTTCATCATCGGATACCACAAAGTTCTTTTATATTTGGCAGTCTAAATTATTTTGAAAAATGATATCTATTTAAAACACCACCGTTATTTTCTTTTTTCCTCCAATTTAAAATTTATCTAATATATAAAAATGAATGTTTGTATCTCTGTAATTGTATAGAAATCCACAGTTTAGGAGCAACGATCGTGAAATTTTACATACAGGCGTCTTTAAAAACAGCCGAGGGTCTGAAGAACTTCAAAAATCGAAATTAATTACCGTTGATTTTTAATTAATAAAAAACCAAGAATTTTGAAACTAAATGTAAGCTGTTACACTTTGTGGAATCACCCCTCTGAATATGGCGTCCGCGTTAGGGTTAGCTGGCAAACAGCGAGCGAAAAGATAAAAATAAATAAAATCAAAAAGTTTCAAGTTATATATTAAACCAGAATAATAAATGAAAATAATAATCTTTCAAGTCAGATTTTATACTCTAAAATAAATCGGATCCAACGGCATATTGACACTACCACACGCGATGGAAAATTCGAATCAACCACGCTAAGTGTCACGAGATCTTTTTTAATCGCTACTACAACCCCCCTCGCTTATGTCTTTGTGTCTATTGAAGCGTTGAAGACTAAGCTTCTATCCTGCTAACTTATTTCTGACTTAAAACTCCTCTCACTCCATAAATACATGTATATTCACCAACCCATAGCAACTTTCCAGTAAACTTAGTCAAATATTTTCCTCTTTACGCAACAAAGTAGCATGTCATTGTGGCGCATTCAGTAAAAGCGTTCATTTACTACGCTACACGCCGCGGGTTCAAATACGGATCGTTCACATTTTGCTAAACCTGTATTTTCAGCTTTTTTATAGAGGCTTTTTTATTTCAGCTTTTATTTTATTATTTTTTAAATTATTATTATTATTATTATTATTTATTTATTATTTTTTTAATTATTTTTATTTTATTTTATTATTTTTAAAATTATTATTTTTATTTTATTTTATTTTTCATATTATTAATGTGTATAACATTTCGTATACTTTTTTTTCTATGTTATTTATACTGTGTTTAGTTTTTTAATGGATTTTGGTAGGTTTATTATAAATTTATATATTTTATGTTTTACTTTTCAGGATTTTTTGTCCAATGATAAAGGCTAAATCTTTTCTATGTTATTTATACTGTATTTAGTTTTTAAATTGATTTTGGTTAACAAACATTCGACAATTTGACATTTTTACTTTTCAGCTTTACTTTTCAAAATTCTTTACTTTCCTAAAGACAATTGGACATTTTTCCTTTTCAGCTTTTAGTGGTTTATTATAAATGTATATATTTTATGCTTTACTTTTCAGGGTTTTTTTGCTCCAATGATGAAACGCTAAATCTAGCTGAATTCTGAAGAAATTATTGTAAATTTATGGTTTTTTATGTTGGGTTTTCTTTTTATTCATGCGTATAACATTTGACATGCTTTTTATTCTATGTTATTTATACTGTACTTAGTTTTTAAATTGATTTTGGTTAACAAACATTCTTAAAATCCCGGGCAACGCCGGATAAATTATCACCTGTGTAGGTTGATAATTTATAAATTTTAAAACTGTTACCACATGTATATTTACAGATCCACAAGAACTTTCCAATATTTTTAATTAATAAATAACCAACAACTTTTTCTCGATTCACAGGTGTTCAGTAGATGGCGCCACTATTTTAAACTTTTAGTATTCTAACCATAAGACAAAAAAATATATTTTTTTAAAAATCGTAAGGGATATTTTTATAGACAAAATAATGCAGAAGAAAATATTGAAATTAAATCTAATAGGACATACTAAAGAATATAGTACAGTTTGAGGAACATATCTTTTACTGTATTTTAATATTTTTTGGATAATGTCCAATCGTTTGCCGCATTAGCAAGAAAAAAAAAATATTTTTTTTTGTCTATTTCGTTGTTACGTGACGATAAATTTATTTAAAGTACCAGATAAAGATCACATGATCAGCGTTTAATAAATTAAATTGTAAAGATTAATCTTTAAAAATTCACCAAAAATTTGAAAATGGAGGTAAAGATTCGAAAAGAATTTCATTTTAAAGGAATTTTTATGATCTTTTTCGTGATATAAATTTTACAACCGTCAAATTATTATTTTAAATGCAAACTTGAAAAAAGTTACAAAAACAGATTAAAAATTTAATTTTAAAAAATCTAAGAAATTTTTTTCAAAAATCTTTATTAGTGCACCCCTACATTATAAGAAGAATCGCCATGCAAAATTTCAGTCCTTTAGGTTCAGCGGTTTGGTCTGTACTTTGTATGTCAGTCAGTCAATCAGTCAGTTAGTCAGTTACGGAACTGTTTTATATATATAGATTTTTATTACTATTTTTATATCGTAACGTTTACTTCATGCGCACACATTATTTTCCTATGCTTATTTTTATTATCTTTATAATAAGCGTAATTTTTATGATTTTAAACAACAATCGTTTTTAACTGGCATTCAATTGGCTGTTAAAACTTTATATTTAAACCCTATTTAAAAGAAGTAGGGTGTAAATTGTAGGGTGGAAAGTTGGTAAAATCAAAATTTTGTGCAATGTATTTAATTTCTCGATTAAAAGTAGTTTTTTTCTAAAAATTAATTTATTTCGCTTGAAAAGCTAAATATTTTATGCACGCGGTTTATATTATTATTACTATCTTTATATCGTAACGTTAACTTCATGCGCGAGCATTATTTTTTTATGCTTTTTTTATTATTATCTTTATAATAGCTTTATTTTCATATGGTTTTAAACAACTATCGTTTTTATTCATATTATGTTGGTTTTTTATTAATTAAAAATTAAGGGTAATTAATTTCGATTCCGGAAGTTCTTATCTTTATTTTCATATGCTTTTTCATTTACGAATTATTCAAATGTTGGTTAAAAAATTTTTGCGTAATTTATATATTTGTGTGTGTTTAATTATTGAAATTAATAAATTTATATTTCTGGAGAGGATGTTTCAGTTTTTAGTGGTACTATGATGAAAGGCTGAATATACCAAAATTCTGAGGAGTTTATTATGGAGAGAAAAGGAATTTAATATGTAGAGGATGTTTATAGGGGTTAAATGTGGAGAGGAGTTGAATGCTTTGCAGCCCTCAATCAAACACTTCATTTTTTAAGAGGCAACGCTGCAGTCATATCATTGTTCTATTGGAAATTTTTGCTGAACCTGTAATTGCAGCTTCTTTTTTTTACCACCCCAATGATGAAAGGCTGATTCTAGCTGAATTCTGAGGAGTTTATTATAAATTTATATATTTATAGATTTCACAAGGATTTTTTCTGTTATTTATACTGTGCTTAGTTTTAAATTAATTTTGGTTAACAAACATTAGAGAATTTGACATTTTTACTTTTCAGATTTTAGTATTACAATGATGAAAGGCTGAAAATCTGAGACGTGTATAACATTTCACATATATTTTTTATGTTATTTATACTGTGTTAATTTTTAAATTGATTTTGGTTAACAACAAACATTCTTAAAATCCCGGGCATCGCCGGGTACTTCAGCTAGTATATTATATTATTAACATTTTCCGAACAGTCCATATGGCTGTAGTATGATAGTCCTATTGAAGAATTGTGTATTTGTTTATAGCAAGTGTTGTCGCATTTTAACATTTCAAGGGGGGCCATCGAAATACCACTTAAATATAGACTTCTGGGACGTATACAAATCATGATGGCGACGTTATCGGTGAGCAGAGGCACACAATACGGTGAATGGCGAGTTTCAGTAATTACGCGGATTTATACTTAAATTTTTAGGCTTGATACTTAAATTTAATATAACTTATTTTAATACTTAAATTTTGTATCCATTTTAAAAATTAATATATAATATATATATGTAATATATTATATATATATATATATATATATATGTACATGTATATATATATGTACATGTATATATACATGTGTATATATAACTTTTCAGTGATATGGGAATGAATTTGCTTGCATATAAAGTTGAAACACATGGTTCTGCAGAAAATTTCTTTAAATTGAAAACTCGATTATTTAGGAGCTCGTAGTATGCATTTTGTTTGGAAATACACATAAAAACAATGCGTTTTTTAAACGGAATTTTTTTCATGGATTCGATTTTACAATATGAAGAAAAAAAGCCTGTTTTGATCAGATATGGCTAAAACGGTGCCATTTAAAAAATCTAATTTTGAATGCAATTTTGACAAAATATCCGTATTTGAAGAAAATTCCTAGAACATATATTTAAAACAAAGATGCTGCTTTTATGGTCACATTTACAGATTAGAATTTTCAGCTTTGAAAGCGCACTGAGGATTCATGCTTTTGGTTCTTAAATTACTAAATCATAAAACACACTAGCATAATTACGCAACAAGATTTCTCTGTTTGACGGTAAAATTGAACGAATCTACTTCATTGGGAATAAAGTGGCAACACTGAGCTCTGGGAATACCCCTAAAAACATTTACAATCGTGTCACAATGTCGTGTTCAAAGTGAAAGTATTAAAATATTTAAGAAGTTTTTTAAAAATATCAGATTCGATACCCAATAAAACCTAGTCAATAAGCATATTTAAGCACATTTATTTTATATTTTTTCACGCATTCATTATATGCATTCTTGAATTAGAAACATTATCTTCTTTATGAAGGATAATTTGCTTTCTTGTTGTAACATAATTATTATCACAAGAATAAAAAGAATGTGATTAGCTGAATAAAATGTTAACTGAAGATGTTGGATCTGTATGTAAACAAATTCGTAGTTGTACTGGATTATTCCGCCTGGAACCATCTGGTCTATTTTTTTTCGTTATCCTCCTTTATTCCCTGGAACCAATCTACCGTGTAGAAACAGCTTTGGAGGAATATTTATTCATATCATGGTCAGCCGCCTACATTTCGCTTTTAGCGTTTAACAGAAAATTCTAAAGGATTGGATTTTCAAGAGCAAAAACTAGAGAACAATTTTTCTTCTCGATAAAAATTTAAAGATTTTAAATTTAATGAAACTTAAAAATTTAAAGATATAGAAGAGAATGACTTTATCTTATTTTAAAACCTTTCTATTTTTATTTTGTATTTTAAGCATAACTAACATTAGTTGCATAAAATATGATCTTCTGAAGCATGCAGTAAATTTTATCTAAGACGTGATTACACTGGTTTATTTCTACATTTTCTTTACACTTGTAGGCCAAACACTTTTTATCTTTGCGGTGAGATATTTTTTCTGTTGAAGAACATAGAGAGAAGGGTTAAAATAGGTTCAACTATTTCCTCCATTTCAAACTTTCTACGCTATTAATGTGTATTCTTACTGTTTTGCGAGCAAGAATTGGCCACATTCTCAGTTCTCGAATCCAACCGTAGTTCAGGGAATAAAAACATCGTTTTATAAGTAGATTGTTTCAGAATTTTCTCCAAATATTCCCTTCTTTTGCTGTCAGAATAAAACCTTTAGACGAACAGAATTGATATGTAAAGGAAACTCAACTTTTCACAGGCCACTCTATCATTAGGAAAGGAAAATATATCGAACATTAAAGAAAAGTTTATATTGAAGATTAAATAAACATTAATCCAATTTTCAATTCAATAAAATAATTGATGGCTAATTATAGCCATTGCTAATAAATCAAAAATTATTTATGATTTCTATCAATAGCCTTCCTAATTAATTGTAAATGTGATTTCTTGAATTTGAAGATATAAAGGATTCTGCAATAAATCTCCGGAGAGCTTCGCATAAAGATAAGGAATAGAAACAAAGATTGTCTTTTTAATCGTTTCGTTCGATAGCAGTTCAGTTATTGTAAAACAAAAAAATCTCAAATTAAAAATAAAGTCGTTGCATATATAATAGCTAAGTACATTTGTTAAAATGTTGATATTACTCTTCACTCTACAACGGAAAGAAACGGGAAAAAATGACAGACAGACATATGGTTATAAAAGAAATACGTAAAAATTTGCGAGCTTCATAGTATTATTACAACGTTTCACATCAAAATACAGGGTGTTTAAAAAAGAATCATGCAATTTTAAAAAATCATAACTATTGATCTTTTAATCCATTTTGTTCGAATAATGTATAGGCAGAAAGAAGGAAATCTCGAGTTTCACGCAGTTGCCAAAAAGTAGCGCTAACACTCTTCCTTCGCCCGCCACTTCAAATTTTGTGAAGATGGCGACTGCACAACAGAAATCATTTCGTGTTCTACGCTTTGTGAAGTATGAGTCCGTAACAACCGTTCAGCGTGATTTTGGTCGACAAAACCTTGGTAGATTGAAGTTCCTACCTCTCAGCATTAGGCGATAGTATAAACAATTCCAAGACACGGGTTGTCTGTGTACGCATAACAGCCGTGGCAGCAGTGTATGTAGGCATGCTCCCAAAAAGTTTGGGACTAATTTGGTAACCGTGTAGACATATGTCGTGCATCCAAAGGTGGGTATATTGAGTACCTTTAATTTGGTTTGCAAAAAAACTTTATGATTAGCCATGTAATATAAAATTAATTTTAATTTTCAATGTTCAATATTTTTCATAATATACTCATTTTAAATCAGGTGATTCTTTTTGAAACACCCTGTATAATATTAAAATAAATCAGTTTTCTGTTCTATTCTGGTGCAGAACACAGCGTCAACGAATTTAAATTCTTTATATAAGAGCTTAAATATTACAAATCCACAGTTTTCTTCATATTTTTATACTGTTAGTAATAACAATAATAAAGAGACTACATACGCTTCCAAATATATTAACCTCCATCGTACCCGCATCCTTGGTTTTTCCCGGGAGGTTTGTTTATTTTCAACTAAGGCTGCTAGCACGAGAGCGTTTATTATACACCCTGTCAGACTTCATTGTAAAATTTACCGGTCTCCTTTACTATTGTCTAGGGAACAATATAAAGTGTGCTCATCATTAATAGGAAAACTGCATCCGTTTCTTTGAGTCATTGGAGGAAAGAAAGAGACAATCCCCAAAATGAATAGGATTCATTCAGAAATACAACACATCAGATATCACATTTCTAGCTCAATTAATTTATCAGTTGTAGCGCTGACTTTCGGCCGAATGGCTGGATCAAAGTGGTGAGTTTTGATTTAAGATACAAATTTCCCATTTTAAAAAGGATAGTCATTTTTTCTCTTTTATCTATATATATAAAACAGTTCCGTAACTGACTGACTGCCTGACTAACTGACAGATAACGCACAGACCCAACCGCAGGACCTAAAGTGCTGAAATTTTGCATGGTGTAGGGGTGCAATAAGAAAGATTTCTGAAAAAGTCTTCTTAGTTTTTTAAAATTAAATTTTTAAGCTATTTTGTAACATTCTTTAAAGTTTGCATTTAAAATAATAATCTGAGTGTTATAGAATTTATATCACGAGAAAGATTATAAAAATTCCTTTAAAATGAAATCTTTTTCGAATCTTTACCTCCATTTTCTGATTTTGGGTAAATTTTTAAAGATTCATTTTTAGAATTTAATTTATTAAATACTGATGACGTGGTTTTATTTCTTTTTGTGTTACTTCAAATTAATTTTGCGTCACGTGCATAACAACGAAATAAATTGACAAAAAAATATTAAAATACGGTAAAAGATAAAATTTAAGCACTAGACTCATTGAGATGGAAGGTTTTTAAGAATTTAATTCGAATATTTTCTTCTACATTATTGTCTAGAAAAATATCCGTTACGATTTTTATATATATATTTTTTGGCTTTTTTTGGCATTAATTGCATACATTGCATGTATTTAAATTGAATGTACTCCTTAGCAAAGAACGAGTATTCAGCTATTCTTATTATATTCGTAGTAATATTCTTTTCCCCAAAGTTTAGGATGTCCAGGTGAATAAATGAATGAATCTGTACAAAATTTGAATCAAAAAGTCTTTTACTTTCATGTTTCATTTGTCTATAGAGACAAACGCTTATAATGTCCTCTGGTCTGAAGAAGAACTATTCCTATTAGTCTGACAACTAGCCATTTATCTGTCTACTATGTCCGTTTAGATGGGGATTTTTAGAGATTTATTTTTTCCCACAACTTTTAGGAAAGAAATACATTAATGAGTCGCCAAAAGTATTAATTTATTTAACATGATTTATGAATTCCACTCAAGGAATTTCAAGTCCCGGATATAATTTTTTAGTGAAATTGACCAAGGTATTTCAAAAGCTTTTATATTCTGAAATATAATTTCCATGTGAGTGAAAAAAGCAAAGCAGGATAGGAGGGCAAGCAAAAGGGATATTTAATCTTGAAAGGGGGTTAGATATAGAGGCAGTGGCGAAATTGCTGTGGAAGTTGTCGACTATTAAGCAGTACCGGCCTTCTCTATGAAGGGGCATGGGTGCAAGAAACCACTTGGGGCCCTAAATTTTTTGTAAAGTAAAAAAAAATTCAAACATGAACATACATTACTAATGCATGATTATTTAAGACGTGATTTTGTTTTTGCTAAAACATTAATTACTTCAGAAAAATTACAATTTTTTGCAATTTCTTTTTCGATGCTTAATATAGCAAGTGCATTTAAGCGTTCTGCACACATGCTTGACCAAAGATAATTATTTATTAACTTTAATTTGCTGAAAGAGCTCTCAGCACTTTCTATAACGTAAGAAAAGTTTTAACACAGTTAATACATTTATAAACAACTCATTATAATTATTATTTAGTATGTATTGCAATATGTCTTGTGCGTTATTTACACCCTTTCATTCAAAATCCATTCATGTGCAAGAGTACATTATTTTAGTTCTCGATCATGTTGGGCCCCCCCAATCGCGGGGCCCCGGTGCATAGCATCTGCCGCACCCCCCATATGGCCGGCTCTGCTATTAAGGAAATAAAAGTCGATTTCAAGAACCAAACATGACGTTAACGATACTGCTTTAATACAAGTTATCAGACATTTCGTACAGGATTTTATGCAATTCAGTTTCATTCAAGATGACAACTTTAAAAAAAATTTGATTAACAATTTTCAAATAATCCTTTAAAGGGGATTACAACGATTTGTTATTTACGGTAAATATGGGAGAAAAACTTGCTTACTGGAGAGGAATATGCGGTTTAAAAAAGAGTGCATACGAATTTAAGTAAAATTTTGTAATTTTTTCTATTTCAGTATTTTATATAAACAAATACCCCAGGGAAGGGACAAGAGGTGGTTTAGGGTCGACCATGCTCCGAGTTTGGCATTTGTACGGAAAAACTAAAATCGAACCTTGAGAAAATTCGATCACAGGTGAGCTTTCAATCAGCAATGTAAAATAATTCTTTTAGGGCTCCGCAATCTACTGATATATAAAAATTACTAAAGTTAAAAAAATAGAGCTCACTGTGTTTTCAACTACTTTATTTTACAGACTTCAATGGGACATTAGACTCCCCGCATATGGCATACTGCTGAGTAAAAAAAAAAAAAAAAAGTGCATTTATAAGATATCCACGAAGAACGATTTTCATGTGCTAAATTATGTTGAAATTAATAAATGCAATATTTTAACTTATTTATATAACTTATATCGCATTTTTTCACTTTAAAAAATGTCATAGATTTCATACGTTTCAAACGTTTTGTGCGACTTTTCAAGAATCATATTCGTTTCAAATTGAGGTTTTATGCAATATATGTAGCATTATATAAATATTTACAAATATAACTGTTATACAGATATAATTTTTTACAGATATAAATTTTTGTACAGATATAATTTTGTATACAGATATAATTTTGTAAAATATATATACAGTGGTACCTCGACTTACGAGTTTAATTCGTTCCATGACGGATCTCGTAACTCTAAATACTCGTATCTCGAATTAATTTTCCTCATTGAAATGAATGGAAACGCCATTAATTCGTTCCGGGCTCCCCCAAAACACCGAAAATTTTTGTTACATATTTTAAATAAGAAAAATGTGCTTATAAACGACGAACATTGTATAAAAACGCAATACAATAGAATGTACTGCAAAAAAAATTGTTTTATTAAGTGTAATGTACAACATTTACCTTGGAGAGCAGACTAGAAGATGCTGATGGAAGAGGAGGAGAAAGGCTGAACTGAAAAATTAAATCTTATTCGTTGATTTTTAACCTATTCGCCCCGCTTTCCTCACTTTCGCTTTTATTAGCAGCTACTCTCTTAAAGTGATATAGTGAGACACGGAAGCTGGGCGATTGTTGCATCGTTCACTGAGGCTGTAATGTCCAGATTCCTCTTTCTGAGAATCCGAAGAACGTTTTCTCAGAATCCGTAAAAGGGGGGGAGCTTGTGATCCTAGGACCAAGGTCATCTCTTAGACCCCCATGGGGAGTTCCAGTGTGGAGGAGAATATTGAAGCTATCTCTCTACGAGAGAGGTTGGGCGCTGTTCGGTTTCAGAGGGCGACTCAAGTTTGGGCAGAGCAAGCGTGGTAATTGTTCAGTGCTAATCTATCGGTTTAAGACTGGATAGTAGTCTCAGAATAATATGTATACAATTGTATAATAATTGTACATAAAGGTTGTAAATATTATATGCTTATTGTGCTCTCATTTGATGAGCACGTAACATGACATTCGCTGCCCAAACTAGCTGTGGAATATCTGAAGCTTGCTCCTAACCCGAATTTTAGCTCTTAACTCGAAGCAAAAAAATCTACCGAGAGAATGCTTGTATCTCGAAAAACTCGTAAGCCGAGACACTCGTAAGTCGAGGTACCACTATATAGGTATTTTGAATAGAAAACATATCATACATGGATATACCAAAATATTTTTTTTTTGTATGAATAGAATAAGCACTTAGAATAAATGCCGGTTTTCATTGTAGATCGTTTAGTATAAATTAAGACTCCAGCATAGCACAATAAAGAAATTCCCGTAGAATGGTTTAAATTAAGTTAATTGCATACTTTCACATATTAAAATGTTAATAACTAAATATATTTTCAATTTTTTTCATCATGTACATTTTAATTAACAAAACTATGTTTCAAAAGGATGTTTTGGAAAATGAAAAAGAAAGTCAAAATTTCACTGCCCCCTTTTCAATGTTGTGCAGTCTGAGTGCTATAAGTTGCATTATATACTTTACAAGTACTACATTGCCTCTCAAATTATCTCTATAGGTATTAGCCAACATTGTATATACTGCGATTACAAACTAATAAATGATGCTGTGCAACAAAAAAATGCATTCTTTTGTGTGTTAATATGGTGAACAGAATTAAAAATTCTTGAGGAGTAAGAGAGATTCAGGGCACTCCTAACACAAAACCCTGCAGAAGTAGTGGATTGGAAATTTTACTCATCAGGGATCTGCTGGAAAATGGAACAAGTCGGGATTTTATGAATCTTTGTGTGTCCAGGAGTAATGAATTTTATAGACAAATTAGCTGAATACCCTCCTTCGCTACGGAGTACATTGAAATTAAATACAACGGTCAATGTATGCAACTAATGCCAATATATATATATATACAGTCGACCTCCATATATCGAACTTCCCTATATCGAAATTTTCTATATATCGAACTCTTATCATATCTCCATGTTCATTACATAGAAAAATTGTTTCTATATATCGAAAAAATCTCTATATATCGAAATTTTTTTCAAGACAAATTGGGAGATTTTATTCCACTTTAGAATAAAATCTCCCAATTTTTGGCATTTGAAACAATACGTCATGGACTTCAATTCGCGGATAATGTCCCTGAGGAAGTTTTTAGTGGACTGAATAAATACGAACATTTCTTTGAACTTTCCGCAAAACTAACTGTTCAAGTAATCAATAAATCTTTCATATTAATTCATTTTTTAGTTATTAACTTTCATTTAATGGGATTCGCATAAAAATTAGAAATGGAGTTTCGTTAACGAAAATTATCTTTAATTTTTTTTAGGAGAATTATGATAAGACTAAGCTCAATTCTATATATCGAAATTTCTATATATCGAATTTTTTTCACGCATTTTGCTACTTCGATATATGGAGGTTCGACTTATATATATATATATATATATAAATCGTAGCGAATATTTTTATAGACAAAATAATGTAGAAAAAAATATTGAAATTAAGTACAACGGTCAATATATGCAATTAATTTGTATGTTTAATATCCATAAAGCATACTCATTTGAATTAAATTCTTAAAAATCTTCTATCGCAATTAATCTAGTGATTAAATTTTATCTCTTACCATATTTTAATAGTTTTTGTCAATTTATGTCATTGTTATGCACGTGACGCAAAATTAATTTAAAGTATCACAAAAAGAAAAAATTCACGTGATCAGCATTTAAGAAATTAAATTCTAAAAATTAATCTTTAAAAATTTACCAAATATCAGAAAATGGAGGTAAAGATTCGAGAAAGATTTCTTTTTAAAGGAATTTTTATGATCTTTCTCGTGATACAAATTTTATAACCCTCAGATTATTATTTTAAATGCAAACTTTAAAGAATGTTACAAAAACAGATTAAAAATTTTATTTAAAAAAATCGAAGAAGATATTTTCAAAAATCTTTCTTAGTGCACCCCTAAACTATAAGAAGAATCGCCATGCAAAATTTCAGCCCTTTAGGTCCATGGGTTTAGTCTGCGCGTTATCTGTCAGTCAGTTAGTTACGGAACTGTTTTATATATATAGACAAAGATGCGGCAAGTGAAATAGGACGAATGTTCCCAGAACTAAAAACAAATTTTATTTTCGAGTGAAAAATTTTGAAATTTACACAACTTATCCCTTAATGTGAAGTAGCGAGATTTCGTAAAAGAAGGGATAAACGATTTGAATTTGATAAAATATTACTAATAAATAATCATTTTCTTCGATTGAAGTCGTGTACATTATCTTCTCTTAATTATTTCAGAGCTTTCCTTAATGGTTTCATTGTATAGAACAGAAGCTGATAATTTTTTTTAAATTATGATAGTAATGACTCTCAATACAGGCAATATCATTATTCTCCAAGAGCGTTACTGCTCAGAAATCAACTTTGTGACTTTAATCGTTCTTAAACTAATAAGTGTCAATAAATTTAACTATACTATGTATAACCATATACAATAAAGTCGCTTTACAAATGGTTATTGAATTTAATTGGAAAATAACACCTGCATTGAATCAACTGAATGGAGGATAGTTTTATATATTTCTTCGCATTTTTAAGCACTTGTAAGTTAAATAATGGGTTCACAAAGGTAAAAGCCAAGTTTTAAAATTGTTAGAGATCTTATTTCTAAATAGGGAGTAAAACTCTATAAAAGATAGTTCTCTTTAACTATATTTTTACTAAATATGTACAAATATTGTGGTTAACGAAAATGTTAATTTTGTAAAGATAACCATGAATGACATGGATATCGTCCATTTTAAATTACAGGTAGCCCTCCTACAGCACGGCATCTTATAACACGGTTTCGCTGTAACACGGTAGGATGAATTGTGGGAACCCTCATATAACACTGCAACCTGTAACACGGTTTCGCTCTAACACGATAAAAAAATTGCGGAAACCTTTGTACAACACTGTACTTCTACAGCACTAGATATCATGATTTTTGTTTTACACATTTAAAAACTAAATTTCCTTAAAATAATGACGGGAAGGAACAATAAACTATAGTGGCTTTACATGAAAATGTATAGACAAATTATAATTTATTAATTTATAACTCTATAAAATTGCAAGAATGCCTAAGCTTAGCTGAAAATCTTGAATCACTTTTCCTGGATGCAGACCCTTCCGCTGAAAGAAGCCGAAAATTCAAAAGTGAACTGCAAAATTGTCTCTTTCCATACTGTGAATCTACAATGACCTTGTAATAACCAGCAAATAAACCAAAATTGCATATTTTTTTTAAAGAGGATAGAAGGTGCAAAAAATCTAAATGAAGAAAAAAGTTCTGAAAATGAAAGTGATATCGTTCAATTTTAAAAATCGTTCTCGTTTTATTGTACTTATCAGTGATGACGAAGAAATTTATTAAATTAATGTCACATTAAATGAAAATCATATGTCTTGTTTCTTTTCGTTTTGTGTTATACATACATTTATATTTTTAATAAAAATTAACTTGCTTGTATGGAATTAAAAAAAAGATTTTTTTAATAAGTTTTCGAAACGTAACCCCCTTTTTTGTACTGTCTCTGGGTCTCATATAACACGGTTTCACAGAATACGGCATTTTCTAGAAACCTATCTACCGTGTTATAGGAGGGTCACCTGTATTTGCGAACATTTCCAGCTTGCTTTATGAAATATATTACATTCCGTAATTACACGGCTAATTCCGCCTCACTATAAATTACTGTTCAGAAGCAAATTTTGGAAATTAAAATTCTATGCAGTCTATCAATAAAGTAATTTGTATACCAAGTAAAAGTTATCATTCTCCTTGTCACACTTATTAGCGCTTCGCTTCTAGTGGATATAGATGGAGCAAGAAAAACTGCATATGTGTTAAATTCAACTTCCCGAGGAACAGTTTGTGTTTCGTCTGCCGGTTCATCAAGTATCAGCCACACGAAACGAAAGCATAGCTTGAAATGGATGTGAAAGGAAAATTGGAAATAGAGTAAAGGACCTATAAAGAAACCTGTTTGAGAGGTACAGCTCAAAAGTGAGAGTGACACGAAGAGATTTCGAATTTAAAGTTGATAATTTACGGTCTATAATAAAGCAGGGACAAAAAGGAAGCTTCAGAAAGTGTTACAGATTGAGATAGGGAGGGGAGGTTGGATAATACTCGCACACACACACACTGGACATGCACACATAGTTTCAATAATCCACACCTTTTACTGTCGTTCCATTTATATACCACTCAAATGCATGTAATAGCGGGAATATGAAGCCATTGATCATTAAACTTGTTTAAAATGTTTCGATCGGAAAGGAGTTAACATAATAACGTGGGATTAAAGGTGAAACACACTAAGTGAAAAAACCTGATTTTGAGAAAACGCTGATCAAAGATTTTTTCTTTTAACTTCTTTGGTACTAACATTATAAAATCAAATTACGTTATAGCCCTGGCATTTTTTTTCGCTAACTACGAACCAGTCTTGGCTCTCATATACTTATTTTATGCTATTATCCTCAGAATGGTTAGTGTATTTCACCTATACAAACTACTAGGCTAGAGTACTTAATGAGATAAAAAGAACTTTAAAAAAAGGAAATAAATAAGATATGACTTAGTGGGTTTCACCAGCAGAAACATCTTCTTTTTCTGGTCTAGAAAAGCCGAACATCTGAAAATTGATAATTTTGACTTAGTGTACTTCACTATGATAATTATTTGTGGCATTTTTCGAAGTAAATGGTGCATTCCGCTCAAGACTATCTTAGAGAATGTGTTTCCCACATACCAGAGCAGCAAGAGGCCTTGTTCGTAATTTTGATCGTAAGGTATCGTGAACTCCAGCTTTCAGAGTTCCATACATAGCTACGATTCTTGTAATAGTTTGGTGGATAGAAATTTGCCAGAAAAAAATACTATTAAACATTGTTAAAGTAACCGCAAAGACAGATTGGTCCACGGTTTTTCGGGCAACAGTGTAACCGTGATCTCAGACTTTTGATAAAAAATTTGTGCATTGTCTAGATATCTCTATATAATGAGTATTTCCTTTTAATCTTAACCGAGATTTGTGTCTACATGAATCTAATAGATGAACTTCTCGCTCGAATACACAATAGCTAAAAAAGATAGTTTGTTAAAATAAAAAAGATAGCAAGTTGTATTGTTAGGCAATAAAAATAGGAAGTCGACAGGGGAAACTATCCAACGGTCTTGAACCTCCACTGCTCCAAGTCTTGAACCTCCACTGCTAGTTGTCTAATAATTATGCCATCTAAGGTTTGGAACGTAGGTCTGAGAAAATATCGCTATGAAAAGTTTCTATAATGTCCATATAATTTAACAACTTCCTTCAGTTTTCAACTCCCTGGTTCAACATTTTATTAACGCTCCAACGACAGGAAAAAACAACAACTTAAAACGTAATTTTTACACGCCTAAACTTTTTATCAGCAGAAATTAAATTTTCAATTCAAAAGTTTGCGGCAAAACTTTAACCAACATTTTTTGCATACACCTGTGCTTCAGAATATAACATGTCAGGGTCTCAAATATATTGTGACGACTTCAACTGATTCTTGAAATGTTAATGAATAGAAAATTCTATGTTCAGTGAACTCTGATACAATATTTTGCACCAGAATTTTTGTAATCGTAAGCGGTTTGCGAAAAAGACAACGATAGGATGGAAAATATGATGGAAATGTGTTATAAATTTAATATGTTAGCTTAAAGGGTTTTTGCACTGGGGTTGCTTTTTCGGGCAATGCCGTGCTTAAATTTTTATAACTATGATTATCTCATGGAAGAATAGAATGAAAATTTAAACAATGATTCACAAGTTCACATAATTTCACGCTTACAAATTTGACACTTGAAACGATTTTAAGACAGTTTGCATACTAATAATTAGTACTTAATGCAAATGTTTCTATAAAACAAGAATCATTTTAAAAACTTTAAAACATTTTCTAATTTATAGTTTTCTCTCTTTGAACTTTTTAAAAAACTTTTTAAAGTTTACTTTTGGTATATCCCCTTAGTTCTGTTAAATTTCTTTCATATTGATTAAAAAAGCATTTAAGATAATTGAAAGCAATTTTTAATTGGACACTAAATTCTAAATAACCATTAGTTAATCAAATTAAGTTTTTCAGATCTATATACAAATTTGTAACGGTATTCTTTAAATATCTGAAAACATTTTTTAAAACTGAAAGTAAAAAAAATTACATTGAAAATGAGCTTTTAGTAGTTTGATATCTTTCTATCACAATAAGTATAATTTTTTTCTTTTTTTTCTCTTTTCAGTTTTTATAAAGCCAATGTACTTAAGATATCCGTACACCTTCGGAGATAATTTTTTCGTAATTTTTGAATTTTTCTTAAATCTGTTTTTTTTTATATAATGAGGTGTAAGTTAAAACTTGGAAAAAACATATAAAAATTTGAGCTGTTACATTCAAATACTTTTTTCGAGGGGAAAAACAGTAAAAAATGGATGCCAATTCGACATTTCTCCAAAACGCGAGAACTCAAAAATAAACATACGAGTATGTTATAAATTGAAGAATGAAAATAATCAATTTCTCTACGGAATAGAGTATTCTTGAGATAATATTCTGTTTATCCCAGAAGCTGTAAGCAGTTGAAGTACCGATGTTCAGAAAAATGGCTTAGAATTCATTGTCATTTGTAATTGTAAACAAAAAACTAATTACTTTACAACGATGAGAGGAGACTATTCCCTCTATAAACATTTAGAGAGCAACTAATCAAAATTGGAAAGCATTTCACTCATAACTTTTTACTGTAGGATGTTTTGCGTCAAGAGAAATGATGAAAAAATTTCATTTTGAGAACAATCTACTTCTGGTTAAAAAACTCTTTGACAACTGTTGTTAAAATGCCTGTTACTCGGCTATTTAGTTAGGATGGAAACATAATTCTAATAGAGTTCGAAAGATAAAAGCTTTGGCTTCCATATTATTGTAGAAGTGGAAAATCGATTTTTTGTTTCTTCATCGAAAAGGCCGATCGTGTAAAAGGTGTACGGATACCAAACTGCCAGCTAAGCCGAGAAAAGGAAAGCGTTCTTTTGGCTCATGGGCCTTTAATTTCTGATAAGGGACGCAAAATTGGAAAATATTTTCAAAGTTGATAAAAGATAGTCGTATCAAAACTCATATCAAGTTTCCCGTAATTTGTGTTCTTTTGTATAAAAAAAATTACAATTTCTATTTTTTTTACTCTGTCAAAAGACTAAAAGGCTTTAGCAATAGAGGTAATCTCTTCACAAATATACTTCCACCTCGATTTAAAAAAAGAATATTACGATGTAGTGATAAATTACCTTAGTTTAAATGTGTCTTTTGTATTTAGAAAACTTGAACGTTATTTACATCTGCCCGCCAAACCCAAATGTTTTGCCTACCAAAGAAAATTTTTCATAGTTATGAGTTTTACTTTTCTTGAATTAATGGTGCTTTACCGTGCGATATACAAATATTTTATTGAGCAGCACATTAAAGATAAATCTTAAAATTAAATTTTCTAGCGTAATATTTTTCTTTTTTAAGTAAAAGGTAAAAATTTTTTTTCAAATTTTTATGGGATGTTTTGGAACGTATTTAAAATTGCTTAAAATTTCTATAGTTAAAATGATCAGCTTATAAGGAAAAAAAATGTTTGCTTTCAAGATAGTTTGTCATTAATTTCGAAAAGGAAATAACAGAGTACGTTACATGGATCTAGAATAAAGCATCAAAATCAACTTACTGTACTGTTTGGAGAAATTTTCTAAGACCTCGAATAGGTAATTTCGTTCTTGGTTTGGAATGCGAAATAAACTAAAATCAATTAAGCAAGAAGAGACTCTATATTCGCCGATAGGTTTAGTGAGAGAGGATATCAGATGCTGGCGAATATATAGGTGAAGCCGATTTTAGCGCGCATGCATACAGTTGGCTCTTTTTGTTACTTTAGGCGCCAAGACATGCGCCCATGACGTCGTCGTTCCGTCGGCCAATCAGAACGTCCCGTTCCAGGCAGCCAATGAAATTCGCTTCTTTGCCGAAAATTTGATCGCCAAAGAAAAATCAACTTTTGATCCGTTTATTGAGTAAATATTTTCTTTTGTAAAGCTATTTACGGTTATTTCTATGAGTTATTATTGATATTGTTTTGGAACGTTTGCGGATCCGCCAAGTGAGATATTGAATTCTGTTGTCCCTCAGATATATTTTCCGCTCAAATTGACAATTGTTCTCTACTCGCGGGATCTATCTCTACCATTTCTGGATTTATTTTGCCTGTGTTGAGCCTTTCTGCCGTGGGAACAAGGAAGGGGTCCTTTTTTTTGCTTCAAAGTGTCTCACGTTTCGCCACGATTTCGGAAATGTCGGTGTAAAAAAGTGTGTAATATGCAAATAGAGGGAAAGTGGACACGGATGCATTTTAGAACATTTTAATATCGTTTTCAGATTTTATTAAATTCAAACGTGTCAACAAAATTTCCAGCATTACACACATCTCTTTCATAAAATTCGTTATGACATCTCAAGTAATTCATTCGGGACTAATTTTTAAAATTAATTGAATGACATACATTCAGTCTCTGTGATTGACCATCGCAATTTTCTCGAGTTCCGTGTAGAAGCAATTCTAGATTGTGAACTATTGAAGAAGGAGGGAAAAAATAAATAATGGTAGACATAGTTTACTATTGAAGAAAAAGCTACCCCCCTCCTATTACGCTAAATTTCCTTTCGTACTGCAATTGCTAAACAGTAGCGAGTTCCCTGAATGTTGGTTTCCCAGCAACATAAATTGTGGGAAAGCAAACATGCTCGAATTAAATGTGCATGAGGAGCAAGATGCCACGGCAGCTTGATTACTTCTCATTTTCAGCTTTTGTTACTTCAGTAAGAAAACTTCTTACCAATACGAATTGACTGATGTTGGTTAAAACTTTTTAGAAGCAGAATTTTCTGTAAAGGTGTTAAAAGATATAAGCTTCCGTCACTCAAATCATTAATGCTGCGTATTCCGACATGTGTTATTTTAGATTTAAAGTTCCGCTCAAGAGTTGAGTGATATATCTTACGATAGCTAGGTACCAAGAACTTTTTTTTCTGTAAGAATCCAATAAGGTATGGGACGTCATCACCCAGACCTTTAATAACCGGTATTCAGACCTCGGATAGTGGCTTTTATGACCTCTCGTATGTTTTGCTTCGTTCAATTATTTTTATGCGAGTGACCTAAATGACAGTTACTAACGTATTTCGGTTATAAACTGTAATACTCGAATTTAAGGGATCTCTACGCATGTGACGCGAGGAATTTAGTTTCCATTCTTCTACTCTCTGATATTCGTTTTTCCACTGCAGGGGGACTATGTTTATGCATTTTCCCTGTTACACGTGCATTTATAAATCCCCTGAACGTTGCAATGGGAAATAATTCAAAATAATTTCAGTTATACATTAGCGAGTTCAGAATAAATGTCATGTGTAACAAATTTTCCCTTGTCGTTAAAAGAGAGAAAAAATCACCACAAAATAGTTTCTAAACTTGAGGAAAAGCTACACGTCCTATCCAATGCTAAATGTGTCTCTTACACTGACGTGCAGAAAGGATCCATTTGAAGAATGGGATGAATCCCATTCAGGACTTATGACGTCATCGCTGATAACCGTAGACGAAATGATAGATGAGATGAAACATTCAGAGGACAGAAAAGAAGCAGTTTCACTTCGAGGCAAACTAATTTCAGAAATTCACTATTACCATTTTTAATGAAATAAAATCGTAACAGGAGTACAAGACTTCTAAATATCCACATTAACTCTTCAGCGGGCGCGCCCGCGTATTAAGTGCAACATTTTCGTAATTTTTAATGGTTTGTTTTTACAAGTAAGGTTTGAATGTTCTAAGTATTTTCTATTTTTAGCTACACCCTTTCTAATGCAGGTCTGATTTTCTGACCCTTGTATTCCTTTCCATTCATTATTAGTCGGGATTTAACCGTGGTAAACCAGTGATTATACCGGATTGCAATAAGACAAAATTATGAGTTGATGTAGTCGATCCAATGTGCAGCTATTACACGGTATTCCACATATCACGAAGATGGACAATCTCATTGTTTTTTAGGTTTTTGGACATAATAGGAATCAATTCGCAAGTTGTCCTTAGCTGCATTAAACCAGACAGTTTTGAAATAAGGCGATTGTATCTGCATTCTTTGGCTTTTAATTATAAATATACCTCAATATTATCAACATTTTATATCTTATCATGAAACGTAGAATTAATATTTTCAATTTGAAAAAAGAAAGTTTATTATAAAAGGAATAATCAAGGTTGAAAGAGACGTTGCACTTTATGCAACGCGCGCCTGCTGGTGTTCCAAAAATTGGCGCTCCCGCTGATGGGTTAATAATAATATGGGTGACAACTAGTTTTGAACTAATTAATAAAATTTTCATCAGAACGAGAAGCAATAGGTGTCATTGTCTCTATGATGTTAGTGTCCGTACCGACAAACCCACTTTATGTTCTTCGGCCTGATGATGGACTATTAAATAATTTGAAACTCGTTGCCTGCCTTATTATTTTGTATTGGGGATATCAAGAAGCTGTGTGTCCCCGTTAATCATCTTTCGTAAGTTTCATGCAATAAATAAAGTGGTATTTAACTTAAGGGCAGTATGATTGGAGACGAAACATTAGCTCCATTAAAGCGAGATAAAGAAAATTTCCTTTTGAACGCAAAATCCCAACAAACCAAGGTTACAAATTGTTTTTCAAGAGCGTTAGAAACAAAAATATATCCAGCCTTTTAAAATAATGTTACACTAAAGATACAAAATATATTTCAATCGAAATAAATAAATTTTTACTTACATTTTAAGGAGAACTTAATTTATGCAATATGTCTGAAGAAAACTAATAAATTTCAAAAGTAAGTGAATTAAAGTAGGATGCACTTAATCAGTAATAAGGCGCAGAGTAGTGCATATATATTATTTTGTTTCCTCATGCTTTTGAATCGAAATAACTTTTAATATTTGATTTTTTTTTTTGTTCAAATTTAACTTCATTGATACGTTATTCACCCTTTGACTTTTTCTCTGGATCTACTCTTTAACTATTTTCGTTCACTTCGTAACTCTGTTTGACGTCATGGCTCTATCCCCCCCCCCAAAAAAAAGATAAATAAATAAATAAATAAAATAAAAAACTGATTCCTAATTTCATATTTTGGATGTCGCCTTTTGAATTAATATTCATAAGTAAAAATGCTTTTCTAGAGTGTTTTATTCCTTTCGTGAAATTTTGTTATATCCCGCTCATGGATGCATAAAGAAAGCTCGTAGTAGTTAAAAGCTTTTTCATTCATTTTTCAGGGTAATTAGGTGGCGTTAGAATGTAAAATGAACGTTTCTGAGGCGCAATTGAAACATATTTCCGCATGTTTTTCTTTTTTTTTGAGCTTTATCTACGAGAAATTTGTTTTGCATCTACCACAATGTCGAAATTGAAAATACAATTAATTGTTATGTAAGGATAGTGGTGTTTACGAAACTCCTCTATGCCAAAAGAACGTTGAATATGTCAATAACATCTTAAAGTCAGCAGTAGAACATATAAATGCAACCGGTTTCGGACTATTAGGCAAAGCCGCTCTCAAACCCTCAGAGCGAAAGGAGCGACTGTTTATCTACATCAATGGTTCCCAACCCGTAGAAGCCTGCGGACCACTAAGCCAGAAATTGAACCATGTGCTGACCCCCCCCCCCCACACACACACACATACACTGATCTAAGGATAGGGGTATGGGGGTATAGAATATCCCCCAGGCAAAAGGGATACAGGATTAACGTACTCACTTTTTGTTTCAAACTTGTTTCCAATCTTTAGAATTTGATACCCTAGACCTCAGCCTGAAATTGAAACATATTGATTCATGGGTGATTAAGTAAAACAGTTTTTTAGACCACATTATTTATTATTGCTATTGTACAGTGTTCAGCACGACTTAACTACAAATTCTTTAAATTTTATACATAAAAATTAATTCAACACCTATTGTCAACGGATGTATTCGGCCCATCTAGTTAAATGAACATAGCTTCCAAAATCCCCATTTATTTGGCGACTCTTTTATATGTGGTGCCGGACCACTCCCGAGGTTCTCGCGGACCACCGGTTGGGAACAACTGATCTGCATCATTGGTTCTTAGCTGAGAGAATCCACAAAGTCAACATTGATTTAAAAAAAAGAAGAAAAAATTGGCTTCGTTTCAAAATGACTACGAATTTAACAATTTTTAAAAATAAAACAAAAATATATATTTTTTCTACTCTAAAAATTCCTGTATTTTTTCTGTTTCCAGACATTTCGAGAACGAAAATGTCGCGAAAAAATCCCTAATGTATTTTCTGCGATGCTGCGTCTCAGGTAATAAAGAAATTGCAGGCTCAAATATTTCATCAATATTTAATTTCTATACGCTTTTATGTTTGCTCTTCATTTTTACTCTTACGTTAAATTTGTTACTGTCGTTAAGTTTGTTTGTAATTTTTCATTAAAGTTATTTATCGCGTGGGGATTGTTTATTCCGAAAATGAAACCCGTGTTTGCCTCTCAAAGATCTGGGAGATGGACCTCGACAAAACAGATTTTTCACTTCTATTTTCTGACAAGTGGTCTCTGATTATTTCAATCTAGGCCTCATTAGTCTTCATTATTACCATGTTTTTATTAACTCACTTTCTTGTTTGTGTGTTTGTGTGTGTTTGTCCAGTACAAATCTTGCAATCGATTTTTAACTAACTTCCCGACTAGCTAGACATTTAAAACTTTTAGAATAGCTCAGAACGCGATGACAATGCATTCTTTTAATACTTTAAGCCATCTTTAAGCAGAATTGAATCCATTTTCAGTTAATTTTGTTTTGTAGACTGGTGCAGCCCTCTATCGGCCGGGACGGAAACGAAAAGTTAAACGCAAGTTAACTTCCAATTAACTTCATTTTCTTTCAAGTGGATGGGATAATTCATCAAAAAAAATTTTTTTAAGTATTTATTAATACATAGAATTGTCAAGTTTATATGATTCAACAGACAATTTAAAAACATGGTATATAAAAAGTTATTTTTATCTTGTAACTATTATTTCAATTAAGTCTTCATTCTTTCAACCAAAGTAAAAATTTTCAGTTCTGTCACAGGGAAGGGAAAATTCTGGCCAGGGCCGTGTAACATAAATACTCAGCCGAGAAACATTTTAAAAACCAAATTTCATCATTTCGATTTCATGAAAATGTAGGTGATAAACAGTTAAGGTTTCGAGCCCTTTCGGATCCCGCTTTGATTTTCTAGAAGAATTTAAAACGCATAAATGGAAGGAAAATACACTCAAGTATCAGTTATCCGTGTTTCATTAAATGTGTGGAAAAATAAAAACACGGATAATCGAAAAACAGATTTCATACTGCAAAATATTAATATTTGAAAATTTTTATTTTACTAATGTAGTCAAACTAATGTAGATTTTTAGTTTTTCTTCGTTGAAATATTCTTTGTTGACATTCTATCATACGACTGGTAACTAACTCCTCTTGAGAAATGCGCGGATTAGCACCCTTTACGCGTACGTTCTTTCGCGAGTGCTTAGAGCGTACGGGACTGCGCGCACGCTCCAAGGTATTCGGTTCAGATCCTGTGGGTTCGAGTCCCACTGTTGGCATGGATGTTTGTAGCCGATCGGAATTGGCTTTAAAGTGTAGGTCCCGGTCTAATTAGCCCTCGTGTAGCAAAAAGTTGACCGTATTGCTCCAAACCAAACCAGACAAAGTCCATAGAGGCTCCGGTTTACACTAGCAACACAAGGGTCGTAGTCCGACTTTACTAGGTGCCACCTCCATTTTGACTGAACACCCCCAGGGGCGACATCTGTAAGGATCGTACCTTCTTCCACCCTCTCTGACCTCATAAATGGACTTTTAGGTCTACGGATGGAACGTGCCCATATCCGACCTAGACACGAAAGTATTGAATGGCACTTGTTGACCTTCTCGGTGCCGAAAACTGACATGCGCTACCACCAAGCTACCTGAAGCCCAATCTTTGTATATCTGTGATAAGTATTAGCAAACTATAGATGGAGTCGAATGAATGGGATCTAGGTGGGGATTTTACCTTACAAATATTGCCATTCATGTTTTATGTGAGCTAAACCTCCCTTGAGAGGAGATTTTTCTAGCTGAGGATTGGACAAATAAAAGCGTTTCAGCAGAGGAATTTATCATATAAAAAATACAATGTCAATCTATCGTATAAAAAATTCAGAGTATCGTATAAAAAATACACAGATCGTAGCAATTATGTGTTTTTGAGTTCATTAAGACTGCCTAATTTCGTCGAATAAACTTTGTCTTTGACAAATCACCAAAGAAAAAAAGTCAAGAGGTGTAATGTCTGGAGATCGAGGCGGCTATTGGATGGGATCATCTCGTCCAATCCACTTGTTTGGAAATTCCTCATTTAAAAAGTCTCTTACAATCATACCCCAATGAGGCGGTGTGCCGTCGTGTTACCAAATGATTTTGGGATGTAAATAAGAAATTTGTAAGACTGCACAATATACATTTACAACTTTCGCTTTCACGGAACAACTAGCGCCCTCTGTGGAACTTTTTGACACAGAAAAAACCCTAATACATGTTTTAACACATCTGAGAATTTCCAGTTCCTGACTTGTATACTTCATTTTTTTTATAAATTTTTACAATGTGTCAAGGTATTTTGAGACACCCTGTACTATCATTCACGTTTGTTGTAGTCTGGAGTGGATGGGTCTCCTTCTTCAGTTTCTAGTTGATTGGATGAGGACATAAAAGACGAAATAGATATCATATCACGGAAAAATTGTGCACTTTTTATGTCAAGAGATCATAAATTCTGGATTTCCCACAGAGATAAATAAAGTTTAATACTTTAATGGTTGATACGAATATCACCATTGTAGTGTCATGTTAACAAAAACGAAATGAAAACTCTCTAGTTTTGTTACTGGCCTATGGCCATTTCCTGTTTAAATTGAGGTGCCGAATGCATTTGAAGCCTTTCGGGAAACGTATGTAGAAAAAAAGACAACTTTTAAAGCATGCCAACTGATGTCTAGGAGTTGGGAGATACGTGTCACCACTGAGTGCTGAAGTCCATAAAAATGAAATTCACGAGCTTGACATGTTTCCATGTTTTAAAATTTTCTGTTGAATCATATAAACTTGACAATTCTATGTATTAATAAATACTTTTTAAAAATTTTTTTGATGAATTACCTCATGAACTTGAAAGAAAATGAAGTTAATTGGAAGTTAACTTGCGTTTAACTTTTCGTTCCCGTCCCGGCCGATAGAGGGCTGCACCAGTCTACAAAACAAAATTAACTGAAAATGAATTCAATACCGCTTAAAGATTGTTAAAAGTATTAAAAGAATGCATTGTCATCGTGTTCTGAGCTATACTAAAAGTTTCAAATGTCTAGCTAGTCGGGAAGTTAGTTAAAAATCGATTGTAAGATTTGTACCGGATAAACACATACACACACAAACAAACAAGAAAGCGAGTCAATAAAAACATGGTAATAAAAATGAAATTCATGAGCGTGATATAAATTTATCATGTCTTGAAAGTTTTTCCAAAGAGTAATGTCAAAGTCATTTTCTGCATTTATTCTATCAAGTGCATCATAGTGGTTAGAGCGTACTGAGATTGAATCCCGACTAGCGCCACTTTATGTCCCCGTGTCTAGGCCGGATAGGAACACCTTAAATATGTAGGCCGTAAAGACCTTCCGTGAAGTCTTTAGGGGTGGCTCGCACAATTTAGACCAAACCACTCGGTCTCAATTGTGGTGGCACTGTTTGGAGTGATGTTGGTCCTGGATAAAGTGACAATGGGCAAACGTTTCCGATTAAAGAGCCCTCCACATTAGAAAGTTCCACTTTCATCAGATTTCTGGTATTTTTTTTATAAGTTAAGAGTTGTTAAATAAAGTGTCAAACAGTTTTTCTAAAAACAAGTGCAGATGGAAAGCAAGGCTTATTTTTATTGCTATTATGTAAAATAAATATATACCCAATTCCTTTATTTTCTCTTTTTTTTCTTTTGTTAAGATTTTCATAATTTTTTTTAATTGTGTTTCTACTGAAAATATTTGATTGGGGATCGAGCGGTTTCTTATTTAAAGAAATTGGGTCGAAAAAAGTTTGCGCACCACTGTCTTAGAGTGTTTAGTTTGAATAGGAGAATCCCGATAAAACGTCGAACTTCCGCCAAGAATGTAGCCGTAGAGATCGTGTCGTCTGTCGAGAATCATTTCAAGCGAAAGGAATGCCGAAAATAACGTCACATTTAAATTCTATGTGCCTCTACTAATATCAGCGTGAGAACTGTACAAAGTTGACTGCATTGTTATGCACTGTAATAGCCGATGCCCACCATGAGCTCCATTGCTTCCTTCATGACACAGAACTCTACACCCCGTTCGGCCTCGGGAACACCACCCCTGTTCTCCGGAAGCCTGCAAATGGGTAGCCTGGTCTGAAAAGATTCTTTTGCAACTGATTCGGATAGATGGAAGGGTTCGTGTGCGAAGAACACACCTTAAATCAATGAATCCAGCATGTCAACAAGAGACTGTACGTGCTGATGGTCCCTCACTAAAGGTATGGGGTGTGTTCAGCTGGCACGAACTGGGACCCGTCATTCCTCTACTACTTCTCTAACAAGTGAATGCTACGTTAATATCCTTTCAGACGTGTTACAGTCATTCATGTCATGTATTTGACTCTGATGTGGTTTGGGGGGTCTCCCAACTTGACAATGTGCCACTACACACATGGCAAAGCATGGTTTGTATTAACACTCATCCTGGGTTTGGCACATCAAATAGCCCCCTTGTCCACCAGATCCAATGTTATTGATATGCCAATGATACAACAATGATAGCCCAATGTTATTCAACACATTTTAGATGTCCTGCAATGTTCCGTTCGAAGCGGACATCCACCATTTAGGATTATTACTGAATTGTGGATCCCTTTTCGGGAGGCATAATGTTAACTCTCTGCATACTTCCTCAAAGAGCTCGTGGAGTCCAAGCGCCTTCATTTTTCTGCAGTTCTAAGATCTAGAAGTGGACCTACCATGTATTGGACAAATTTTTATGGTAATTCAGTGTATATCGCAAACCCGGCAAGAAAAGTGGCACAAGTCCAAAAAATGACACTCTTAATGTTATGTCACTGAAAAATATGTATGAAGTGCCCCATCGTGCACGAAAAGCGACGCACCTCTATCTCGCAATTTGTCCACCTGAAGGAAGTTGTGTCAGTTTTATTGTAATGGTAGTTCAAGCTGTATCGTATTCTTTAAGTTCATATTTTCTCAAATGCTGCATTTTTGTGTTGTGTCACTTTTTTTGGGGTGTGATATGTGTGTGTTTGTGTGTGTGTGTGTGTGTGTGCATGTGCATGTATATAATTTTAAATCCTCAATAAAATCTTTTCACTGTTGCGCAACTCTTTTTGATTTCGTATTCTTTGTTGGTTTCATTTCTTTCGCTGATGTACATTAAGGTGTAAAAATCTTCCGCGTAATCTTTAACGTATCTCACGCGTGTTGTTCAGTTGTATATATATATATATATATATATATATATATATATATATATATATATATATATATATATATATATATATATATATATATATATATATGGGAAGCGATGAAGCCGAATCCCACTTCTGACATCACGCTGTGGGAATTGAAGAAGCCGAACACCCCGGGAATCTAGTAAGAGCTTCACCGCTGGAGGGCGCACCTGCGAGTATGACGCAGGCAGACGTTTTCCGGGCACTGGAGAAAAAAGGTCGGCAGTTCGATTGGCACTCGTGGGAGAGAAGGCAGTTCGTTTTGTGCTCGCGAAGGAGAAACACGGATTGACCTTGGGATTGTAGTGAAGTAGACCCACGTGTAGCGTAAGGTAGTGCGCGCGTGCATGGGCATGCAGAGTCCAGTGTTTTTTGGGCTACGGTGTGAAGGTGTCTCAAGTTTTCATCTGTACATACATGGCATCCTTACATCGTTTTTTAATAAAGTGGTTTTACCGCTTTAAGTAACGTGTGATTTCCAACTCAATCACACCCACACCCACACGCATATATATATATATATATATATATATATATATATATATATATATATATATATATATATATAGAGAGAGAGAGAGAGAGAGAGAGAGAGAGAGAGAGAGAGAGCGAAAAAAACCATGTATGTATTTTTAGTATGTATTTATATCGTATTTGAGTCTTTATGTTCTAAATTTGAATTACATCCTGAATATTACTTTTCTCTGCAATTCAAATTTTGAAAGACTTTTTAAAAATCATTATGTTCAAACATAATGTAAGTAAGTATGGTGCATTAATTTTAAAAGATAGTTGAATTCAAATGTTCAATAATAAATTTTGCTACAATATTACGAATATAATAATCATCTTATTATTTTTTTACCAGAAGTACTACTTTTAAACTGAGAAAGGACATTTAAGCTTATTTTTAGATGTTCGGGTTCTAGTTATAAAACACTTGAAACTGGGGAGAACAGGGTTTTTTTCAAGCAACGCGTACTCCACTGGCCTCATCCTTTATTTTCAACAGTTATAAATCGAAATTAAACAGGGGCTAGTTTATTGCGTCAATCTTATGCATGATATGTTTGTGCTAAATGATTTATTTCGATGAAGAGTTTATTAAATAAACAATGGTTAACTCTAAAAAAATTTTTGTTTGAAAGTTCCTATCTGTTTAATCTCTTTAAATATCAAGCTGAAAAGGAAAAAAAAACTATCTGCAAATTTTTCCTAGAACAAGACATGTAAAACCTTTGCACTTTGAAAGAGATAGTAACAGCAAATATCTATAACATGCTAAATATCTTATGAAATATTTCAATATTTTATCAGTTTTTAAAGTAGGCGGAATGTTTAAGTAGGCTCCTCCTTCTCCTCAACTTCTCTTTCCGAGCTAAAATTCTTTCGGAGGCATTGAAGTTTTAAGTGGATGCTGAAAAAGTCAAGTAACAGAGGTGATAAAACTGATCAGTGAAAGCTATAAAATTCAAAGCTTCTTCGGACAGATCCGTTTATGCTTAAAAAAAATACATTTGCAATATATCAACGCAAAGAACTGTTTAACTGTATGCTTTTTATATTTCGCACATAATAGAGAGATTTCACAAACAAGAAATAAGTAAAAGTAGTTATAATTCGGCCCTCAGGGATCAAATACGAATAATTAGGCCTGGGAACAACTGCTTCAAAATTCTTTGTGAATTTAAAAGGAGTGCGAAGAGAAATTACTGCTGCAAACAACGCAAATTTACATTTTCTTCGATAATAATATCAACAACTATTTAAAAAATTTGTTACGCATATTTGTCTTTTTCGCTCACACTGTATAAACGCGTAACAAGTGAAAGAACTCAATTGCAATTTCATAAAGTTGTTTTGTTCTTAAAATTTTTGATAACAGAAAAACTCCCTTCCGTTCAGTTTCTGAATAATTCTCTCGGATACAATCTCAACGCTGAATAATTACAAAATAAAAAAAACTTTTTATATACCATGTTTTTAAATTTTCTGTTGAATCATATAAACTTGACAATTCTATGTATTAATAAATACTTTTTTAAAATTTTTTGGGTGAATTATCCCATCAACTTGAAAGAAAAGGATCAAATGCGTAATAAAGAGGTATCAAATGCGTAATCAATCGTTTAACTCGGGAATTGGAAGTTAACTTGCGTCTAACTTTCCGTTCCCGTCCCGGCCGAAGGATGACTGCACCATTTCATGCTGCATAAAATCAACTGAAAATGAATTCAATCCTGCTTAAAGATGGCTAAAAGTATTAAAAGAATGCATTGTCATCGTGTTCTGATATATTCTGAAAGTTTCAAATGTCTAGCTAGTTTGGAAGTTAGTTAAAAATCGATTGCAAGATTGTGTAATGGACAAAAACACAAACAAACAAACAAGAGAGCGAGTTAAAAATGTAGCCTTTTAGTTGGTTAGGGTTCTTTAGTTTTCTCATTTTATTTGCTTTTGAATATTGTGATTGCAACCAAAAGTCACATATTTTTTTTAAAGTTCATTTGACACTATTTCCGTTGAATTCGTCCTACATAAATTTCCCCAAAAATACTTTTCAGAAATTTTTTAGAACATTTTCCATGTGTTCTATTCACATAGTGTATTCTTGCTTCGCCATAGCCAACAACCATGCTATTTAAAGGTGGCCATATACGTGCAGAACATCCCCAAGGATTTTCTTGAGGATTTCCTCAACATGAGGATTTCCTCGCGCACACACGTGAAATCTTTTCTAATCGGGATTTCGGGGACTGAAGAGTCAGCCACCTGTCTCAAGGATTCCCGTGCAAACGACGGAGAAATCCTCATGGTTTGGACTGCGCAGTCGAAACCTCAAGGATTTCCTCTTCTTGCCGTGTAGGGGGTACCATAGCGAAGGCTGTTACCACTGTAAAAGGGATATATTGTTTAAAATATTTAAACTATCTGTTCGAAAGAAAATTTGTCAAAAATGTGGTACTTCATGTGCTCTCCGAGGTTTGGTTACTTTCGTAGCTGCTGTTTTGGTGAATTTCGTAACATTTGTATCTCCTGAAGAAGGAATGGCCTCAAATCAAACATTATGTAAAACGGAAAATATGTTTAAACACAAAGAAAAATTTTATAGATTAAAATATATATCTATACTTTATATAAAGAGAGAGCGATTTTGTACTTGGTAATCTTCAGAACCACTGTACCTATTTGAAAAATTCTTTCACTGTTTGAAAGGTACATTATTCCAGATGGACATAGGCTATATATTATGTATATCTGATCAGTAGAAATAAAGTTAGGGGCTTAATCCTAACAACCTCCATTGTTACCGCTACTGTCCTCTACCGCTTTTTGTGCCGAAGTCTTCAACGATCCTTAGCATGATGCTATCCATCTATACTTATATATAAAGAGAGAGAGAGATTTTGTACGTGGAGGGTAATCTTCAGAACCACTGTACCTATATGAAAAATTCTTTCACTGTTTGAAAGGTACATTATTCCAGATGGACATAGGCTATCTAATCAGTAGAAATAAAGTTAGGGGCTTAATCCTATCAATCTCCATTGTTACCGCTATTGTCCTCTACCGCTTTTTGTACCAAAGTCTTCAACGATCCTTAGCGTGGTGCTATCTATACTTATATATAAAGAGAGAGCGATTTTGTACGTGGAGGGTAATCTTCAGAACCACTGTACCTATATGAAAAATTATTTCGCTGTTTGAAAGGTACATTATTCCAGATGGACATAGGCTATATATTATGTATATCTGATCAGTAGAAATAAAGTTAGGGGCTTAATCCTAACAATCTCCATTGTTTCCACTATTGTCTTCTACCGCTTTTTGTTCCGAAGATTTCAACGATCCTTATCGTGGTGCTATCGCGGTGGGCTTCTGTTCTGACGCTAGCGGTTCAAACCTAGCCGTTCGCCGGCACGCTTTTTTCTTTTAAAAAATTTATTTTAATTATTAACTAACATAAAATTAATTTAAGGTATTTTTAGGTTATTATTAAGGTAAAAAGAGATTTGCAATTTATTGGCTATCAACTGGAAATTTATTGGTATAATATTTTGTTCAACCCGGACAAAGTCGGGACGGGCTGCTAGTAATAATAATAAAAGAAAAACAGACATAGACTTTTAACGTGTGCCCTGTAGAAAACAAGAGAATTGTGACATGGAAACATCGATCGGGCGTACAAATAAACAGTGTATTTTAGTGGTCGTTATTTACCATAAGTTTGTAATCTCAGTTTACAATATTCTTGAAATTTAAATATTGTTTTAAAATCTCCGTAAAAGCCCTTTTTTTTATCTGTCAAAGGGTAGATTATTATGAAAGGAATGTTACTTATTAAAGGCATTACAGAAGATGTATTTCATTCTGTTCTGAAGGACAATATTTTGATAGCATTTCGTTTAAAAAAAATGGAGGAGTTTTGTTAACTTTAAAGGAAGAACCCAGTAGTTGTTCGATCCACATATCCTTTGCGCCTTGGCCGTACTTATTGCAGAAAAAGCTTCGATGGGAAGGTTTAAACCTGAAACCTGCTTTTGTGGATGTTTTACCCTCAAAATCGTCCCTCAAAGAATCGCGACCTGTCGTTGTTACAGCTGGGAGAGTTGAGTTGTACGAAATATGGATCGCTTGAAATAATGTCGAGTAACACAGTGTTCAAATGAGATGGAAGCTTTGAACTCAACAGCATCTAGTTGTTTGAAAAATTAATAGAATTCTCTGATAATCAATTTTCTTTTAATTCGTTAATACTTACCAGAAAAAATGATAGACTAGACTCCTAATCTACTGCATGCTAGCACAGATCGACAAAATTGCGTTTGAGGGCTCTGTGCAGGCAACTCCAATTCCTTGTTGGCCTCTGTAAAGGTAGCGAGTGACTTGTAATGCCGCATTTACACAATCGCGATTACGCCACCCGCAAGACAATCGCGAGACATTAGTCACGCTCCTGTATCGACGCGAATGACCATTCTCACATTCGAGCCTCTAGCTGTCATTTGTGCTTGCGTAAGCTAGTCGCCTGACATCTGGCGCCATTCGCCCCTTTGACTCGTGCCAGAAAACCTCTCCCGAAGCGAGCGCCACGATTGGCGAGGAGAAACGGCGAGAACACCGTTTACACATTCGCCCCCTCCCCCGCAATTCGACTCGCTGCAATCGCAACTGTGTAAATGCGGTGTAACAAAACGGTGTAATGTAACACGAGCGTTCGGTAGTCAGTGCCGGCGACGAGCTGAGCCGCTCAAGTCAAGCTATCGTGCTCCACTGAAGCCGGCGACTGACTTCAGACAAGGCGTTTTAATTTTCTGTAATGTAATACGAGTATTTCTCGAAGAAATAGGGGTGCACTTGTAATGCAATGCTCGCTATGAGCATTTCATTACAAAGTTACGTCAGTCGCCGCTTTCACGAAGCGCCTCGGGCGAAACATTCTGACATTTACGACAGTAGGAGATGAAAATGGGCATAAATACAAATGCAGACTATATCAAAATAATGATTGAAATATCAAAGGGAACCACTTTAATCCATGAAAAGTTTAATTCCCTTAAAATAAAGTAAGAAAAATAAACTCTTAAACTAATTTAGCGGAGAAAGATAGTAATTAAATGAACGAGCACTGAAAGATGGTAACTAAATATGTTGCAAGAGTCTAAATAGCGTATCATACACCAACATAAATGAAAAGTATGTTCACATACATATATAATTAAAAACAAAAGCGGTAAGCTCTGAATAATTATACTGTCGAAAATTCCTATTTCACTCCCGCCCGTAGTCTATTACTTCTATAGGTATAATTTCGCTATCGCTGTAGAATGTAACTAGTGATATCATGATTATTGTTCTGTGTTAAATAATATTTACTAATGTTAGCAGGGAGTGTAAAGTCACAAGCTCAACTTTAATATTTTAATGAGTATAAGCATTTGATAAAGGATTTTAATAAAATAAAGACTTTCCGATTGCTTTTATATAGGTACCGAACTTTCCGACTTTGCTTTTATATAGGTACCGAAAAATGTTTCTTTTTGGTACCTATATAAAAGCAAAAATTGTTCAAAAAATTTTATTCGGAACTACTTTTAATTTTTGATTAAAATATAACCCGGTAAAATTTAATTTTAACTTTATATGGGGGAAATAACGAAAATATTACGTTCAAGCATTTTGCGTAGATTTTCATACACTGAAGAGCCAGAAAAACTGGTACACCTGCCTAATAGCGTGTAGGGCCCCCACGAACACGCAGAAGGTCTGCAGCCCAACGTGGCATGGACTCGACTAATGTCTTGAGGTATCCTGAAGGCAATTCACACCATGAATCTTGCAGGGCAGTCCACTAATCCATAGGAGTGCGAGGGGGTGGAGATCTCTTCTGAACAACACTTTGCAAGGCATCCCAGATATGCTCAATAATGTTCATGTCTGGGGATTTAGGTAGCCAATTGAAGTGTCTAAAGTCAGAAGAGAGATCCTGGAGCCACTCGGTAGCAACTCTCGACGTGTGGGGTGTCGCATTGTCCTGCTGGAGTTGTCCAAGTCCGTCGGAATGCACAGCGGACATGAATGGGTGAAGATGATCGAACAGGATGCTTATGTACCCGTCACCTGTCAAAGTCGTCTCTAGACGTATCAGGGGTCCCATATCACGCCAACTGCACACGTCCCATGCCATCACTGAGGCTCCCCCAGCTTGAACAGTCCCCTGTTGACATGTACGGTCCACGGATTCATGATGTTGTCTCCATACCCGTACACGTACATCCGCCCGATACAACTGGAAACGAGACTCGTCAGAACAGGCAACGCATTTCCAGTCATCAACAGTCCAATGGAGGGGTTGGCGGGCCCAGGTGAGGCTTAAAGCTGTGTGCCATGCAACAACAACGGTACACGAGTGGGCCAGCGGCTCCGAAAGCCCATATGAATGATGGTCCGTTGAAAAGTTGGTACGCTGACACTTGTTGATTCCCTAGCATTGAAATCAGATGCAACTCGAGAAGTGTTGCACGTCTGTCTCGTTTAAGGATTCTCGTCAGTCGTCGACGGTCCCGTTCTTTCAAGGTCTTTTTCCGGCCGCACTGCTATCCTTTTTCCGACCTTCCCGAGATTTGATTTTTTACCGGATATTCAGTTGACACCTTGATAAGCAGTTGTACGCGATGTGTATGCCATGTGATTGCTATATGCTGTAGCTAGTGCAACCGTAGGTGTAGTTGCTGCTGCAGGATGTTAGCTTGTTTTATTTTATAATGTTTTATCTTATTATTTTTGTAATAAACCGTCGAATATTTTTAAAATTAAGTCTGCTTATTTATGGAGTTTTTCTTCAACGGTGAAACATACCGCACTCTACATTTCGGAAGTTATTTCCAAGATAATAAATAGCTTTGCCATACACTCGTTGTCTTAAACAGGCGCTGCCGACAGCATCGAGTTACTCTGATTGGTTGCATATTTCCGTTATTTGCATACCCACGCCTGTACCACTTTTTTTGGCTATTCAGTGTATAAGGACAAGTAAAATGAAAAAAGAGACACTGAAATAGGGACGTATAGTTAAATAAAGTATATGCTTAAATTATTATCAAACGCTATAAATGGCGAGAAAATAATTAAATATCCCATAGAACTGTATTAAAATAACTATTTCCTTCGACAATAGATTTCAAAGTGATTTGAATATATTTTGTCTGTATAATTCTTCAGAGCTTTACGTTTTAGTTTATATATATATATATATATATATATATATATATATATATATATATATATATATATGTGTGTGTGTGTGTGTGTGTGTGTGTGTGTGTGTGTGTGTGAACATAGTTTGTATTTATGTTAGTGTCTGATACGCTGTTTAGACTCTTTACAGACAATAAAATATTTTGTTACCATCTTTCAATACACATTCATTTAATTACTATATCTTTCTCTTCTAATTCAGTTAAATATACATATTTTTTATTTCTTTCTTTTACTTATGTCACTGATCATTTTTTTTTCTCTCTCAATATTTAAAGTGAATAATATGTAATCCATTGATTCATTCATATATACGTTCAAAGCTCCCAGCGAGAAAAAGAAATGTCATTAACCAAGATTGCATCTTAAAAAAACAACCAGCTTTTTAAAATTATATATATTTTTTATTTTATTTATTTATGGGTGTGATGGCCTGGTCGGCAAAGGCGTCGAGCTAGTGATCTGCAAGTTGCTGGTTAGATACCGACGCTGACAAAACCGCCGATGTGTACACTAATGGCGGCTGGTACGCCAAAAAAATCTGTCGTAGCTGCAATGTCCTCCAAGTTCCCAAACATTACTTATGGAGGTGATGGATCAAGTGTTCCGGTCTCGGCACTTGACTCGGTTCAAAATTACGGGACCGTTATGTTTCAAACGGGTCCAGCATGGACCCACCTCTTGTGGTGCACCCGGGCGAAGTGGTCGCACACTTCTGGCTTCTCCCAGAGAAGAACTTACGCTCAGCTCCCAGCCATTGGAAAAAAAATTATTAAAAATAATTTTAAAAAAATACAAATAAGGTATTGCACACCCCATTTTCTAAAATTACGTAAAGTTAAACTAAAATTATTTTAAGTAATTGTCATCAGTTTAATCTATTTCATCCTTCAAATTCATTTTCTTATGATCTTTCTATTTATTTATTATGCGTGCTTCTTATCGTTTATAGACGTCCGGTGGCGTAGTAGTTATAAGCGTCAAGCTGCCACACCACAGGTTCAGGGTTCGATCCTGCGACTGGGCAAGGTCGACTCAGCCCTTCATCCCTTGAGTGGGTCGATAAATTGAGGAACTAACTCTGGGAGTCCTTGGTCATGTGGTCCAAGCCCACGGCCAAGCAAGTGGAGATGGTCACCACCGACCTTGGTCCACATTCGGATTGTTGTGTCATGAGATTTGATCGTTTATAACATTCTCCTTCTATGACATCTTTTACCAGTTCTGTTTTAGATATGCAGGTACGAAATTTTTGATGATATCTATCCATTTATTTTGCTGTCACACGATCGTTTACAGTTTCAGTTTTAAGAGAATGTGCGTGTTTCGTTTTGATTTCAATAACGTATGAAATATCTCTCTTTACGCCCTCGGAGGAAGTAAAATTGTCAGATGGGTCTTGATGCTTGATAAGATTTTATATTTGGGACTATTACCACGTTTTTATTAACTAGCTTTCTTGTTTGTCCAGTACAAATCTTGCAATCGATTTTTAACTAACTTCCCGACTAGCTAGACATTTGAAACTTAAAGAATAGCTCAGAACACGATGACAATGCATTCTTTTAATACTTTTAGCCGAAAAAATCCGCAAGGTGGCGCTTCGACCGCATTCAATACTTGCACTTTTGCGTAACGGCGTTTGACGATTTTGAAAACAGAATTCACGTGAATTTAGTTTGTTTACAAAAATATTGTGCAAAAAATTTTAAAAAATTATAAAAGTTAGCAGTTTGTAAAGTCTGTGGATAGTGGAAACGACTAAAAAGTGATTAAAATTAAAAGAAAGTGAAAAAGAATAATTAAGTGAAGATTTGAGCAATTAAGAGAGAAAAGGAGAGAAAAATAGTCAAGTTTATATGATGCAACAGAAAATTTAAAAACGTGGTATATAAAAGGCTCTTTTTATCTTGAAATTATTGAATCCATCTTTGATACGACGTAACTAATACCAAGATTCTGGCATGATTTAGTAAGCGGGAAATATATCAATCGAAATGATATCAGCTTGTATCTTTTCACATTCATTATTTTACGTAATTACATAATTACATTTACATAATTACATTATCCTTACAATGAGAAATAATATTAATTTTTTGCTATATTTTTAACTAACTAGGAAAACACCCATTAAAGTACATAAAACCACAGAAAATCCAGATCTGGGTTTGGGTAACGTATACTGGATCCCAGATCAGTTCTGGGACGTTACTTTAGTGAATAACAAGAAACTCAGGTGATAATTCCTACTGATGTCGTGTGTTTGTTGATATTTCGAAATATTTAGGTAGGTGTTATAATTACTCAGCAGGTACACTGAAGTGCCACTGAATTAGGGACACCTACCTAGTAACGAGTTGGGCCTCCTCTGGCCTTGATAACGGCTGCCACACGACGAGACATAGATTCAACAAGTTTCTGGAAACGTTCCACGGGAATGGTTTGCCAAATATTGGCTAAAGTTGTCCATAATTCAGTAAGGTTCTTTGGTGCTGTGTGATGGCCTTTCACGCCTTGTTCCAAAACTTCCCAAAGATGCTCAATAGGATTTAAGTCTGGGCTTCTAGGTGGCCAATTCATGACAGAGAAGTCAGAGGAATGCTCATCCAACCAGCCAGTAGCCAACCGGGACTTGTGAGAGGTACAGTTGTCTTGCTGGAAAACTCCATTACCGTGCGGATAACAGAACAGCATAAACGGATGGAGGTGATCACCCAGCAACTCTACGTACCGAATTGCATTGAGGGAGGTTGGTTCACGCACCAAAGATCCCAAACTGTGCCACGAAAAAACACCCCAGACCATGATTGAGCCACCATGCCCTTGTACAGTTCCAGCCAGGCATGCAGGATCCATGGCTTCATGAGCCTGACGCCATATTCTCAGCCTCCCGTCGGCGTTAAGTAGTCGGAATCGGGACTCATCACTCCATGCTACTCGTTTCCAGTTCTACACTCCAGTCTATGTGCTCTCTTGCCCAGGCAAGACGTGCAGCCCGATGGCGAGGATAGAGCAATGGTACTCTCGTTGGTCGACGGTTCCCGAAACCCATACGGTGAAGCGAGCGTTGCACAGTCCGTTTACTGACTGTACGACTGGCACCGTCATTAAACTGGGTGGTAATTTGAGCTAATGTTTGGCTTCGCTGGCTACGTACAATACGCCTGAGCCGTCTCTCACCACGCACTGTCAAGGCTAATTGTCCTTTGCAGTTTGCCCGATCGCTAGTTTTTTTTTCCACCATCCATGTATTCTTGGTATACTCTTGACACTGTCGACCTTGAAAATCCTAGCTGTCTGACGATTTCGGAAATTGAATGGTCCATGCGTCGCGCACATACGATTTTTCCGCGATCGAAGGCGTCTAAATCAGGCAGTTTGCCCATACTGGCAATTCCAACAACTAATTCAGAACAACCACAGTACGCGCTATATATGCAGTTACCACAGCACCCTCACTTGCGCATACATGATGCGCAGCGCTACACAATTTGCATAGACTTTGCTATCCCTAATTTAGTGGCACTTCAGTGTATATTACATTAATGGGGACATTTCATAAAACTGCGAACAATATTCGCGTACATTTAATTTGGCGGAAACAAATGAAATCTTTGGTCTGACTTCATTCGAACTATGATCCTAATAAAAATATTAATTCCGGGTATTTTCTTATCGTCCAAATAACTCAGATAATTTAATTTAATTTTTAAAATAAATTCATTTCTTAAGTTCCACTACATATTGATATTTCTTCTGGGTACTTTTCTGCATTAAAAAGCAGGGCAGTTTGCAATATCGAGTACTGATTGCGGCCTCTATTTCTTCGGGCTTGCTTTGCTTTTTTGGCTCCTTTCGAAGCATTCATTCCAGAAATTATCCTTATTCGGCTCGAACAACCTTTCATTCGATTAGAGGTGAAATGTCAGAGTTTGACGCTAGACACAATCTGTCTTAAAATAATATTATTTGCCTTTCCTGTTATGACTAAACTCATAAAATTTGTAGACACATTTGCTATTAAACGCCTATTTTTAATGCGATACTGGGTTAAATAGAGGAACACAGATAACTCACTACAGGTGTGGAGTTTTTTTCTTTAATTTAATTTCACTTAATCAGCTTTGATTCTGATTTCTAGAACAGTTTCTGAAGTAGAGTACTAATTATTCTGAATTCGGCATTGTTTCGTGAGGCGAAAATTTGAAAAACGCTTTCAGTTGATGCTCTCTCAAAAGGCTAAGAATTTAATCGGATATAAATGTCTACTCCCGCACTTTTCACGATTTCGCATTGATAAAAAATAAAACAATTGCTTACTTACATCCGTTCTAATTAATATGCATACAGTACATGACAGAAACCCCCGGATTTGTATATAACAAAAATTATTTTTGAATTAAACTAGTGGCTTCGCCCCTAGGTTAGGTACGCTCGCTCCACTGTTAGGGCTAATAGCGAGATACATATGGGTGATTCTTGGGCAATGTAACAGCTTCCATCCATTTACTGTTGTCACCCTTATGCGAAGGGCTTTTCATCACTGTTGAATTATCACCTTTAAAATTAGATTAAAAATCGAAATTTTAAGATAGAAACTTGAAATGAAGTTTATATGAATAAGAAAGCTTTCAGCTTCCAGACGATGTAAATATTTTCTTTGTAAAATAAAAACTCGAGGAGCATCGATATTACATCCACATATGGGACGATATTTCTTGAAAAACTGTGTTTCATTTTTTGACGAAAATATTAGTTTTTTTAAAATATTTTTAAACAAATGAGGTCTAGTTTGAAAGAGAAATGTCTGTAGTCTTAGATTGTAAAAAGATCAAAATTCTACGATCATTTTTTGGCGAGTAATTGTAATCTGAAGATGAAAAAGTCAATATTTTCCTACAAAACATAAAATAAAAAAACTTGAGTTATCTGTGCTCCTTTATTTAACCCAATATCGCATTAAAAATAGGCGTTCAATACGAAATGCGTCTACCAATTTTATGAGTTTAGTCATAACAGGAAAGGCAAATAATATTTTTTAAAGAGAGATTGTGTCTAAGTCCGACGAAGATGAGACATGTCTTACTTTGGTCCCCCCATTTTTCTGCATCCATTGGTATCGCTCTCGACCCTATACCCCCAGCGGTTTCGTAGGAGATAGTGTGAGAAGCTTTTGACAGCGGCAGCGGGAGTTACTTTTTTTTTAGAATAGAGATATCTTTCATCATTCATCTGGCCTGAAATGCTCTTTTCAATTTTTCTTTCTCTAATTCACGCCGACACCTTATTTAAAAAAAACACTCAAATATATTGTGCTTCAAAATGAAGCTACGTACTTTAAAAAATCCATCCCTTGATTAATACATGAGGATACTGTTATGCATTTGACGTACAACAGAAAGAACTTTCTGTCACACGAAATGCGAAATTGCCTACCTTAGGCACATTTTTTTCTGTTAGTATGCTGCTATATGTGCTGAAATATAATTTCCCTGTACAAATGATAGATTCAAGCTCGTAATCAGCGTCCAATGTAAACTAGATAACCGGAAACTGCCTTGTAGAGTGCATTTAAAATTCCATAATGAATCACAATCAGAATAAAGTTCCCAATAATGATTAAGAAAGTTTTCATTAAAATACAAGGTTCTCAGTTATGCTAATTTAATTTTCTTTAACCGTTATCACTTATCTTGGAATCTGTTCTCTCTCGTGTTGTGTGTGTATTTTGAATGGGATGGTTCTCATATTTAAGAATAAAAGTATCAGAAGTAATACGGAAAAAATTAATTTAACTGCTATTAATCGGAGATTTTTCCATCTTTACCTCTCGAATATTATAGATTCTATGATATGATAATTAGTGTCATGATAATAACATAAGAGGAAGTTAGCAAGACATACTCTTATTTGTATGTTTAAAATGACGAAACTTGCTTCTTTAGTTTTACACTTATTTTAGTCTTTACACTTCGTTTCCATTTTAAATGCAACACACATAAAATAATTTAAAATAATAGTATCTAAATTCGTAATACACACAGTCTAAAGCAGGGGGGGGGGGCATTAAGTCGATAGCGATCGACCGGTGGACCACCAAGACATTTTGGGGTGACCGCCTTTACTAAGACCTAAGACGCGCGTACTGAAAGAAACATATTTATGGAACACCGACGCTAGCTAGACATCGTTCTTTGGCTCTACCTACCTGTGTGAATCTGCATTTTCAACGATGAATATAATTAAGACAACATATCGTTCCCGCCTCACAGACGACCACTTAGAATCCAGTGCAAGATTAGCAGTTAGTAATTATATACCGAGATATTCAAGATTGGTGGACAGTATGCAGACTAAGTTTTCTACTAACTATAACTACGAGAACTAACTTTAGAAGAAAAGGATTTATCTTTTAATGTATTTTGAATTGTTTGTTAATAAATGCATCATTTGATATTATTATTCTATTTGTGGCTATTATTATTATGTTTGTATCTTGCGTTTTGATTTAAACGCGGTTTTAAAAGAGTAAGTTTTTTTTTATTGTAGTTATGTAGGTAAGTACATATTCCGTATTTATTATTAAGTTATAATAAATATTGTAGACCTTTTTTTTAGCTCACCACACCTACGCCACTGGGAGGACCGCAACACCTTGAAAAAATTAGAAGTACCCCGTACCTTGGAAAAGTCTGCCCACCCCTGGCCTAAAGTAATAAAAAAACTGTGCGATTTAAAAACAAAACAAAAAGAACACTCGTTAGACGATTTTTATCAAGTATATGAAATACACACAAATGATTTTTCAAGAATTTGCTATACACAAAATGTCTACATTAGAATCTATTCATACACCAGACTAGGAAGGATAATATTTTTATGAACGTTTCTATATTTTGTCCTCAGTCGTAGCATTGGGAAAGGCATTGAGACATTTTCCTCTTTGGTATTTTTCTAATTACAGGATGGGCAGTCCCGTAGGTGAAACCGCCGCCCCAGGCGCTCCATTGAAACAGACGATAAAATGAGATGTAGTAAAAATACGAAAACTTTAACAAATAGCGAAAACATATTGATAGTTTAATCTAATGTATGGCAAAATTCGTAAAAATGCACAAATGTAAGCGACTGTACCGACTATTTTTTTTTATAAACTGCTGCATTTGAGATCATGAGAAATGAATTTTCAATGCCTACTTCGGAACGTTGTAGTTGCTCAACGAATTCTACTGACACTACCTTTAACTGTAGCAACAGCTGAGCTCAGTTTTTCTAAACCTTTTGGAAAGTGCGGTACTGCCTTTGACGGTGAGGTGGAGGCGATACCCATCGCTCTTAAACAGCTAACTTGACATTTGTGTAAATTTAAAAGGGTGGTACTACTGTCAGATTCACAGGCTGCCATACAATCCATCAGTTCTATACAGGATCCATTAACAAAAGAAATTCCCCAATGCCAACAGCTGCTAATTTTGTTGAGGTCTTATCAAAAGCGTGTTGTTTTGCACAGTGGCGCACCCAGGATTTTTTCTTGGGGGGGCCGAGATGAATGGATAAAAATATTTATAATGCATGGGGGAGCCGAGATGAACTAATAAAAATATTTATAATGCAAAATCAATATTTCTACTTCTTTGGGGAGGGGCAGGGCCCCCTGGGCCCCCCCCCTGGGTGCGCCACTGGTTTTGCAATGGATCCCTGGCCATTGCAATTTATATGGTATTGAGCAGGCAGACCTTTCTTGCCAAAAGGGGTGCTGTACTGATACACAGTTCAAAACAAGAAACCTCCTTCCTCAACTCTAAACTATTTATTAAACAAATTATGTAGTTAACGCACCAGGATGAACTTTTATCTAAAATAGAAACCAAATATGGAAGAAATAATTGCCTTTTAGATATACCTGATAAGCCTAGACGGGAGGCAGTGGCTGCTTTTCGTCTATTTACAGGACATGATTGCCTTGCAGCCCATCTATATCGCATTGACATTCTTACCGAGGCTGTCTGCCCCCTGTGCGACAAAGGAAACGAGTCTATGGACAGATATCACTTGCGTACCTAAGGAGCCCTTCATGGAGATATGGATTCATCGAGATATTGGGAAGCGAGAGGACTTAGGGGCGATAACCTTCGGTTATCTCATGAACTTTTCGATGTTTTTGTTGCTGTTGTTTCTTTGTTAATTTTTCTTTTTCATATTCATGTACATGGCCCCAGCCATTGGAATTTTTTTAAAAAAAGTTTTTCTAAACTGAACACTTTTAAGAATTATCTACGACCAACAACAACCCAAGAAC